>JACAXG010000102.1:235224-347314 GCA_018881555.1 Amblyornis subalaris | reverse complement strand
GTAATTTCAAAGGTACAGTAATTTGGAGGAGGGAGGGGGTCATTCCTGTGCTCAAGGGAGGTTTCCCACCTTCCTTGACAGACACCTGTCCTTCAAACCAGGACACCCTGCTTGGTTAGCTATTCAGATATCTCCTTCCATTTCCCATCAGTGAGGGGAAATATTCAAATATTCCTTAAAATAGACAGAATTGTATACTAGATGTTAGCACAGGACAAAATTGTATTTCCAGTTTACTCCCCCTCTGTCCTAGGTTTCGGCTGTTTTGATTTGGATCTGAGTTGGCTTTAGGTTCTGAACTTGCTTCCAGAATCCATACTGTTGAAGGAAATATGCACCAGAACCTGAAAACATGGATAGAAATAAGTAACCCATTCATATTAAACCAAATCAAATTAAATTAATTTTATGCAGATTAATCTTGTTAGGTAAACCATTCTCAGACTGTCAGATTTCGGAGGGTTTGGTGGTGGGGRGAAGAATGGGGAGTTTGCAAGTATTCCAGTCATTCTGAAGTGAAACTGCTAAGCACCTTCTTTGTTCACTTCTAAAAGCTCTAGAATTAAACAACTTTTAATTTTATATTAGCATTTTTACATTTAACATTAATTTGTCTGTTCTACATAAAAGGAAAAATATAATACAGATATATTTTAAAAGACTGGCCTCGTCCTATTTACAAATAATCAGTTCATTACTGCTCTGAACAATCAAGGTTCATACCAGATCATCAGTGTGCAAATGAGTTTAAAAGAGATTACTTAAAAACTGTCAGGCTGGATATTTAATTAAAAAAAATGACAATGGGAGCTGCAAAAAACAGTAACAGCCCTATCATACAGTGATCAATTGTGAAGCTGCTCTAACGTTTCAAAGTAATAGCAAATTATGGGATTAATTTAAAATCACAGACAAAATTTATGGAAGTTTACAGAAACTTACAACAGATCAGGGAAATAGATTTAATTTACTTTTTATTTATAACACATATAGATATAAATTCTCTATATAAAGTATTCTATCTATCCCGGAGAAATGAGTGTACTGGAGTATAGCTATATACATCTATTCTTGGACATAATATATTATGCGTGTGCAAAGAATTCCAATTGCAGATGTACAAGTCGACACTGCTAATACAACATCATGTCACATCAGTAAGATGGAGCAGAACTCCATTTTGCAGAACTAAAAGAATACTTCCCAGACACATCTGATTTGTGCTCATTCATTTTAATAACAAGTTAGTCTGAAGTTAGCAGTCTAATTCGTGTAGAATCTTTCTACAGTTCAGGACACCAGGTCCATTTTGAAAACAGAAAGACCACCAGAAGCTTATGCTGGATGAACTGGCAGTTGGAGTTCTGTATTTCTGGAATGACTTGTAGAAGTAGACTGAGATAACCAGACTTCTTACTTAGGCATCTTACTTAAAGTTGCCTAGAGTTCAGCTAGCAGAGCTCAGCCACGATGCAATGGTCTGTGCACCATTTTGTGCAAAAGGGTGTGCAGAGTAGGCTGGCATCTCAGTTGGAATCAGCATTGCTGGGCTCCACAATGGGGTGATGCGCCACAGCACAATCGCCAGCACCAAGTGGAGCAACTTCCCCTGTAAAATCAGAGACATAGACTCAAACTGGACKCCTGAATGAAGTCCGGAAGTCTAGGGCTGCAGAGGTGCCTGGGGCAGTAGGAGGTGGTCTTTGTATGAGGAGATGTGACTTGTGTAGGATATGTGTCACCAAGTAATAGAGCTGAAGTTGAAAGTCATCAGACTCTGCAGGAGGAAGGCAAGTGAAACAAGACAAAAACTCTGCTGTAGGGGATGGAGGCCCCCATCTGCTGACCTGACTGACTTGTTGCCTAGGGAGGCTTGCTACTTCCGAGGGCCTTGAATCTGCGATGTTGTGAAATGACTGCTGAAGCTTGTCTGGCCCTTAGACTGCTATGCCTTGCTGCTCTTCCATGTTGGTACCAATGAAACTGCCATGGGAAACCTGGAATACATCAAACAGAGCACTGCGGATGAGAGTAAAGGGCATGGGGGCCCTGCTGGTTTTCTTCTTTAACATGGTAATAATAAGGAAGGGCTTGAGGAAAAATGGTGGATACTGAGAGTCAGCAACTCCTTACACAGCTGGTGTTAACAGCAGGGGGGTTTTAATTACAGAGGAAACCTCTTTGAGGATCAACGACTTCTAGAAAGAAACAGTGTCCACCTGTCTTGGTGGGGAAGAAGCATTTCTGCTAACTGGCAGGCCAAACTGGTGAGAAGGACTTTAAACAAGGAAGAGTGGAGGAGTGAGAGGATGACCCGCAGTCAAGTGAGACAGGGCTAGCTGGGTTGGCAAGCAAAGTGGGCAGTGTGATGTGAAGACAAAGTAACCGATGAAATAAGGCTGAAGGGGCCCTAGTTCAAGTGTTTCAGGCTTTCACAGCAAATAAAGCCAAGAGCATCCTGGACTGCATTAAAAAGAACATTGCCAACCATCAGAGGTGCATTATCTTCCTCATCTGCTTAACCTGGTGAGACATATCTGGAATGCTGGGTCCAAGCCTCGACCCTTAAGTACAAGACAGATATGGACTTCTAAAGTGAGTCCAGCAAAGAGCTACAAAGATRATTAAGAGTCTGGAACCTTTGACAAATGAGGGAATGCTGAGAGAGCTTGGGCTGTTCAGCGTGGAGAAGTCTCAGGGGTATGTTACCAAGGAGTACAAACACCTGGTGGGGGGTCTAGGGAAGCTGGAGCCAGATTCTTCTCAATGATGCCCAGTGACAGGAGAAGGACCAATGGGAACAAACTTAAATACAAGAAATTCTATTTAAACAGAAAAAACACCAACTTTTTTTTTTTTTTTTTTTTTTTCAGTTATGGTGTGTTAAAAAAACCCCAGTATGCCTAGAGAGGTTGTGAAGTTTCTGTCCTCAGAGCTGTTCAAAACCTGACTGGACATGGTCCTGAACAACCTTTTCTAGCTGACTTTACTTTGAGAATTGAGGTTGGACTTCAGTGTTTGGATCTTCAGTAGTGCCTCCCAACCTCTCAAAGTGATTTTGTGAGTATCCCATGTTTAACAGGATAGATTTGAGCTTCTGACAGAGATAATTAGAGTGAAAGGAGGTAAGAAATTACAGTATATATACCTTTTCACAAGCTTACCAAGATGCTGAATGGTCTTCTGTTTTCATAGACTTTAGAAAAACCCAGAGATGGCTCTGACATATCTAAACCATGGATTTCTATCAGCAACTTGCCTAGGTACTACCCATTTCATGGTGAGATTTACAATTCCCACAATTCTAAATCCCATAGCTGCACCACCTTTCCTAGATGAGAGACTTGCAGGTCCTGAAATGCAGTCTTAGACCTCAAGTCCTGAACTGGGATTCCTATGACTCCAGTGAGACCTCTTTGACAGGGGAGCACCTGCATTTTTTGTGTATCCGGTCCCCGCAGAGTTCAGGGAAATTGAAAGGCCCTTGATTTACTGTAGGCACTACTTACACACAGTCAAAACATCAGTGTGTCATCAAGATTGTTTTCATACTGGATCCAAAACACAGTACTGTACCAGCTACTAGGAAAGAAAAAAAATCAAATCTCTATCCCAACCAAAACTAGGACAGAAGATCTGTTAAATATTCTCGAATAGATAGAAAACTGCATCAGCTTTAAATTACCATGTTTCAATCAAGTAGAGAATGGAATTTACTGGTACTGTTGCCAAAGGTACACTTCCAACTTTCCAACTATCATTGAATCACTTTGTTCAGACATTTGGAGTCCAGCCTTGAGGAGAGGTAAGACTGCAGTTTGGGTGTGGAGCAGGGCATGTTGATGAAGGACTCAGAAGTGGAGGCAAGGCACAACTTGCACCACAGGCTGAGCACCAGCTTGACACCTAACCTTGCTGCTAGAGACTTAAAAATTCCAGTTCAGTTTAAAGCCATTATCCTTTGTCTTATCACGACATGTCCTTATAAAAAGAACCTCTCCGGCTTTCTTGTAGGCTCCCTTCAGGTACCAGAAGGCTGTTTCCAGAGCGTTCTCTTCTCCAGCCTGAAAAACTCCAGCTCTCTCTTCACAGGAGAGATGCTCCAGCCCTCTGATCATAGGATCAAATCCTATGAACATGACCTAGTTATTTAACTTCTACCAAAATGAATGAGAAGTAGGAGGGTTTTTTTAAAAAATCTACCTGGTATTTATTTATGTCTTTAGGCATTTAAATTCCTAGCAAAATTTGTCTTACAGAATCTTAAAAAAAAAAAATCATCAAAAAACTCCAAAGATGTACTTTTCTCCTGATATATAACTAGCAAGGCTCTTTGAAATAAGTTATGGAAATCTCCCCAAGAACTGCCATGATCTGTATACCCCTAAAAGGATGGAAATACAAATTTATCCAATATTTTGACAAGTAAAAAAGATGGGAAAAAGAGGCCGGGGGGAAAGGTGGGGGAAGAAATGTAAATTACAAAATTAATGATTTTTCTATGAGAGGGTCTACCTACACTCTTGCCTGGATTATTGTTGAATTAAAAACTCAGAACAGGAAAAGTTTGAACACTCTAGTATGCAAATACTCTCTTGGGGCAATTGCACCTGCTCATGTTATGTCTTTTCAACGTTATGGGTAACTGGCTTAATTTAGGTAACGGGCTGATGCTTTAGCATACTGCTCCACTGGCTTGCACAGCTTTAATACTTTCCTAAAGTTTAAATTAGAATTTTGACTGCTGCTGAACTTTTGAAATTACTTTATCTGATATATAATTCCAGTAGCTCAATGCCAGTAAAAATGCTAATTATTACTTAAGTCCAAATGTAAGTTGAGTTTGTAAAATGCAATAAAGTCAGATTTTCTAAGTATCTTTATAATGTCCTTTTGCAAATGTCATAAAATTTTAAGATACTAATAATTCTACTACTTGACAGCATTATGAATTATGAAAAAATCATATTCTTCTTCCACTCCCTTTTGAAGGATGTTTTTAATGCAAGTAATAAGCAAAAGTTCTTAAAATACAGCTTCCTTGGTCAAACTGGCTTTAATGAAATCAAGACAACTCCACTTTTAGCTTCAATGGAGTCATACATTGGACATAAATGAGAAAAAATAAATTGATGGAGAAAGATGAGAGTAAAAAGAATAGACATTTTTAATTAACGAAAATTCTGTAGTGCTATAATTTGCAAGAAAAGAGCAAGTAAGGGAATTAAAAAGGAGATGTTCTAACTGAGATTCATAGTGGTCTTGTTTTTAGCTTTTTTTAAAATTTTATACCAAAAGAATCTACCAAACACCTGAATCATTACAGTAATGGTATTAATTCCTTCTGATGTCTCTATTCACCTGTTTATTTCAATTAAACCTCTTCTGGGTTGTATAGAAGTTCATGTTGGTGTATTTCTGCATGTGCTTTTTTTGTTCTCTCAAAAAGTAAACAAACATGCAAAGCACTGGACAAGCTTTATGATTCACAGAAAATGCCCATGAGCAGTAGTGCAGAGGTTGGTATTTTATGTCTGGTCCTAGACCATTGTGAACATCTATTTCAGATCTCAAGCCAATATTGGTTAGATTTTAAAATTAATTTTTATTCCTTTTATTTTTGTCTGAAAACCTAGTTGAGTTTAAACTGTGCATCTGACCAATTTTATTCAAGTATTCCTCATCTTGCTCCATGCTAAAAGAAAACATTGTAATTTCAAGTGTTTCTAAATCACCTGCCTGTCTCTTTCCAGGACTTAGGATATACTGTCAGATTCAGTGTTTACACTGAAAAGGCAATGCCTTTTCTTGGCATGAGATGTTCAGCAATCTCTCTAAACTCCCAGAACACAAAAACCTCTGGCCTTCCCTCCTCTCCCCAGTAATTCACCACCATTTTCCCCACTGTCCCACCAACAGCTTCTAGGTACTCCAGACTTCTCCATTAATCCCGAGGTAACATGACAGAAAACAGGGAACAACAATTTCACAAAAGAAACTTCTTATCACTTACCCATTTCACTTTAATCTTGAGATTTGGTCAACCAACTGACCCTTCCTGTGTCTAATTCAATCTTCTTATTCAGACTTCTCAGCATTTTACTTCAGACAGAAGTCTCACGTTTGCTTCCCTGTACAGTATTGCCTTCTGCTACTACTGAGCAACCTAAGCCATGAACCAAAGCTCTATTGCACAAGGTGCTGTAATAACATAGATCTAAAAGATSATTTAGAACCTCCCAAAAAAACCAAAACCCAGATAAGGATCCAAACAGCTAGCAGACTTTTGCTTGGTTTTGGCTGCTTTGTAGGAGTATATATCCTGTACTTTGGAGATGATAAATGAAACCTTTAATTTGAAATGGCATTCAAAAAGATATTCAAGAAAAAATGAAATAAAGTGGCAACTAAGAAACTGTAAAAGGAAGATCCTTTTGACTGAAATACCTTGAATTAATCACAGGAAAAAAAAATCATCAGGCAATTTTAAAAAACAGCCTTGTTACAAAATTAGACTAAGAATTTGATCTAATTTACCCAAAGACATACAAAAAGTTAGAGATATAAATTTTTAACAGTTGGATTCTACGATCTTAGAGGTTTTTCCCAACCTAAAAATTTCTATGATTCTATTTGCCATTTAATATTAAATTATTCATATTTTAGTAATTTGATAACAAAAGAGTTCTCACATTCACTCTAAGGTTTCCACATAAAGGAGTGATGATATCCCTAATACTGTGCATGTTAAGATCTAAAACTTGGGTAAGACTTAAGAAAGAAATTGTCCATTTGTGATTTTCAGAACTTGCCATAAAGAATTCTTTCTGCTAAATCTGTAATGTTGCACTTTMTTTTATGTCGCTATTGTGTGCATGTTTATTGTATTATATCATCTCTTTTTTTACAAAGCTTTGAAAGTATTTCTTTGGAGAAGTTGGTTTATTTGGATAAATTCCTTGTTCTCCTGATAAACAATTAATGTCAATAAATCAGCAATGTGCAAACGTCCACGGAGCTGCGTGACTGGGTATGTAGTCAAGACAAGTTACTGAAGCAACAGATGAGGTGGCGTTTTCCCAGTGAATAGTGTAGAAGGGGTTATCAACAATAATTATGCAACATAAATCTGTATACTTTACATGTCAGTAGGTTCTCAGCAGGAAGTCCAAAATGGACAGTGTAGGACAAAATGAAGTTCCCAGCGTGTTACACACTGATCACAATCTGTCATAACAATTAATGACAGTCAGACACAAAGACAGCCTCAATTTGTCAATTTCCATGATAATTTCTGGAAGAAGAAAAATTAAATCAGTCATAGAATCGTAGAATGGTTTGGATTGGAAGGGACCTTAAAGATGATCTAGTTCCAACCCACCTGCTGTGTGCAGAGACACCTTCCACTAGTCCAGGTTGCTCAGAACCCCTCCTTGAACACTTCCAGGGAGGGGGCATCCACAGCTTCTCAGGGTAACCTGTTCCAGTGCCACACCACCCTCAAAGTAAAGAATTTTCTCCTACGGGCTAATCTAAACCTACTCTCTTCCAGTTTGAAAACACTCCCCCTTGTCCTGTCACTACGTGCTCTCTCCATCTTTCTCATAGGCTCTCTTCGTGTACTGAAAGGCCACAATTAGGYCACCCTGAAGCCTTGTCTTTTCCAGGCTGAATGCCTGGCAATACTCAGAATAGACTGTAACAGTGAAGAGTAAATTATCTTGACACCAATAATGTGAAACTTAGAAGGAGATGAATTAGCACTAAATTAGTAATTAAAATATCTCTTTTCATGTTTAAAGTGTTATTAAAGCTGTTTGTTGTTTTGACACAGAATGAGGTTGTTGACATATCTCTTATGAAAAATTAGCCGTAAATATTATAGCTTTCAGTTCAAGAGTGGTATGAATTTGATTGTTAACCTTCCTTTCAGATACACTGTTTAAAATGAGCATATCCATAAATGCACTTTAATATCYTTATTTCCATTTAAATCTTTCAGGGTCACTGAGAGTAAGCTTAGGTCAAGCAAGAGATTTGAGTTTTTKATTTGGTTATCATGAGAGCTTCTTAGTTTCTGACAAGTTGTAGTAGATCTAACATAATTTCATAATCTCTCATCCTGTGACAACGTAAATTGAAAGTTATAATTTTATGACCTGATAGATACATTATAATATCAGTTCCTATTTTCATGCCTGGAAGAACAAACAAATATTTTTGTACTTTGTTTTTGAATACCTAAGATATTTATGAACTGTACCAGACTATGTATGCCCCAGCTAATATTGTTTTAATATCATAAAGCTGCCCTGGAGTAAAAATATCAATTTCTGTGTCAGGTTACTGGAAAATTCTAGTCAAAACCAATTATCTATGGTTATTTTCAAGCTTGTAGATCATTCATTATTAATGGATGAGTTAATTAAATTAATTTCAGTGAAAATGTTGAGACAGAGCAATTCCTGTTGAGGTAATATGCCAAGAGATACCAGGAGATGTCTGCTTCTTCATTAATTTTGTCTTGATTGAGGTTAGGTGAATCCCTCTGAGAGGCTCTTAGCAAGCCTTAGTCCTTTAGGTGAGAATCAATTTCTACTAAAGGCAGTCTTGTGTATAGCAGTGATATGTTTTTCTCTTAGCTCAAACAAGAACTTGAGAGTTACATTAAGATTTTCTGTATTTCAACTGCTTTTAATTTGTTAAGCATGAAGATTAAAGCTGCCTTCTTGTGCAAAATGTGCCAGGARCAGCTGCCTTTGTGTTTTCTAGTGAGTAGATTTTGTGACCTTGAATTAAGTTTGACCACTGGGTGCATAGTTTAGGTTTTCAGTAGCTTCTGTTTCAAGAACAGATGAGTGGAGACAATTATTAACAGGAGAGCAATTCCCTTGAGCTCCAGCTGCTCCAGGCCATCAGGAATGTCCGAACAGTGCTGTGCTCATGATACCTACTAGAGAGCTTTCAGCATTTAAATTTCTCAGCTTGCCTCTTGTATAGCTAGGAAACATGACCTAATTATTTTTTCCATCTTTTTCTCTGTTCACAAGGAAAGACACACTGACAGCAATTTAATTACCTGTTGACATAACTTTTCGTAGTGACAAGAACTGGAGATGTTCACAATGGCAGAGATTTCCTGCCCTCCTTGGTGGGCTAAGCCTGTGCATGGATTGGAATCAAATTACTTGGGGTTTTAGGGAGGGAGGGATGTTATTTTTTCGTGTTGGTTGTTTGTTTCTTTGTTTGGTGGTGTGTGTTGGTTTTTGTTGTTGTGGTTTTGGTTTTCTTGGGGTTTTTTGTGTGTTTTGTTGTGTTTGTTGGGTTTTTTTTAAAGCGAGTAAAGCCTTTCATAGAGCATTCTGGAAGTTTGATTATTTGCCAGACAGAATTTAAGACTATGTAGTTTTGTTCTATTGTCCTGACAGTCAATACAAGGAGCTTTAACTCTTGCTTGTCAATAGAGGGGATGAAGGAAGTTGGTTTTTTTTTTGAGCTTTCTCCAGTATACAGTCTGTTGTATTCTCTCTGCTGGAGAAATATGGACTAACAGGACATACACTAAGACCAGTTTCAGTAGCATAATTCCTTCGTGTCACAGAACACAGCATGGTTAAGGTCAGAAGGGACCACTTAAACTTGATTGCCCAGCATCACATCCAGATGACTTTTCAATACCTCCAGGAAGGGACACTCCACAACCCCTCTGGGCAGCCTCTACCAGTACTTAGCCACATTCTCAGTAAAAAATTGTTTTCTGATGTTCTCCTGTGTTCCAGTTTGTGCCCATTGCCTCTGGTCTGTCACTGGTCACCATCGAGAAGAGTCTGGCTCTGTCCTCTTTGCATCCTTCCATCAGGTATTTGTGCATATTGGTGATATCCCCTCTGAGTCTTTTTTTTTTTGCCAGCCCCAGMTCTCTCAGCCTTTCCTTATAGGTGAGATGATCCAATCCCTTCATCATCTTCATGGCCTGTCACTTTACTCTTTCTGGTATGTCCATGTCTCTCTTGTACTGGAAAGTCCAGACCTGGACACGGGATTCCAGGTGTGGCCTCATCAGAGCTGGTAATTAAAATTATTTTTGCTTAAACAATAGCATAATGTAAATGATGCTGAATTAATTTTTGTGTGGCCATACCCTAAAATCCTGTCAGGGGAGCAGAGGAACCAGTGGCTGCCTGTGGCCCTGAGTGCCAAGGGTTCCACCACAGGGGTCAGAGCAAGTCCTGCAGCCAGACCCCAGCCCACTGCCCCAGTCAGGAGCAGGGCAGCCAAGGGGACAGGAGCAGCCCCAACCCCTGGCATCAAACAACTCCCTGGAGATGAAAATGGCTTGAGGCCAGGCCAGGACATGGGCTCACGGATAAGCCCAGCTCAGCAGGGCCCATGGCCAGGCATGGCAGGGCTGTGGGAAGCTGGAGATTGTCCCTGCTGTGGCATCGCTGGGGCAGGGGCTYATGGCCCACGGGACTGAAATGGGGTCCTGAGACATGGATGGCGTAGGAGGAGCACTCAGGGACCAGGCAGAGACGGTGAGGGCTAAGAGTGCTCTCAGAGAAATGAAAAATCCTTAGCATTGATTGTGTCGTTATACACAGTTTGATTTTATATGGGACTTTGAGATTGGCACTTTTATATAAAACAATTATTGTGTTGACAGCAAGCATTATATTCCACAGTTCTGTGTTTATTATGTAATTTTATTTTTTTTCTAAATAGAATAGCTGCCAGTAATATCTACAATCACCCAAAATAGCACTGTGAATCTTACTTTTCTTGTGTATTCTTGCCATATTTAACTATTTGGCACAGAGCTGTTTGGATAAGGTGGCCTTGCCATGGTGACTTTTGATTTTTCATAAAGAGAAGAGTGAAGAGTAGGAGAGGCTCTGCCCAGAAATTAATCTTGCCCATGAATTACAAGACTTTTACACCCAGAAAGAAAAGACATAAAATGCAGTCATCTTGGTGTCAACTTTGATTTTTTTCTCTCTTTTTCAAATGAAAACACAATAAAATTTATTTAATATGTAAACCTATGAAAACCTGCTGCACACAAGCAGTTAAAGCTGACAATCAAATATTTTCAGGTTTCAATCTGCACTGGCCAGAAAGTTGGACTGAAGATGACAGAAGTGAAGGAGTCAAGGTATTGTTACAGGTATTAGGGCACAGGCAGCATTTCTTTCTCCCTGATGTCCTTCTCAAAAAACACTGTAAGGAGAAGAGGAAATGGGGTAATTAGAGCCAAGAGAGAAGCACTTTAAGCAACAGAAGAGACTCTGGAGCCAGGAAGTGAGATATTTCTCAGGAAAATGAATCTGACAGAGAGAGTTGCACTGATGGGAGATATACTAGGACTTTATGAAGGCAAGAAGTAATTTCAAAATGGGCAATAAATTGGTGCTGTTCCTGAAAAAAATCATTCACTCTACTTCCATCATTGTCTGCTAGTCTTCACACACTCTTCCTGCTCTCAATCCGTTACCTTTCCAAAACCATGTTGCATTTTAAACCAGCACAAGACACAGTGGGGGTGAAAATGAGGGCCAGGGAGAAGGAAGGAGGTGTTAAGATTGCTGCTTTTGATGGCTCATGGCTTCCATCTGCTTATTGTGGTCCTGTAAGTACGGCCTGGGAGAAGCTGGGAGAAGACAGTAAGTGGAATAGTAATGGGTATGAGATGCTGGAATGGGAAAAAATGAGATGCAAATGAGAGGTAACATTAGAGTGAGAGACASGCTGGAATAAAGGGGTACTGAAGAAGGCATAAGGAGTTCTTATTCCAGTGCCTCAGCATTTCCTTGATGTCAGAAATAGTTTAACAGTCAGTGGAAAATGTTCCCAGTTTTCATGTGCTGTGGAGTTTGGTTAAACTGTGAAATTCTTTGCTTATTATCATCTACACCCTTTGCTCAGAGGATTAAGTTCTGAGAATCTAAAAGTTCCTAGCTTCTTGATGATCAATTCTTCCTGAGAGTCAATATAACTGGAAAAATTTGTCAGAAACATTTATGCCAAGATTTTCAAAAATAAATGTTTTATTAAAAAATACTTAAAAGGCATCAAAATTGGGAAGTGGTTCTTCAAGATTAATAATCTGATTAAAATCTGCATGTGAAGCACACACATAATGTCAAATTAAGAGTTCTGTTATTCCTGACTGACTGCAGGATAGACAACATACACAGAAGAAGCACCTACACTGTTTTCTCCTTGCTCAGGTTTTACTCCTGCATTAATACAGATTGTTCTGACTCAGTTTCAGTAATGAACTATTAATTTCCTCATGCAGTTCTGTGATGTATTCAACAGTTGAATATCAAGTGTTTCGGATGGATTCATTTGGTTTTGCTTTACAGAGGGTAAGAAACAGTCAGAATAAATTCAGAAGCTGATTTGAGAGTCTGTCTTGTATACACACAAAGACGATGAATTAAAGGATTACTGGTGACAATCTAGTTCTGGCTCTTGCTACCTTTTCCAGYGTTTGGAAAACGACCTGTAAATGTAGCTATTTTGCACAAGATCTCCTTGGGCTCTTTATGCTTTTTTTATGTAATTGTCTTCCAAAAACATAGGAAAAATGTAAAATAATTTTCCACTCTTTTAGAAATCTAGCAAGCGTTTGTGGGAGCTATTTATCTGTTTAAAAGCATACTACAGCAGAAGAGGTCATAGAATTAAGTGAATTCTTCTAATTGTATTGAGGAATTTCAGTGCAGTTTCAAATGGTGTGATGTATCCCTGTGATCACTGAATTACATCTAGATGAGCTCTTTGCACATAACACTGAAATCAGAAAGTATTACATAATGCCATAGTAATAATTCACTGAAAACTTGGACTTCACATCTGCTTTTGAATACTGTCTCCACATACTCTATTAATAGGGAAAGGTTATAAACATGGAAGCTAACCATGAAATGAAAGGCATATAAATGTGCCAGGTTTTGAGATCTTCATTCTGAAAACATGTGCTGCTGCTTTAAGTTGCAGTCAAAATCTCTGCAGTTAAGGTATGACATGCCCTTCTGTTAATAAAGTTTTCCAAATTATGTTAGAAGCATATGATTGTCTTACAGAACCACATGAGCCCACAGCTTAGATCCTGAAGTATCATGTTTGAATTACAGGCTGTTAATTTAACTTTAATTAGAAAATCACCTTAATGTTCATGTCCAGTTTTAATGACAAGATGCCTTCAAAGCTTCCATTCATTTGGCTTTACTTATTCAGTAGTCAGAGGCATTTAGATTTAAAGCTTATAAATCCATTACCACTTAGGGACAGCAATATTAATCAGTTAAAAATCTTCTGTATATATTAAAAGCCTTTGCTCATTCCGATTTTAAAGTGTTTTCATTAAAATATATTTTAAACTGATTAATAGGAATTTATGTATGAATTTGCTTATGTGAATGCAGATAACATTTAATGAAAGTAAAGCTCCCAAACATTTAACTTAGATAAGGAGTTAGCTTCTTGTAAAACCCTAGCTATTTAACACGATAATCACATTATAATTTATTACACTTTTGCATAGTTAAGGAAGAAACTCAAGAAGTGATTAATTTATGTCCTTAACTTTAATTTCATTGCAAGGTAAATATTTTCACATTAAAAAAAAAAAAAGCCAAAACCCCTCTACTTTAAAAGCCAACTTAAGATATCTCAAAGAAATCCACGTACTGTAGAAAACCATGCTTGTGGTAGTTGAAGGTATTACTTGATTGCATGCTCATACCCACATCAAACTCACATTTCAGAGGTATCTTACGTAAACAATAAAGCTTAATACAAGTTCTTCCCTGGAGACTTCACAGAATGGTTGCTAAATTTGGAAGGCACCTTTGGAGAAAATCCAGTCCAACCTCCCTGTTCAAAGAAGGGACAACTAGGGAGAAGATTGCTCATGACTGTTCTCTGCCATGTTTTTAGTATCTCCCTGATATGGCCTCCAAACCTCTCTGGCCAATCTGTTTTTGACCACTTTCATGATAAGAATTATTACCTGTGTTTAGAGAGTTTTCTGTATTTCAGTATGGGCCCATTGCCCCTTGGTCTTTCACTAGACRTCACTGAGAAGAGTCTGTCTCTGTTTTGTTTTCTTCCCCCTCAACTGATATAGATGAATTAGTAAGATGCCCTCAAACCTTTTCTCTTTGACATTAAGCAGTCCCAGCTCTCTTTAGCCTTTCCTCATGTATCGGATGCTCAGATCATTATAACATCTTCATGGTTCTTCACTGTATCTGCTTTGGCATGTCAACAGCCAAAAGAGGCATCTGGGGGGCTTTTATATGCCTTCTGCCAAAATTAATCAATATTGTACAGGCATTTTGTGTTTCTTCTAAATTTTCAATCATTTAAGTCTGAAGTGGCTTATTATTATTAYTATTATTGAATTTTTTAAAGTTTAGGTTTTGTTGTATGTGATACTTTCAGAAGGCACAAGTTACCAAAACAGATTTTAAATCTTCATAGGCAATTTTATTTTGGTATTATTATTATTATTCTTTAAAAGATTATTAGTGTTTTAAAAGAATAGCTCAAAATCAATCTATATCAGTGATGCTTATCAATGATCAGTTCAAATCTCTGTGGGTTCTGGCTTGGCCTGGAAAACATGCAAGTCCCACCACTTTTAAATCACCTGTCTTCTACTAGAGACAGTGCAGGGGTGAAAAAGACTGACATAGTGGGAAATAACAAATGTGTTAAAACCTGTGATAACAACAATCCTATGCTGTCAAAGAGTTGTAATTGACCTTTGATGCCTCTTCTTTCACTAAATGTGCTTGCTATGTCCAATGTTACTTTTACTTAAATTATTCAGTGGTTGAAGGCATACCTCTAGTGAATTAAATTTCAAATCCCCAAATATTAATTTATGACAAGGATCACCAACTTTAGCTCAATTTAGTTTCAAATCCCAAAGTGTGTATTGAAATTCCAATGAATATTTCTAACGCTAATTACTCAATTTCTATATTTATAAGGGAACTGGCATCTCATAAATATCACATTGTGCTATTATCTCCATATGTTCCTGTTCCCTCTAAATATAGCAAATCAGCAATTAGCACTAGAAATATTCATTAAAGTTTGAAGGTAGATAAATAACAAGTAGGAAGGCCATTTATTTATTATAATTTACAAAGCAAAGAACATCTAAATGCTTCTCATTTGATTAATCTGCCACATACCATCAGTTACACTAAATGCTTCAACTGAACTAGCACTAGATAAAATTCGTACTGCCTCATAAGACAATGTGCTTAATGGTTTGTATGTTTTGGCACAGCACAACACCTTGTTAAGTTTTGATTAGCCTCACCTCTAACATTAGGAATGCAAGAGCATTTTAGAGGTACCCTTTTTTTTCTCCCCGTGTCTAGGACTGGTTTTTGGAGTTTTTTTTCAAATAGAAAACAAAACCATGAAATGCACTTGGGCTATCCTCAATGTGAGGAATGTGTCTTTTTTTTGAGAAGCTATCTGTCAAATTGTGAAATCTGTGAGCCACCTGTACTGAGAGTTTAGTCAGACTGGAAGGTACAAACTGAGGAAATTGGCTTCATTATACAACATAATCTCTCCAAAACACATTCTTCTGATCATTTGTGTACCATGAATACTCCAGATCATTCCTCTTTGCACATACTGACTGTTGCACATTTGGTGCTGCACTGCTTGCCATGTAGAGCAGATATGAAAAGTTTTCAAAGCCYGTGCAGATACCAGCCTTAAGTATAAAGAGGACTGGCTATTCATGTCTCCCTTCGCACCAAAACTCAGGGCAGGTGAAAGGCAAAACATCATGTGTAAAAAAACATATAATCAAGGGAATCTTAAAGCTATTAAGCTGCCTTTTCTACTCTCCACTCTTTCCCTGACAGTGCTTTGATGATGACTTGGATGTCTTTCCACATATCCTCAACTATTAGTGATACATTAGAAATAGGAAATTATTCTTCCCTAAGCAATTCTTTAAACATACACTCAACAGAAACATTAAAAAGAAATATAGATTTTATAGGTTCTGGAAATAAATTATTTTTAATGAAAATAAGGATGAAGAAATTATTACAACATCCATTGTAATCTCAGAATGTTTTTTATACTTTCTTTAGGTTTGTTTTCTCTTTTGCCAGTGTTAGGGTTTAACATGCAGATATTCACATGTTTCTGAGGAAATCATTCCAATTTGGATTAGTTTCACATCTCACATAACCGGCATATTTAAGTGGTATGTGGCTTTTATACTAAGGATGACTTTTTTTCTGTGTGTGCATGTGTGTGTTGTAAGAGACTTAAAAATCAAAATTTCCTCAAACACTGTTAAGATCAAYGAATGACTTTCTCCACTATGGCAAACTGTGCAAAGAAGCAACTGCTTGTCTGCACCAAACCTCTCCCTTCCCCCGAAAATGCCTCTGCAAATACTTGGAAATTTGGACAGTGAGTTAAGCCACCTGACAGGAACTTGAGATAAGATAAAGGTGGTACTATTCTCCAGTTATCTCAGRTCTAAGGMGAGGTTAACAAGGCTGGGGGAGAAGAACGCGCCCACAAGGAAAGCCAGCTCAGCAGCTGTGCTGAAAATCAGCTCTGGCCGCGTCCGGCTGGGGAGGCCACAGCCCACAGACTCATTCCTGGGGCCTTGCACCAGAGGACTGCACAGGATCCACAGTATTGCAAAAGGCAGTGTGAAACTCCCCCACGAGGGGAGGTGCTTGGGCATTCCCAGTACACTTGAATGCATGACTGTCACTTATTACACAGGAAGGAAGAGAAGCTTTGCCGACAGCAAAGAAGAACGCAACACCTGGGACCAGAAGCCCACACTAGAGATCAGTATGGTTTGACGAGCCCAGATCAGCAGCTCAAATTTAATTTTTGTATGTTGCTTAAGAATAATACAAGCTTTGCTATAGATGYCTCTCTTAAATTTATCTTAATTTTATTTGCAATTTACTTTTACTTTCTGGAGTCACATCAGACTTTATGGCACATGTCTGATAAAGCGTGATACTTGCGTAAAAGCAAACATTTCCATACAATGATTTTATTTCTATGACTTATCAATCTTGCATAAGCATGCTTTATATTCCCAACAGATATTCTCACCTCAGCTACCGAGATTGTGTAATGAGCTTAGCATTTTAAAGTAGGATAAGCAGAAAAACTTACAAAATGGAGGAAGTTTAAGCACTTAGCACCAGATTGTGAAGCTAATCATATTTAAAGCAGGTGGTGACAACAAAGACAATTTTTCTGGCTGAACTGAGAGTCTAGTCCAAAGGAATGCTGTATATGCTTCCAGAAGCTTTGGGGTGTGTAATGATGCATTGACCTGTAATGTACTGCAACACTGTCCTTAAAAATAAGAATAAACCTTGGCAGAATTTAGCATTACAGCTTCAGAAGGAGTAAACACTTAGAAGCACTGCGTAACTTTCACCCTTACATGTGCTTCATCTGGTTGGCATTAGAGAGAGTACTTTATTGTGCATCAGATAAGATCGCCCCTTGACTTTGCTTTATATTTATTGTCTTTTTTAATGCACTGCTGAAGGTGAATAGATGTCAAGAATGATACATTAGCTAATATCTAAATGTATTCATATCGAGACATTGAAGGACAGTTCTTCAAATGCAGCTGGACAGCAGGAAAATAAATGACAGAGTTCTCAGAGTGTCACTTAGAATTTCATGGTTGTCAGTCATCAGAATAAATTCCAGTATGCCTATAATGAGGACTCTAATTATATATATAACAGGAAAGCTGGTTTTCTATTTTGGCTCTTAAATTAAAAACAAAAATAAAGAATCTTTCAGTAATAACTCTCCTTATAACATWTATATAGATAGAAGTCTTCTGTACTAAGTTGGTATCTGAGGGCTTTAAGTATGAATGCTCATGTTTAAAATACTGCTTCAAGTCCATTGCATAGTTTAATTATTATTAATTGGTGTATTCTCTCATAATACATGATGAATTAGACTTGTTTAGTCATGATTCTGTAAGAAGATCAAATTAAATCTTTTAATTTTCAGTCACTTATATTATTACTGGCAGTCACCAGACATTACTTGTACTCTAGGTGCAATATTAATTACATTAGATCTCACAGATGGTTGTGGTCCTACAGACTGGATGTGCTGAAGTTCCTGAAACAAAGTCGGAGGATTCAGCAACAATCAGCCTAAAGGTCTCCAGATTCCCCATGCCAGACATGGCCAGTTCCAGCCCCAGCGCAGGGCCCGGCTGAGCCCCTCAGGCACGGGCGGGCGGGCCAGAGCCCCGGGGAAAGGAAAGCCCGGGCGAGGGAGGGCAGAACGCTGCCCGGCAGCCGGGGCTGAGGGAGGGGAACCGAGCGAGAAACAGCCCTGCGAGCCCCGAGGGGAGAGCGGGAGCAGGGACGGAGGGCGGGAGAGACCCGGCAGGGAYGGCCCTGCGGTCTGGGAGAGACCCCAGCGGGGCAGGTGGACATGCCCTGAAGGAACCATGGCCAGCGAAAAGCCTGTGCAGATGGAGGTTTACCTGGAAGGACTGCAGTCTGCGTGAAGGCCTCAGGGTGGAGCAGGGAAAAGTGTGAGGAGGAGGGAGAGGCAGAGAAGAGCTTCTATGGACACTGCAGTCCCTATTCACCATTACCCTGCACAGCTGGGGCAGAGGAGGTAGAGGAGTTAAGGATGAGAGAGTGAAGTTCAGCCCGGAAAGAAGAGGAGGGGAAGAAGAAGATGTTTTAGTTCTTTTTTTCCCACAATATCTCTTTTTAATTCAATKGGCAATAAATGTTTTCCCAACACATTTTGCCCAAGACTGTAACAGATAGATTATATTCCTGTGTATATCTTGGCCCTTGATTAACTTTTCCATCCTGATTAACTCTCTTACCACACAAACAAAACCATTTTCAGGGCTGGGGTCCTTGAATGTTTTCTCCAATGCAAAAGTTTGACTGCACTGTCTACTTCAGAGCTGTGAGAACCTGCTTATCCTGCTGTCAGTGCTTTACTATGCAACAATACTCACAGGGGTGCTGCTGGTGAAGTGGGACATGATGCAGCAGCAGGATATTGATCTGCTCTTGTGGGTGGTGGTCAAACTACTGGTGCCATGTTAGGATGTCCAGGTATTTCTTGTGCCACTGGTCCTGCCACTATAGGAGCTTCTGCCTACACTTATCCTCTAAGCAGAGAGGTCATTCAAGGAATTGATTCAGTGGGTTGTGGCTGCTGGATTGTTTCTGTTTCTCCATCCCCTCATGAGTCAGTTCCTCCACAGTCGGGTAGCAGACATGCTACCTCCACACAGGATTGCCCAGGAGCACGCACACTGCCTATGGTCAGGGTTCTGTGGGAGAGTTGGCAGTGGGCAGCAAGACTTGCACTGCTCCTCTTCTTTTTTTTGTCATGTTCTGTAGAGAAAGCAGGAAATATAATGGTCATTCCTAAAGTCAATACTTACGCCTTCTATGAAGAACTTTAAAGCAGGTGTTTGTTGGGCATACGCTATTTAACAGTACACCCTAAACTGGCTGCATTCACAAGTGACTGCCAAATTTTTCCATTGGTATCCTTTTGGTRGTGTTGTCAGGTCAGATATGTGGGGGCTTCCTTCATCTAAGACTGGTCTGACTGTAACACTGTTTTTCTATGCACTAATCCCCATATGTTAATTTTAGAAGGTGTTAACAACCATGTGGTGGTATGAAATTTTTAAGGGTTTGAGAAGTTACATTCTACTTTCTCTAGTCCTAGGGTTGGGAGGTAATTTGAGGCCTATCTCTGAGTGGCAGTTACCATAAATGAGGAGGCGCTGTATCATTTTGTGGCATAGTCTTTCTCTAGAAAGGTTTTATGTGCAAATTCGAAGGAAGAGGAAGATGTGTGAGGGAATGGTGAAAAATATATCAGAAGGCCAGTAGTGTTTCAGGAAAACATCTGTACTTATTTCAGCTGTTGGAAGGGGGTGATGCGGAAAGACACAGTCTTGACAAGTCCTGAGACCTTAAGTTATCAGGTTAATGGAATGCCCTGTAACCTTACACTAGGGAAGGAAAAATCAAATGTCGTGGGCTACATCCCTTAGCACACACAACAGCCTCTTTCTACTCAACAGTTTATGACTTAGATACCTGGTGTTGTTGTCAGTCCTCTTGATGGTTGTGACTGTGTAAATGCACACAATTGAGTTAATGTTCCTAGAGGGCAATGTTGATAAAGATATTTAGGCTTACACAAAAATTGTATAATAATTCTATTTTGAATTCTCCAGCTTCTTTCTAGCACAACAAATTTATAACAGGAAGTTTTTTTAGCAATATTAATGTAGAACTCTTGAAAAAATATTTTAAGCCTTAATTAGAGCTTTGAAAAATTACAGCTTTAAGTTAAATATGCTTAGCTTTCATCTTTCTACTCTGAAACGTTCAGCTCTGAAGTAATTCAGCTGATTTTCAGTGCACATTTTAATAGCAAACCTATTATCATGTCAATCAGGACTTTCATGTTTTCTTTTCTTTTAAGCAAAGAAAACACTCCAAATTAGGTCTATTAAAAATATTTGCAATAAAAGGTGTGTTAAAAACTTGAACAACTGCTTTTAGTAGTAACGGGTTTGTCTTAAAATTTTCCAAAGTTATTATTCAGAAAAACAAAACTACTTCATCTGAGCACTTCTGAGGTTGTATGGGATACAGTGTTGAACTATTTCTTCCCTGTAAAATTAAAAGACAAAACAAAACCCTGGTATTTTCTACTTCATTTTCATTAGAGTCAGCACTAATTCTCAATTGTGTTGGGCTTTTATGCTATCCTGTCAAAGTAAGTGCAAAGTAGTATCGCTGATTTCATCAATCTGATAAAATGCGTAAAATTGTACTACCATACTGCAGTAGTATCTTCTTTTCAGGATTATCTCACTATTTTGTACAACTAACTTTGTGTAGTATACCAAAGACAAACTCCTGTCTCCYTTTCTGAGCCATAAGGCACAGAGGTGTGTGCCTTAGCACAACTCATTAGAGAATCATGTCCTGACCCTGTGCTGAACTTTATTTTGAAACACAGTGGTCAGTCTAACCCGGATCTAAACAAGTGTTTAGACAGATGATCATAGATTTGCTCATTTTTCAAACATATGCTGACATTCTGTGCTGACATTACAGCAACTGGAAAATTCTCAAAACTGAAGAGCGGAAAACCCTTTAATACTCTCTCCTTAAGGAAACACTTTGTTGCCAAAAAATTTTATTTCATTTTTAAATACAATATACACCACATGCTTTAGAAACACTGCTTTTAGATTCAAGTGGGGAAAAAGATATGTGTTAAAAGTTAGTAGGCATCTTGTGTATGCTTTTAAATCTTAAATTTAATCTCTGTGCCTCGCGGGCTCCCCATGATTTTGGCAAACATTCTGGTTTGCATTTTGCTTTTGTTTGCTGCAGTGAACTTTTAGGAAAATATGCGGCTGACTGAAGAATGCAAACTGATAGATGCCAGTTCATGGCAGGTAATGAAACATTTTACAAAACATTTTGATCTGATCCTGTTTTCTAATTGCAATGAGAAATCTTAGTGGAAGGAAAATGTGTTCCGTCTGGCTCAAAGAAAAAAATACAATAGGTAGTAAGGCGTAATATAAACATGTGTTTAATTCTGCTCTCACAGATGATCATTCTAACATTTTTATCACTGACAGTGGTCAGTGGTAGATGCCTAAGGAAAGAGGAGACAGGACAATTGCATAGTAATAGTTTCCCAGGTCCCAGTTGTGCAGATGCAAGCACTTTCTGACTTAAGAACTTCCTGAGGTCATATCCCTGTTGCTGTTTTAATATCATTAGTAATTTTTTTCTCTCACTGAATGTATCTAATTGTTTGTGTTGAAACTCCCAGTGGTTTCAAAAGGTTATGGCTCAAAGGCATGGTCAGAGAATTTACATAATAACTGCACACACTTGCTTTGTCTAAGTGTGTCCTGGATTATTAGAGACAAAGATAGATTTAAAACAAAAAAGATGGTGTCTACTTTTAACAAAACAAAAATATCTTATTTGTTCAAGACTATAGTCTAGAGCTAAGACTCAAACAGCTGACAACATAACATGTTGCAATTTTAATTCCTTGTACCTGACAAGACCTTTTTGGGGAGGAGAAACTTAGTTATTCTTTCCTGTACAGTCTCAGTGGAATCCAGAGCAAAATGGAAATGGGGACATTTAGCTGGAAGATTTTTGCATACAAAATAAATGGCAAAGTTTTAAGGGCACATGCATTTGAATACTATAATCAAAATGTCATTTAATGCAAATTCCAAAAGTAGTATAAACACAGAATTATAAACTTGACAGTGAAGTGCCTTTCACGAATAAATAGTTAAAGAAAGGTTAGGATATTGCTGTCTCTATCATGCTTCTGTTTGCTGTTCAAAGTTCCTGCTATTCCAATTTGGTATAAAGTAGGTAGTGTTGTAATCCACTTTTTTTTTAGCTACAGGCCACCAGTTTTCAGTTCTCTCCAGATGTTCAAATATGTCATTGTCCTCTTAAAATGCAGAAATAACCATCCATGTAAAAATACACACTCAAGAAATTACACTTAGCCATTAAAAGAATATTTAGTCAAATCACTTTAAGTGGGAAGTGAAAGGGATTTTATTTTTAAGCTTGATAAAATGTGTATTTTAAGATTGGAAAAGTAAAGTAGACCCATCTTAGTTTTCTGACAATATATTCCCTGGAAAAGGGCAACGTGTTTCATCTGTGCTGAATTTTCCTCATTGGATATAAGATAAAAATAGATAAATCATAGAATCATTTAAGTTGGAAAAGACCATTAAGACCATTGGGTTCAACCATTACGCTAACACCGCCAAGTCCACCACTAAACCATGTCCCCAAGTGCCACATCTACACGTATTTGAAATGTCTCCAGGGGTGGTGACTCTACCACTTTCCTGGGCAATCTCTTCCAATGYTTGGCAATCTTTTTAGCGAAGAGATTTTTCCTAATATCCAAACTAACCCCACCTTGGCACAACATGAGGCCATTTCCTCTTGTCCTGTCACTTGTTCCTTGGAAGAAGAGACCAATAATCACCTGGCTACAACCTCCTTTCAGGTAATTGTAGAGAGTGATAACGTCTTCTCTCAGCGTCCTTTTCTCCAGGCTAAGAAACCTCAACTCTCTCAGCTGCTTCTCATCAGTCTTGTGCTCCAGATCCTTCACCAGCTCCTTTGCACTTGTCTGGACACTCTCCAGCACCTCAGTGTCCTTCTTGTAGTGAAGAGCCCAAAACTGAACACAGGATTCAAGGTGCAGCCTTACCAGTGCTGAGTACAGGGGGACAAGTCACTTCCCTGTTCCTGCTGGCCACACTATTTTTTATACAAACCAGGATGCCATTGGCTTTCTTGGCCACCTAGCCACACGTCTGTCTCATGTTCAGCCAGGTGTTGATCAAGTCCTTCTCTGCTGGGCACCTTTCCAACCACTCTCCCCCCAGCCTGTAGCTCTGCATGGGGTTGTTGTGACCCAACGGCAAGACCTGGTGTTTGGTCTTGTTCAACCCCCCACACCTGGCCTTGGCCCATCAATCCAGCCTCTCCAGAGCTTCAGCTCTGTGTGCCCTTTCTGTGTGCCCTTCCGTGTGAACTACCTTGCCATGCCCWTGCTGAGACACCACACCCTAGTTGCCAGCACTTTACAGGGGCTTCTTTTGTGTGCGAGTGCTGGCCGTGTGTTGACAGAATTAAAAAATATTAACTGCATTTTTTTTTTCAAAATTATTTACCTATTTCTGCAGAACCCACTAAGAAATTCCCAGTCTCTTTAAAAAACAAAAACTGAAAAGTATTAGTTCCCAAAGTTATTTTGATGAATTTCAAGTTGGAGAAAAACAACCATAAACATACATAAAAATGTTATAGTCTGCTATTTGATGCTGTTTCAAGAGGTTTCAAGCTTCATGAAGTGATTGAAGCATTTTAAATAAGTGTGAATAGCTTAAAAATAATTAAGTTTTAATCTTTACATATATTCACAGCTTTTCATTTTATTGAAAAAACAAAAAACCTGAAAAGTGAGATTTTTCTTGTCCATCCTTGTGTAAGTGTAGCCTGTTCATGGCTCCTCTGCTTAAATATTACAAACCATGCTTCTGTTTGAAGATGAATGTGGTATCTGTAGTTACTGAATGGCATTACATTAATCAGAAGATAGAAAGCAGTTTTTTCCACCAATGACATACATTACTCTGGAGACAAGATACAGGAAATATGTTTTGACAGTGATGAGACTATGGAATTCACCTTTATCATAACACATTCAGCTTGGCCACTCAGTTCACATCTTGCCATATTCTTATCTTGTTTTGCTTTTGTTGAACACTTTCAACTCCTCCAGCATGCAGGTGAATGTGATTTTACTTTCATGCAGCTAGACAGAGCACAGAGGTGTCATGCAAACAGGAAAATGCAGTTTAGATATCCACAGAGCATGTGTGATAAATGGATAAGAGAACCATGTTTTACGAATTGATGCTCATTAAAACTTGGTCTAACACGATAATGTTGATCTTTCTTCATGCTTTAGAAACACATCCATATCACAATGCTCTGTTAAAGATTTGTCATGAGATTTCTTTACTATTTTTTATTCTGTAGTTGCATGTTTCAGCTTCTTTAAAATGTTGCCCATGCAGCTTATACAAATATCTTCAGTCTTTAAAAAACTAAGTATAATTGGTGTTAGAGAAAATGATAATTCTTACAAAGATGATCTTTGATACTGATTATTTAAGACAAACCATTTTCAACATAAAGTCACCAAGGAATCACAGTTGCAGAATCTTAGAATCGTACAAACACTTAGGTTGGAAAAGACCATTAAGATSAATGAGTCTTACCATTAACCTAACACTGTCATGTCTATCACTAAATCATGTCCCTAAGTGTCATACCTACACATTTTTAAAATGCTTCCAGGGATAGTGACTCAAACACTTCCCTGAATATCCTCTTCCACTGCTTGACAATCCTTTCAGTAGAGAATTTAGTTCTAACATTCAATCTAAACCTTCCTTGATGCAACTTTAGGCCACTTCTGTTGTGCTATTAGTTGTTTCTTGGGAGAAGAGATGGACCCCCACCTTCCTCCAGCCTCCTTTCAGGCAGTTATAGAGAGCAATAAGGTCTCCCCTGAGCCTCCTGTTCTCCAGCCTAAACAGTCCCAGCTCCCTCAGCTGCTCCTTATCGGACTTGTGCTCCAGACCCTTCAACTTTCTTGCCCTTCTCTGGACATGCTCCAGTTACTCAGAGTCTTTCTTGTAGTGAGGGGCCCAAAACTGAATGCAGTACTTGAGTTGAGGCCTCATCGGTGCTGAGTACAGAAGGACAATCACTGCCCTGGTCCTGCTGGCTGCACTATTTTTGATATAAGCAAGGATGCCATTGTCCTCCTTGATGACCTGGGCACACGTTGGCTCATGTTCAGCCGGCTGCTGGCCAGAGAACCCAGATCCTTCTCCAYTGGACAGCTTTACAGCCACTCTTTTCCAAGCCTGTAGTGTTGCATGGAGTTGTTCTGGCCCAAGTGCAGGACCTGGCACTTTGCCCTGTTAAACCTCATACAATTGGCCTCAGCCCATCACTCCAGCCTGTCCTGACATCTCTGTAGAGTCTTTCTACCCTCCAGCAGATCAACATTCTCACCCAACTTAGTGTCAAACTGACTGAGGATGCACTCAATCCCCTCCAGATCATAGATTAAGACATTAATCTTGGACTAGCCCAAGTACTGAGCCCTGGGGAACACCACTTGTGACCAGTCACCAACTGTATTTAACTCCGTTCACCACAACTTCCTGGACACAACYATCCAGCTAGATTTTTACCCAGTGAGGAATACGCCTGTCCAAGACCTGAGCAGCCAGTTTCTCTGGGAGAATGCTGCGGGAAATGGTGTCAAAGGCTTTATTAAATCCTAGGCAGACAACATCTCAGCCTTTCCCTCATCCCCTAAGAGGGTTATCCTGTCATAGAAGGAGACCAGGTTTTTCAAGCAGGACCTGCCTTTGATAAACCCACACTGGCTGGGCCTGATCCCCTGGTGTCTTGCACATTTCATGTGATGGCACTGAAAATTATCTGACCCATGACCTTGCCCAGCACCGAGGTCAGACTGACCGGCCTGTATTTCCCTGGATCCTCCTTCTAACTCTTCTTGTAGGTGGGCATAACATTTGCTAACCTCCAGATGTCTGGGACCTTCTGGGTTAGCCCGAACTGCTGGTAAATGACTGAAAGTGACACTTCTGTCAGCTCCGTCAGGGAGCCCCATCCAACCTGGCCTGTGGGGTTAACTGAAAGGTTAATGAATTTAAAATGAAAAAGGGTAGGTTTAGATGAGATATTCAGAAGAAATTATTTACTGTGAGGGTAGTGAGACACTGGAACAAGTTGCCCAGATAAGATGTGGATGCCCCTTCTGTGAAAGGGTCCAAGGCCAGAATGAATGGGGCTTCGAGCAACCTGGTCTAGTGGAAGGGGTGGGAGGTTGAGCTATATAATCTTTAAGGTCTCTTCCAAAACAAACCACTCTATGATTCTATGATTCTATGATTCCATGAAATCCCACCTCAGTATGCCTTTAGAATTTTTCTTTTACTGGTGGAGTATTTTCAAAGTAATCTAAACCATTTAAATACTTAGCTACAACTGACACAATAAAACATGAGGAATCTTGTTTACCAGGATTACTTAAAATATCTTCCCTAATTATTTTAGTTGGTAGCATTTAATGATCTTGATGGTTGTACATTGCTGACATGTATTAAAGATGGTATTTTTATCTCTGGAATTTTTCATTCATCAGTTAAAACAGAGTTTTCTGTATGCAGAGTTTAAAGACCGATAGCAATAATAGCCGTCTTGAAACCTGATTTGAAGATGATGGACCTCCCAGTCAAATTATAGACAAATATATCCTCTTCCCTCTTTCCAGCTAGCTCACAACCTAGATATTGCTGGCAGCATTTGCCCAAAGATATGATAATGCTGGTCAGGAGCTTATATAATTAATACAACTAGTTTTATTCCACTTTTCAAAATGCATGGGGTAGTGCATTTTGTCAGCTTCTGCTGGATAGTTAAAAGTAGTACATCTTGGCTTTTAAAAATAAGGATTCTGTAATTACTGACAAAATAGGAGGGATCACTAATAGAACATTGTCAGTATTTCACCTCAGGACACAATTAGAAACTTTTGATAAATGCAGCAGAATATGAGAAAATGTGGCAGCTGTGTTGTTTGTTCATAAATGCATTTCACAAAAAAAAAAAGGCTGAAAGGAAGTAATTAATTACAACATATCTTTTAAGATTAAATCAGTGTCAACGTGTCACTGACTAGGCAAGACTGCTGTACATGAAGCACTAGAATTCCACAAAATCAAAGGAATCAAAAAGTGTCTCTGCTTCATCACATTATGGTACATTAATGGGTAAAACCATCACTGAATGATTCRATATTTCTATGTTCAAAATAGAACAATAATAATTAAGCTTACATTTCTTGGCTTGTATACCTGACATACAACAACTGTTCATCAGTGGTTCCAGTTCTGTTTCCATTTTGCTCAGAGAGAAGGGGATGCTCAGTGAATTGTCAGAAGCCATATATAAAGACCATGGCAGCACCAAGGATAGGATGCATTTTCAAGCTCACAACGTGGTTCAAGCTGCATCCTATCGAACTTATTGATCTAAAACTAAGTCAGGCAATAAATAAAACACAAACCTAACCCACATTCCAGCTAAAAGCCAAGGAGTGTTTAAAATAAATCTGAYTGCAATTTTTAACTTCAAGTCTGTTTCAATAATTAATATTAATTAACAGATTAACTATGCCTTAGTTCCAAATGGAACATGCTAAGCCTTTCTAGGACATTTATTCAAATGGGTTTACCTAATTGAATCAGTATACCAGTGCTGGCACAGATCCAGTCTCCAAGTGTACAGAATTCAGAGATGAAGAACTGAGTAGGAGTGTTTCATGTTTTCAGATACAACTTAATAGCAGGATTCAAGAATTTGTTCAAAGCTCAGGGTGCTTTTGTGCTCAACATCCAGAACTTAGAGTTGTCAGATCCTGGTTCTGTTCTTCCAGAGGTGTCTGAACAACTGCATCATACATTTCTGTTGAGCCACATGATTGATATGTGAAAAAGAGTCTTTCAATCCTTCTAAACTTTCCCTGAGGGGCAGGAAATATTTTTGAATAAAGCATTTAAACACCCTCCAGAATGATGACTATGGCATTCAAATAAAGTGGGAATGCCTGAATTTAGTAGAAGATTATGAAAACCAAAGCAAAACCAAAGGTTATCTGCCCCATCTTCACAAGCACATATATTAAAGTACAACATGGTCTGGTGGATGAGAAGCTGCCCTACAGGGAAAGTATGTGTGCTCAAACCTCCTGAGATGGAAACCAGCGTCCCACATTCTTGGCAAACACATCAAATAGCAGTCATAAAAGGAAACAAAGCCATTCTAGAATACTTGGGAGGAATTTTGATAAGAAATATTTTATTTGTAGTTCATAAACCTGCATAATTTCATTTCAATTTTGCAAACTTGATTGGTTAATGCAGAGAATGTAAAAGAAATTACTTGCACACAGTCTGTTTTCAAGAGCAATAATGATATAATTCAGGTTGATAGAGGCATCTCGAAGTCATTGAACTATCACCCCTCCCCCAGCTAAAATTTTTCAGCTGGCATATTATTTTTTTTTATGTGCTTATCACTGAAATCAAACTTGGATTTGATCACAGACAATGCACTTATTGTGAGGGTTTTGGTTTTGTTTTGTTTTTTTTTTTAATTTTCATCTGGGCTGATTTTTACAAGTCTCCTGTTCTTTACTGCCTGCTTTAGTGTAAGGTCATTAAACGGAATGAGATCATAACCATAGCCTTTTGAGATTTCAGAGAAGGAGTGGAGTCAGGAACCTTTTCTTTATGTTTAGAAATCCTGCTATGGAGAGCACCTTTGACATCATAGCTAGACAAGTTTGCATACTAATGGCACAGAATGATATCTCAGGAATGTTCATGTAGTCAGTTTATGAAATTTACAATTTGATATACACAGTATGCTTATGACTAAATTATTTCAGGAGATTCCTGTAATATTAAAAACGAGCCTTAAATCACTACTGTTCTACAAAACATGCAGTGATATACACTAAAGCATCCTGTTAATAATTTATTGCCATTCTGATCTGAGAGCATTACATGCTTTACATGTGTTACTAATGCTTGCACAAAGTCCATAGCAACAACAATGCAAAAAGGCTTTGCTTATAGTCATATTTTCAGGCATCTGGGGTTGTGGGCTTACATAGTATTTGCAAAGAGTTTCTTGCAGACCACACACAGACTAAGAAGTGGTTGGTATTTTATGAAGAATTCTGAATGACTTAGGGTTTAGAAATTTCATATTCAATTGCCATGGATAATTAAAAATCATAAAAAGTTGGTCACATTTATAGAAAAATTATGAAGTAGGAATCCYTTTTCAAGCTGTAGCTTTTTAAATCACTGATAAGAAAGTATGCAATAGCCTCGTAGATTACTGTGCTTAGCCTATAATTTTCTAATAAAACCTGTGTTTGTGTCTGAATAATCATTTTATTCAGTCATTAGTCCCTGGAATGCTTGAATGGCAATTTTTTCCCACAGAAAAAGGAAAAACAAAAGAATGAATAGTGAAACTCATTTAGATTTGATATTAACTAGTAGGAAGGAAGTGATGGAGTTCACAATCCTTAGGAAGACAAAAAGCAGAACAAAAATAACTGACTTCAGAAAGGTGGACTTTAACAAACTCAAGACACTTCGAAACAAATTTAGTGAAAAATTAGTTAAGGAGAGACAGCTGATTCCTAAAGAGATAATATTAAGGGCAGAAATGCAGGCTATCCAATTACAGAGGAAGAACAGGAAGTATATCAAGAGATCAAATGACTTAAACCATGAAAGACATCATGCAGACTATGGAAACTAGGTCAGATTGAAACTCGGAAACATGAGACAAGAAGCTCACATAGATAGAACAACATCAGAACATATATAGCTTGAAATACAGCTGAGACACGTAAGGGTGTTGAGAAATCATTCTGCAAACGTATTTAAGGAAAAAGAATGCCAGGAGTGGCAGTGGTCTATCAACAGGGGAAAATTGCCTTGTCTTTCCATCAACATTCCCTGAAATACTCAACTACAGGCATAGCTGATGTCACTGACAAGTTCTTACTGCCAAACAGAGAAATAATAAGCTGGAGCATACTTAAAAAAGATGAATCTCTTCAAATCTTTTGGCCCTGAAGATATGTACTTTAAACAGCTTTAAGAACCAATTAAAGTAATGTCAGAATTTTTTGCCATTGTTTCTGAGAGTGCGTGAAAAATTAATGAGGTTTCAGAAGACTGGAAAATGAAAAATATAACAATGTTTTTAAAAGTCTTGTGGTTTAACCCCCGATGGCAAATAAGCACCACACAGCTGCTTGGTCACTCTCACCTCCTTCCCTACAGTAGGATGGGGGAGAGAATCAGAAGAACAAAAGTGAGAAAACTTGTGGGTTGAGTTAAAGGCAGCTTAATAGGACAGTAAATAAAGAATATAATTATTATCATAATGATGATGGTAAAATAATTAGAATATACAAAACAAATGATGCACAATGCAATTGCATACCACTCCCCAGGTGATGCCAGCCAGTTCCCAAACAGTGGCCTGCAGCCAGATTCCCCCTTGTTTATATACTGAGCACGACACCACACAGTATGGAACATCCCTTTGGCCAGTTCGGGTCAGCTGTTCTGGCTATTTCCTCTCCCAAATTCTTGTGCTCCTCACACCTTCTAGCTGGCAGGGCATAAGAAGATGAAAAGTCCTTAACTTAGTACAATACAGCAACAAAATAAACATCACTGTGTAACCAGCATTATTCTCCCATTAAATCCCAAATACACGAAATGTGTTATAAGCATTCATTGTATTACTTTGATAGTTGCTCTCTCCATGGTGAGTTATAACATCTTCCTTAATGCAGCTCACTCAGGAATAAGGATTAGGTGGTTACTGTCTCATGTATGGGTTCTGCCTTGTTCTGCTCCTCTTCTCATGACAGCCCTGCTTCTTCATCCCTTACTAAACAAGCTGACCTTAGCATATATATGTTTTCTTGTGAATAGAGATGAGTGACACCACCTTGGGTTGTGTCTCTGGTTCAGCTGCTGTACCTGTCACTGGGGTTGCAGTAACCACAGCATCTGTTGTCACCGTTGAAGTATCTGCAGTGCTGCTTGTTTTGCTGTCACATCTAGAGACCTTCTCTTCCCCTTGAGGGTGCTGAAAAGTGTGGAACATGGCTTGGCAGGACTTGGCCAGGCCCCAGACTCTTGCAGGGATTTGTATTTCTCTGAAATTGCCAAGGTGATAGCACACTTTTTCCAAATATTTTACTGATTTTTCCAGATTCTGCATTTGTTCAGGGGTGAAGTTCCAAAACATTGCAGGTGCCCACTCTCCTAGGTACTTGCCTATAGTATCCCACACACCCTGCCGTTCATAGTTATCAAGGCTGAGGGCAGATCTCTGGGTGTATTCTTAAATAGTTGCTTAACCTTTAACAAGACCTGGAGCACACTCAGAAGATGTAGCAATAGGAACATGCTGGTTTGAGCATCCCAAGGAGAATCAAAATTCTCAAGAGCTATCATAATTAACCCAGRTGCATGGATTGCATCTCCAAGGAGAAAAGGAAAAGCTAAAAGACATAATTATTAGTAGTTTCCAATAGATGGCTCCCAAAGTACGGAGATGATGGCTATGCTGAGTACAACTACCACATTAGTTTCACGACCAGCAATTCTATCATAACATAAGCCAGTGCTGCAAAGTAGAACAACATGATAACCTTAGCCCAGCTCTCATGGGTGATAAACAGCACAAMGGGGAACATGTACTGCAAGTAAGGTATTACACAAGGCAACTGAAAGTACAAGCACACCAACTTTGAGAGCAAATAAATCAACATTGTGACCAGCAGTAATTAAACTAATAAAACGAATACTTATAACAAATTTATTCTAATGTGTCCTAGTCAGATTTGTTATTATCTCAACCTATCGAGACCACATTGGGCAACAAAAAGGACTGCAGTGGTTTAACCCCAGCTGACAACTAAGCACCACACAGCTGCTTGCTCACTCCCCACCTTCACAGAGGGATGGGGGAGAGAATCAGAATAGTAACAATGAGAAAACTTGTGGATTGAGATAAAGACAGTTTAATGGGACAAAAAAGGAAGATAGTAATAGCAATTAGAATGGACAAAATAAGTGATGCCCAATGCAATTGCTCACCACTCGCCACCTGATGATCAAATTATTTGTAAGATCTTAAAAGATAATGATGCAATGGCTAATTTGGATTTAATGTTTTATGTGTAGTAGAGAATCAAAAGATACTGCATTGTGGCCTTAGTAAGACTCCTGACACAGTTTCACATATTTTTGTAATTAAGCTTCACAGGTATGGTATAGATGAGACTATCATAGTGTTATAGTGAAACTGGTCACAAGATGGTATTGATAGAGAAGTTGTGAATGGAAGGAGATTTGTTTGTGCTTAAAGTTTTCAGTGGATGCATCTTGAATTCTAGTTTATATTTCATTCATATCCTGGGGTGATGGAACAGAAAGTATGCTTATTGTGTTGTCCTACTGCAAGAATATTGGGAGTCTGTATTATAATTCAAAATAATTTTAGCAGAGGAAAAATAATTTTTAAATGAATAATTCAATTCAATAGAGACAATTACAGTCTTCTACTTTTGGATTGTAATTTCAGGTACACGAATACAGAGATAGCAGTTCTACATGAGTTGATTAAATAGCAACTCGATATCAAAGGATCTGAGGATAATCCTCAGCAGATCATAAGCCACACATCAATCAGCGGTGTCATGCTGCTGTAAAGGAGAACATTGCACATCATGCTGGGATATGTAAATGAAGTACAGCTCACAGGAGATGCTAGGTAATTCTTCTGCTTTGTTCCTCATACATGAAACCTTAGCTGGAGTATAGTAACCTGTTCGGAGGAGCCTTTAGGGCAAACAAAGAAAGCTATACACCAACACTGAGAACAGTGCAGAGGGGAAAAGTTAGTATAATCAGAGATCTGGATAGTTTTTATAGAGAGGGGAAATGCTACAGTTTGGGATTGGTTCTCAGAAAGAATACTAAATATTTAAGAATAATCAAATATGTAAAATACTTCTTGAAAGAGAAAAGTAGTTGCCAGTTCTCCATGTTAGGGATATTAGGACAATAGGCAATTAATAGGTTTAAATAGCATTTTAATTTGTTTGCTGAAATAACCCATCTAATGATATATTACAACAGGCCAGTTTCAGAGTCTGTGAAGTCTCCACTGTAGAAAATATTTCAGAAGTGGAAAACATCTTGCTCATAAATATACTTTATATGTTGAAGCAAAGAGGTGGACCAACCACTTCTGAGATTGCTTCCAGCTCAGTTCTGTAATTCTGTACTCACTAATTTAAAAACTGTGAGTTTATAATATTTTTATATRTTTTTATAATGCAAATTACCATAAAGAAAGAAGTTTTAGAGCAAATTTCTGGTATAATTATGACACTCAAAGAAAAAGAGAAACTGACAGTTATTTCCCCAAAGAGCAGGTTTTTAAGTTGTCTAATTGATCTAGGTTTGCAAAGAAGTATAATTAAATCTTAGGGCAAATATATGCATTCAAATCCTGTTAGAAAATAATGGGATTCAGATGTATAATTTCTCAACTCCTACACACAGCTTTGAAAATACCCTGAAGTCTAAACAAAAAGGTACCCACAGTGACAAAAGCAGAGTTTAAAAACAAACATTAAACTGTTTTGTATCTGTTCACAAAACAAAATGCCACATTTCGTAAAGACCTGCTTTAGATGTAGAAAGAAGGGAGGGCTACTTTCATATCTGAGACTCTTTTTCAACAGCCAGACAAACTCAATAAGCTGAATCTGCCCTGAAGCAGATGACACAAAACTTAGCAGTCACTTTTCAGTTCAGTGGGAGACCTAGCCCACCTCTGGTTGTTAATTAAAATGATTGATTAGCTCTGTTTAGCATAAAATAAATTTTGGTATTGTAGAGAAAAAGTGAAATATCAAAAAATGTCACTACTCTTGTAGTGTCATGGTTCTCTGATTAAACTGATCCAACACATACTGTTGAATGGCATAAAGCCATAGAAAYTAATATTAAGTGTTTAAACAATGTGGTATTTACATTGATTAAATCAGCTAATTAAGCAAGCAATTAAAAGCTTGCAATATTAACAAGTAATTGTATAATAGATATTTACTGAAGTTTGTCCATAAGTTTATGTTATAGGCATTTTAATGAATTTCCCAATTGTAYTGACACATGACATAAATTAGAATAAAACTGAAAATACGGAAAAAGCCCTGGACAACACTATTTCAAGCTTCTTAAGCGTTTATGAATATCTTAAAACAATTCTCATTGATTTACCTGATTATATCTGCTACTTAATCTAAATGGAATGCTTCATTGCAGCCTGAATTGCAGGTTTTATTGGCAGTTGTAATACAAAATGTTATGTAGATAATTGGTAGTTATAGAACGGTTGAAACAATAAGACTTAAAAAGTATTATATACAGCTTTTATAAAGCTTTGAGGTTGAACTAAGAAGAGAGAACTACTTTATTTGGGTCACGCTATTGAATATTACAGCACAATTATCAATGTTTTATCATAGAATTTAAAGCTTTCATCTTAGTCCTTTGATCATTTTAAATCAACAAGGGATTCATTACATCATGTAAAAAAATCCGTTTGTGCATCTTTTATGTCATGGGAGAGGAATCATATTTCTGTGTGCTAATGAAGAAATCATAAGGTATTGATTTAAGAAAGGGGAAAAAAACAAACCCTGCCTAATCTTTCTTCCTCAGTTAACTGACTTTCCTCTTACTTCTGCACTGCCTGTTATGTATGCAAGAATAAATGGAACCTATTTGTATTCTTTTTTCCTTTGGAAATTGAGCAAGTGGCCTGTTGTTTGCATGATGTACTTCCCCTTTTATAAGATATTGAAAAAAAAAGAAGTAGCTGCATGCAAACCAAATCTTTTTAAAATGCATATTATGGAATCTGCTTGATCCTAAAAGGGTTCTTTCTAGTAGTAAGTAATTTTCAATATTAGATTTTTTTCCTATATCTTGCATTTTCCTCTTCTCTGAACAATTCAGGATATAAATTTCTTATAACACTGATATTACTGTATTGACACAAAATGCTAGTCTTTTTCAGGGGCTGATGAATACAAAAAAAATCATAAAGGCATTTAGTTACTGAATTTTATTTTAAAATAAAAATACAGTATTGTTTATTGCAATGCAAATACAACATTGTGTACAAAAGACTGAACAAGCGGGCAGTAACCTTTTGGGAGGAAAGATACTGAAGAACTGTTTACCTATAAACTGTAAAAAGCACTATACTATAAGATGTACCMTGTTAACAAGAACAGTGGAACAATGATTGGAATATGTTGGAAAGGAACTCATGGCTTCCCCACAACATTTGAATAGCCTGTTCTGTAGAACTAACAAATTAGGCAAATAACATCATCTGGAAAGGACAAGTGTCTAGTACCCCCAGATAAGAATAGCTATGGTTAGTATGAGGYATACTTCCCTGAGATAAGTGAGATGGATTTAAATTCTCTCCCAGATAACTCCATGTCTGTGCTGATTTTGTTTAATTTGTGCTCATGGACTTTTTATCCAGCAATCTGTTATGCAAAAGAAAGCCTTTGTAGCTGTGGTTTGTCTGTGCAGGGAGAAGACATGAAAGGCTGGAGCTCAGTTGAAGTTGAAACTGGCCAGTGTTGTTTCAGGTAACAAGAAGAGCTTTTAAAATTATGCTAATAGCAAGAGGTCTAAAAAAACCCATTGTATCTACACTTTTTTTGCATGTTAGTAAGATTTTTGATACTGTCCCTCACAGCATCCTGCTGAGGGTTCACGGTGCATTCCGTGAAGAACCGGCTGGGGTGCAGAGCTCAAAGGGCTGTGGTGAATGAAGCTACATCTGGCTGGTGGCCAGTCACCAGGGGTGTTTCTCAGGGTTCAGTTCCAGGGCCAGTCCTGTTCAAGCTGTTGGTCAATGATCTGGATGCAGGAGTTGAATGTGCCACTAGCAAGTTTGCTGRTGATCCCAAAGTGGGAGCTGCTGTTGACTCTTTTGAGGGACAGGAGGCCTTGCATAGGGAGGGATGCAGGGATCTAGATAGACTGGAGCTTTGGGCCGTGATTAGTGGGATGAAATTTGGCAAGTTCAAATGTCAGATTTTGGACCTAGGATGGAGTAATGCTGKAGACAAGTACAAATGAGAACAGTGGCTGGAGAGCAGCCCTGCAGGAAGGGACCTGGGGGTGCTGAGTGTGCAGTGTGTTCCCTGTCAGTCCAGAGGGCAAATCACCTCCTGAGGTGCATCAAACACGGCATCACCAGCTGGTTAAAGGAGGAGATTACCCCACCCTATTCAGTGCTTCTGTGGCCTTACCTTGAGTACTGTGTGCAGTTCTGGGCCCCCCAGTTTAAAAAGGGTGTGTAGGTCTGAATGCCCCCAGAGGAGGGCAACAGAGCTGGTGACAGGGCTGGAAGGAATGYCCTGTGAGGAGCTGCTGAGGACTTGAAGCTCTTCTATTTTGAACTACAGGAGGCTGAGGGGTGACCTCAATGCTCTCTACAGCTTCCTGAGGAAGTGAAGGTGAGAGGGAGGTGCTGAATCCTTCTCCCTGGTGGTRAGACCTGTGGAAACGGCTCAAATTATTGTTAATGGCAAGAGGAGGCTTAGTCCGGACATTAGGAAGCATGTCTTTACCAAGAGAATGGTCAAAAACTGGAACAGGCTTCCTAATGAGATGGTCAATGTCCTAAGTCTGTCTGGGTTTGAAAACATTTGGACAATGTCCTAACAACATGGCCTGAAGTGGTTAGGCAGATGGAATAGATGATCATTGTACGTTTCTTCCAATAGAAATATTCTATTCTATTCTATTCTATTTGAATCCTGAGATTAAAGCATGCCTTCCTACCATTTTCTTTAAAACAAACACAGTCAATGAACCTGTTACAGAAAAGTTCGTAGCACAAAATCCTGTGTGGTTTCAAAGAGTAAAGTATTTCAACAGCAGAACASTAGTATGCAAAGTGATAGCCTTGTGTCCTAATTTTACTGCTGTGTAGTTTACATGAGACCTTACAGAATAATACAGGTTTGGTGATCTGTAATCTGAAGTAGTCATTTAAAGAACTGGCTGATTCTTTAAAAAGAAAGAACTGTGTTTGCATCACAACTCACAGAATACAAAAAACTCTTTTGTCTCATTGAAAAAAAAATATTTTTGCAATTAAATCATATAAATAAACAGACTTTATAAGCTAAAGATTGATATCGTGATTTGGTTTTTTGTCGCTTTTCCTGCCCTTGCCTGGATTCAGCTGGGCTTGCGACCTCCTGGGTTCTCAGTCTACAGAAGCCGTAACGAATGGATTACCTGAGGTTCGAGGCCTCWGTGGTCTGGTCTCACAGCTTTTCACAGCAGGCAGATTATAAGGCAGCAGCGAAGGCAAAAGAGGAAAGAGACGGACCTCTGCAACTATATTCCAAGTTTTATTTTCTCTGCCTGTGAAGGCAGGGTCATGTCTTGAAGGGAGTTAGCAGAGAGACCCCTACCTGCTCTGTCTCTGCTGCTTTAAGGGGTAGGGATAACARAGTGTAACCAATCAGAGTATACAGATACATGAGAGAAAGCCAATGAAACATCTCAGAGGAGGAACAAATTTAAACTGACTAATTGCAATATAGTTAGAGGGAATTTCAAATCAAGCTAACCTGTTACAAAGCTTAAGGTTCTGTGACGGAGGAGAAACATAAAGTGAGTGATATCTAGGGAATGTTGCTATGTGGCAGACTGCTCTTTTGATAACTAAGGCTGCAGCACAGCAGCAGTTTTTAAGGAGGAGGCTGAGCTTATAGTTATGATGTCTTCAATATAAAAGAATTGCAATAAAATGCTGGAGAAAACAGCTTTTTAGAAGAGGATTTGTTATTGATTCATTCAAACTGTTAACTCTAAAAACATGGAGTCTGCATCAAAACATTTTGAAGGATGCTGTATTTCAGAATAAGACTTCTAAAGGGCTACATATATTATAGTTAGTCACGGTTGCGGATAACTGTCAGTACTATATCTTTCAATGAATTTCAATCTGTATCACTCATACTGTAGATAAACATGATACTGTTGGTTTTTACAGGAATTTGCTCTGTGCTTTTCTCCTGAAATTTTATTTTGGCTTTGAGAAACATTTCCGAATGAGAATTTAATGGGAGAAAAATAAGTTCTTGTATAGGAGTTCATTTTTCAGGTACATAAAAACCATACTATGAGAAAACAATCTGTTAAATTTTAGGCCAGGTTCAATGGAGCCCTGAGAAACCTTGTCTAGAGGAAGGTGTCCCTGTCCACAGCAGGGGGTTGGAATGAGATGATCGTTAAGGTCCCTTCCAACCCAAGCCATTCTATGATTCTATGAAATATAACCCTTGCTCAAACCTAGTGCAAACGCCTTGAAACGTCAACAAGCAAGCAGGTTCTGGAAGACGTACATTTTTTAAAACTTTATCTCCCTTTTCCCGGTTGGACAGTCTTGTGTATTCTTGCATGACAGAAGAGGCTCCATAGTTTCAAGGGCATGAAAGGTCCCCTTGGACATGCCTGGCACCCTGAACCAGATTATCAGGCTTCTGCCCCACTCTGCATTAAAGAGAACATTATTTATACTTCTGGCAGTGTAAATAAATCAAAACCCTGCAACTGTTTCATAAAAATTTGAAAAACTTGTTCTACTTATTAAATCTCTGAGTCATACTCTCTGTTACATGCTAACCACATCAGATAGAAAGAAATAATTTAAGAGTCATGAAAGCTGAAAAAAACCCCTCATCTCATAAAGTGATAATAATTAAATATTTAAAAGGTGACTGTCAATAGGAACCAAGTGAGTTAGACCCCAAAGTTCAAAAAACTGTGCACCATTTTGTTTTATAGAGCTGTGAATTAAGGCCTTTGGAATAGTACTTAGGAATAGATGATGAAAAAGGGAAATTGAAAAGCATATTATTTAACATGAAATTTGCTGGATTGTTAATATTGACAGAGGTGCAGAATAGATTTTTCATTTGACATTAGCAAAAAACATTTTAAACTTGAGAACAATTTCACTGAGGCTACATGTGGCATGTAACCTGCTTTGTCAACAGAAAGCAATGGGATCCATTTTATTGAATGGTAAATATTTTCACTTGTGCATCTGCCCTCATAGGGATTTATCATACTGTTTCAGACCTTTTGGTACAGGGTAAAGCTTTTATAACTCTCCCTGCTCAGAGGAGAGGTATTGATTATGCAAACTTGCTAAATGTTGCTCACAGTTACAGCCATTCGATAATAACAGCAAATATTGGTTGTTTAGTTGAGCTGATCTTTCAGTAAAGGTCTGATGAAACTTTAAATGTTGGGGCTATTTTAAAGTGATTTATTTCAAAACCAGGGAATGAAATGGAGTTCTGACTACAGGTTGAACTTTATAAATTGACATTATATCCCATTTATATACCTTATAAATTGAAAACAGTTATTTTATTTCTTGAATTACTCCTAAACGTTGTCTGGCATTTCTTATTAAATATGAATCTTTCTACTTCACTGAGAATCTTATCATTGGATATAATTTTTCTACTCTATTTGACACACAGTGACATTTAGAAGAGATAAATATCAGGATTCTTAATAATTTAATAGAATAATTTCAGTGTCTCTGAGTTGTCAGTGTTTGAGGGATACATACTGCCAGCCAGGGGAAATTTTGTCTGCACATTTTGATGCTGCACAGAAAATAATGTCAAGTATTAAGATTTCTGCTGTTAAAAAAAAAAAAAAGGAAAGAGAAAGGGAACCTTCCAGAATGGCTACCTGTAAAAGTACAAACCAGGTTGCTTGGTTTAAGATTTTCCTAGCATGGGACCTGGAATTGTAAACTTTATTTAGTGACACTGATGATCATTTTTATTTTTATTATTTTATCTCTTTAATTATATTGTCAAATTATTTAGGAATAATTTATTTATTAAATTATTTGTTTATTGGAAATCTGTAGACCAAACAATACGGATGGAGCTTGAAATATCATCCTATTTAAGAAATATTAGAAAGCAGAACAAAATACTCAAGTCTGTCCTGAAAATGTTGTGTTGCTTTGGAGGGTTTTTCTATTCCTTGTCAAAATACATGGCAACACAACTTTTCACCTGTGAGACCTAAAGCTGACTGTTTCAAAAATTGAGCAACCCTTTTAAAATTCAGAAGATTTGGAAGCTATAAATATTTTCAAATAATAAAGACAGACATTCATTTCAGTACTCCTTTCTCCCCAGTAGTGCTGAGGTATAAATCCTTTATAGCCCCATTGCTCTACATCCAAAAGCTGTCTATCACTGATTTCTGCATCCTGTTGACATTTGTACTTTTTGTCTGGAAGTATGGATTGCCTAAGAAGTCTTAAAGTGTGTAGGTTTTCTGATGTACAGATATACAACCGTATACAATTCTTTTTAGTACATTTTTTTCTCCCTGTATTTACATATTTAAATTATTATCACGGAAGAGGTGAGTTTATTTAAGTTTTCTCCAGCTGGATTATAACTAAGACTAACAAAGTAAACCCAAATCTAGGATATATATATATATTAAGTAATCAGAAAATATCTCATTTCATATCTCATACTGTCCCCAGTGTAAGAAGTCCTTCATATGAACAAATTGTAGTATTCTGGAAGGATTTTTTTAAAGGGAAGTCCTATGACAAATCAAGAACATTATTTCTTCAGTAATATTTATAATTTACAATGCAGTACAGTATTGTAATAGCCTGCACATCTTTTGACTCTAGTTTGAGGCATCAATTCCACCTAAACAAATATATAGGTGAGATTTTATAATATGTACCTCCAGGAAGTGTAGTGTGAAGCAGTGAAGCTTGTTGTAAAGATAAACATAGGAATCCACAAAGGTTCAAAAACAGTAGAACATGGGCACTTATCTGCATGTACATTACCATGGTTGATGTGTTAGCAGTACTGCTGACTTCCAACAAAATGCATCATTAAGAATTTCATTCATATATTGTGAGAAGTATAAACAAATGCCACTGTTTGTGAGCATCTATAATGCTGGGTAAAGTTAGAAATGCATATGCTATCTAGAATATTGCAAGTGGCGATTTTTTGTTTCCTTTAACATTAATTTCCAATATAAAGTTCAATTTTTGTTACAAATGTACCTCTCAGCTTTAAAATGTTGTGTTTTTTTTCACTAAAGCTGAACAACCCTGTATAAATTATTTCACTCGGAAGTAACTATAATTATGTAAATATTAGGGCAGTTAGAAGTTGACAGATTGTGTGGCTCACTTCTGCTGCTAGTTGGAAAACAATTGTCACCCCATTATTTTGCGGTGCTTGAGGCCAGGCACTGCACACTCCTGGCTCCTATGGACCCCAGCAGTGTGTGTGGAAGCACATTGCTGCTGTGGGTTGGGCCAATCCTGTATTGAAAAGCCTAATATAAGTACTACACCTTCTGTAAACACTGTTGGATTTGAAATCTCCCTGTCCTTTAAGCTGTTGTTTAAATGAGCGTGAGTTTGGCTAGAGGAGTGGTTGCAAGCGAGTTTTAAGATGGAATAGCTCTGAGTCTACCATGTCCTGAATTTTAATCCAAAGCTGTAGTTTCCTTATATTTTGGGTTTTAAACTTTATTCCTGCGGCCTACCCACTTATCATGCAGAAGAGACTGAAGGCAGTGTTGACTCCTTATATGGTAAATATGTCTTCAACATGATGCAGCCACAGGAAGTAAAATTTTCTTTGTAAGCAAGATTTGTGGGCACACAGCAGTATCACACTTTCAGGGACCCATTTTTGTTTCATCAGGACACATCTGAAAGAAGTTTAAAGCCCTTTTTGTTACACTTTAACAGCACCAGCTGACCCACCATGCCACCAGCAATTAGTTAATTGTCTTCAAAGTTACATCCCACAAGCAAAAACAGCTTGAAATGAAATCCTCCATTATGGCATTATGGATTTTTTCAAGACCAAGAAGTTGACTGTTATGCCAGGAAGATGCAGAAAATAATTATATAGACCATCTTTATATTCAAACATTCTTTTAAATCTATTGTTATTTTTGTGATAGTTCCTATTGCTGTATTTGAGGAAGGCCATATCACATAAATATGTTACGAAAAAATACTCTGTGCAAATGAAGGGCAAAATAAGATGGGTTTTTAAATTAATATTATATTCTAAATAAAAATAATGTTGATTTGCAACCATTTTGGAAGCATAGACTTTTCAAGTCGAGTCTTAAAATAATTTTAATTTATCTGGCATCATACGAACAGCCAAGATAGGCCCTCATACTGCACAGAAGCAAAATGACAGAGCTAATTAATCACCTGTTGCATATGGAGAAGACATCACAGATACTACCGAAGCATTCAGATTACATAGCTACCRGCTAAAGACAATTCCAGGAATTAAAATAAGTGTCTAAAGTAGCATCCAAAAGACCAATATAGAAGACTGTGTCCTGATATATTGCAACATCCAGGCTAGTCTCTTTCTGACAGCAAGGATTCTTAGTCATTTGAAGAACAGCAAGAATGGGTATGTAGAATAAGTCCCCTATTTTGCAAAATAAATAAAATTACATGATTTTTGATATTTATTTCCTATTATATAACTCATATCTCTACTTGAATGTAAAACAGTGGAAAATTCTTAGAGAAGCAATTCTTCTGAGATGCAGTTCCTCTTTGTAGAGAATTTAGTCACTAAAACTTTAGTTACATGTGAAATCACAGTACCAGAAGAAGCACTGACAGATTTACCATATTTATTACAGGAACTAACTCTTGGCTTTGCCATTTCTCATACTATGTTGGCTATCATGGTGTCCTGAAGATTGTTTGGGGTTTTTTTTTCACAAGTGAGTCTTTAGACTTTTGTTGTTGAAATGAAATATAAAGAGGTTCACTGGTGTTGGGGAATACCTTCAGTGCAGGTAGCTCGGGGTGCAGCTGCTGTGGGAGTTGCAGGTTGAGCTCAGGGTGGGAGCCTGAGCCAAAAGGCCGTGAAGTGCCGATCCTTTGCATAACAAAGGGTCCGAGGGCCTGTGGCCCGGTAGGGGACCGGACATTCAGAGACCTGGCAGGAGCCGAGGACCCCGAACCTTCCTGCACTTGCACTGGGAGAGTATAATAGCCTAGGGTTTCCTTTGTTTGGGGTCCTCCTCAGAGGCACCAGCTTCAGCTGATATTTTGTTTAGTTATTTCACCAAGATTAAATTATTTTAAGAATCGAGGCGTCTGAGACTCTGCTATGGAAAACCKAGGGTCTAAGGAAACATGGTCTGACTGTGAGTGCGGGGTGTATAGGGAGTCAAGCTGAGCACCCTTCAGCTCACTGAAGCCACCCACTCTGAAAAGGCTTGGGTCTCAGCTCAAGTGGTAAAGGTGTGGTTGCCAGAGAGGCTCCTGGATGGTTGAGCAAGAAAATTTCCTTAAACACTTGGTTTAGGCACAGCAAAGATCAAAAGAATCACTATATGGGTACTGGAGACCAGTATATTTAGCTTATAGTGCATTAACATTTAGTGTATTAGAGGAAGCACTGTGGAGGGCACAGCCAGAGTTAATTTAGTGTTTTCTGTATGTTATGCAGTGCTCTTCATTTACACAAATGACTATCATGCTTGAAATTCATTGTATTTGGCATGTTTATTTAGAATTTAATTCTGAACTATTTAGATATGTAACTTTAAGCTTCTTTCTATTTCTAGCATATGGAGGATGAAGTATCTCATACCTCAGTGCCGCACACCTCGGTAAGTACTTAGTAATTCACATCCCACTTTTAAAACTTCCCATAAACTTGAGTGAAATATACTATAGAAACACAAAGTAGGCCATTGCTTACTACCGTGGCTAATCCCATCATCTGCAAAGCAATTATTCATACAGGTAAAAGTAGCATTTCTTGGGCTGGTGTTGCAATGAACCAGAAATTCTTAAATTTGGCAAGCCTCAAAGATGAAAAGGGCAACATAACTGAAAACAGTTAATACTACTTTATCATCACCACATTCTCAGGGTCAGGGATTGGTGTACATCTGTGTGTATTACACACAGTTACACACACTTGTAGGCTCTTTTTATCTTTAAGAAATGCTAAATTATATTAGGAATTAGAGAAAGAAGACATGCCAAGGTTTCCTACAAATAGGTAAGATGAGAAATACTAGATTTCCTAGTTCCTAAAGTAGCAATTGTTGTTGAAAGGAAACCACTGCTTTAGGTTTGAAAACAACTCAAAAGCCAAAGTGATCCAGACAATTTATTGTCTCTTCCAATCTGCCTACTCAGATTACTGATAATCTGGCAAAGTCTATTTGACAGAGGAACTTCTATGCTAACCACATAAATATTGGGAATGGAATTACACTCACAGTTGTATCAGTCACTGCAAATCAATGGGGAAAAATGCTTTACTGTAAACACAGTAAATCTCAACATGTTGTCCTCCATTTCCACTCTCCTTTTGCTTTAGTAGAAGTGAAGAGCATGACAGAAGTCCTATGAATTGAAGTTTGAGTGGGTTCTGTAAGCAAGAATGGTGAACTGACAACAGAAGCAGACTTTTTAATGTACTTCACAGACCTTTCTGGAACAGAATATTATAAATTATTACTATGCAATGTGATCTGTATGATAAAACCATGAAATTTAAAAATAAAGGATAAAATGAAAAAAAAATACTTACTTTAAAGGGCTCAAATGATGAAAATTATAATTTATTTTCAGAACATTTTTAGAATTTGACTGGTTTTCATTTTAGGTATACAAAATTTGGCTTTATACATGCTGCATTAATTCCAAGACTCAAAATAATTTTTTTTTCCTCAACAAAGATGTTACCTATCACTTTTGTTTTACTTTATCTCTCTACTGATTTAAGTTTCCTTTACTTTGATTTCTCCATATTTTACTAATACCTGAAGAGAGATCACTACTTGACAAAGTATCAATCGTATGAAAAATGTTTCATGCAATACCTTACTTTGTTACATCAAGGTTTCGGTGASGTGATGTATTAACTACCCTACCATGTCAATAACAATAAAAGAGTAATGGAGCACTCACCAGTTGTCATTAAAATATCAAATTATTATGATGTGATATGGTTGCTCCTGGAAAAGAAAAAGGAATGATGTATTCTTTCAAAAATAGAATAGTTTTAGACAAGGGTCACATCCAAAATCACACAGCAAGGCATGCCTTGAATTTCTGCACTGTGCTACCTGACTTACCATACCACATCTAAATGCCTGAGTATTTGGATAGAACAAAATACTGGTATGCTCACTTCTTTCTGTTGTGCTCTGGGAAAACCTGTGGAAGCCTATAACAGGGTCTCCTTTGCCTTCTGTTTAAGAAAAGAAGGGGGAAGGCAGCTCCTTCCTGCARAGGAGCCAGTCCCACTGATGGTTTCTCTTCCCTTTTGAGAGGTAGAGGGCGGATCTCATATCTTTTCTCTCCTCAGCTTTTCTTGTCCCCTGACAAATTAGAAGGAAAAAAAAAAAATAGAGCCAAAGAGTGGAAGTATATTGTGGGCATTTTTCATTCTATTCAGAGGATAATGTTAACTCAAAGACTGGGGGAAAAAATGAGGAACATTTGGAGAACTATACATTTCCTAGTCATACTTTTCCTGCTGTTGTTTTTAGTGCTTGAGTTGCATATTTTGTCACTCAGTGGAAAAGCAGAGAGTGGGAAAGCTGAAAGAGAAAAAGGAAGGAACGCTGCATCTGCTGTTAACCAAGAGGAGACAGAAAAAAGGAAGTCTTTCTATTCTGGTCATGCAGAGAGCGATATACATTGCTACAGGGGTGACAGTTTGTGCAAGACTGCTAATTTCTGGTCCCTTTTAGCTGATCGGATTGATTTTTTTCAAAGCCAAATCACTGTTGTGTTGCTAGATCAGTAAGCAAGCCTTAGATGCTTTGTAATAGCTATTTGCATTTGTAGCAAAACAGGACTGCTGAGCATGGGGATCTGTCAAGACTAATCCTCTAATGTGTAGGTCACTTCTATTGTTTCCCAAGCATTTTTACCTTTATGTGTATAGAGAAAGAAAAGTTGGAAATCTCCAATTAGAATATTAGCTACTATTCCAACCTTTCCATATCATTAGGAACACATTAATGTTTCTAAAAGTCAAGCAAAAAAGCAAAGCATCTTCACCCAATATGAAACAAGCTATTCTTTGATAGAAACTTCAGTTTTTCATGTAGTCTGGTCACTACTATCACAGTTGCTGTATCTCGATTTCTTGCCACCTTTCATGGTTTTTTTTTTCCTCCCACATTATGGTAACTGTTGACTAACATCTAAGTTTGATGCAATTTAAATGCTTTAAGCTCAGGTAAGCATATGTTGCCCATGGAATGTTTGCTTATGTTGCTGGAATAGGAAGGCATTTTCCTCAGGTCACTTTTACCTTTAATGCTGGTTTCCTCCATGGTCAAACAAACTCGATAGTAACAGGGGTTAATTAGCATCAACATCTTTAAATTTTTTATTCTTTTGAAATTCCAAAGCATCCCATATAGAGCTTAATCAAGAGGTTTAGCATCACAAGAGGGTAATAGTATGTAATTACCCAGTATATTGATAAGATTTGAAAATGTTAAATGTCACAAATATTGTCAAAATGTACACTTATGTACACTCATACGATGCACAGTGTGTGTTCCATACTGATGTTTCAACAGCACAAGCAAGGCTCTCCCGTTACAGTAGGCACTTGGTGCTTTGCTTGGAACTTCCCATGACATCCCTCATCAGTGAGGAATAGTGAGCAATCCTAGCATTTGTCTCATTGCCATACTTGCTGTGTTGCCCATGAAACAGAACACTCCACCTGGAAGGGAAGATATCTGCCATGTGAAAACTGCATAGAAATCCTGATAACCACGTAAGAGCACATCTGCTGGTCCAATGTCACAACTCCCTAGTATCTTCAGGATGGTAAAAGCCCCACTTTCCTGAGCAACTTGGTGATCATTTCCAATATTACAGGCTTTTACTGCATATTGCAGTTAGTCCAGAGTAGTTTCAGCTGTCTGGAAAGAAGACAGCAGATGTGGCATTTCCRGAGCAATCTCTTAGCCACAGAGCAGGGACAGAAGAAAGTTATGACAAATTTAAAACAAACAGAGTATCCTTCAAATACTTTTTTCCTGTCAGTGGAAGCAGCCTGTGTGCCTCCTTCTGAAACAGTTGCTAGAATTTCAGTGCAGTCTTGCAAATTTAAACAGAAATTTACATCCAGCGAACATAGTATGACTAATTTTATAAACTCAGCTGGAAACAACACCCATTAGAGAAGGCACCTTTTAGTGTCGGATTGGTGATTTGTGTACTTGTTTATGGGGCACAGTGGTAGAATCTGAGAGCACCTCATATGACTCCAGACGTATGATAATCAAACTGGGTGCAGCATTACCCTGTTATACATAGGAATCTAATCACGCTGGCCTGTGAAAAATAGCCACGTACAGTGATATATATTCCTTGCTCCCTTACCCAGAAGCAAACTAAGTTATGAGGTTAACGTAACAAGCAAAAAAAGGTATACTGTGACCTTTCAGTACAACTGTTTCACAAGGAACTATTTGTTAACTGCCACTGGGATTGAGTGCTCCAGAGCGTGTTAAGCCTTGCCAGCCCACTGGATTCACTTCTGTGGATCAGAGGCTGAACATGACAAATATGCCTATCAACGTATTCCTTGGAGCTACATGTGTTTCTGTATTTTCAGGATCAGCAACCTTGTTAAGTAAGAAGTTATAGGAACTATGTATACAGGGTGTTGTAACAAACTATTGTTGCAATATAAGGTTGAATGTTTCATTTATTTATTCATATTTGGGGAGAAGGGAGGACAATTTATATTTTAAACAGCTTGGCTATAAATATACTGTTATTCCAAGATAAATGGTTAAAACAGTGGTTATAAATTTCATTTTGGCATTGCAGTAAATTGTGTATATTCCTTCCTGAATGTATGTGTGAATTAGCATTTTTATGTATTCATAATGTGACCTTTAGGTTTTAAACTTTCTTTAGGAAATAGTCCTCCTGGAATCTGTTTAGATTTCACCAAGTCCTTACTGAGATGTCAGTAAGTGAGGTCTGTGGCATCTATGCTCTAATATTTAATCCAGTAGTTTCTGCAATCCTAGAAATCCTTTCAAATTTTCTGTCAATGCTATTTTTGACTTAAAAAAAATATCCTTGGGAGGGAGTAAGAGATGAATCAAACAAAAATACTGTTTTTTTCCCTTTTTTCCCTTTCCAAGACAATTTGGCAGTGAGCTGTTCAGATGTACAAATGTTTTGTTTGTCTTCCATTGGTGGGTGTGTATGGAGAAAATCCAGGGCCTCTTACATGWGAGCACTTAGAAAGTGCACTTTTCATAGAATAGTTAGTAATGAAAAGAGGTAACTGTACTGGACATTAATTCCCTTACTGGATGCAAAAAATCTGTCACAGAAAGATGATTAGGCTAATACTTTAGTGATCTTCATATTTACAATAAACACATTAATAGAAATAATAGAACTTCAACTGAGCCTCATTTCAGCATCTGTCAAGCAATCAAATGGGAGGCAAAAGAATACAAAGGTTTGTKGGGTTGTTGGGTTTTTTTTAGAAAAAACAACTTAAAAATCTTTGTTATACTAAAAAGAGGTGGTTTAGGAGTATTGTTATTTGTGTTATATGTGGAATGCGTATAATGTGGAAAGGTCACGTGTTACTGATGAGCTCATTGTTTATAATTAAGAAATATTTGACAAACTGTGAACAAATACATATTTATTTTCACAATATTAGCTAAAACATTAATTATTTTCACCTATTAGAGCATCCTAATGAGGAACTAACATTAATTCATCTAACAAAGTTCACTTTTATTTGAGACACTCACCAAGTTAATTACTAGACTCCATTCATTAACATTTCAAATCTCATTAAAATGTAAATGGGAAAATTTTTTTGCGTATTAGAGGGTATTTATTGGCATTCATCATAGTAAGTACTTTGGTCTTCATTAATTATAAAGAATATAATAAATAGTCATTTACTTTTGCAAAAACAGCTGGTTAAAGGTTGTTGTACTTATGCTTTTTAGCACTGCAATCAAAATGGATGATTCTTTGCATAGACACAATTAATTCTCAGCATGCACTAGATGGCATACAAAGTGGGGGAGACTTTAAAAAGGGTTTCTGTTCGTCGTGCAGCCATGTATAAGCAAGAGAAGTACCCTGAAGCAAAGTGCTTTTTCTAACAAAAAGATACTGTTCTGCATATTTTCTCCCACAATTTAGATGGGCAAGGTTATCATAGGACCTGACATCACCAGGCTCTGATGTGTACATTCTGCTTGTAAAATGACAGTTCAGAAAAGAAAAAAATGCATTTTAATAATCAGATCCATTGAAGCTTCCTTTACACCATTCGTCCCCTCTCTCCTTGCCCCCAATTTCCCCTCCAAGCTAATAGGTAATGGTGAGCAACTATTTAATCTCYACTGTATATTTGTACCTCTCTTATTTTTGAGACTTCCGTAGTTGGGAGCATAGGACCGCAGAGTGGCCAGGACTAGAACAGTGCCAAGTGTAGTCAAAGGGCATAGACACTAGAGGTTTTCTGGGTTCTGGTGGTAAACTGGGAGACGGAAGGCAGTCACCAGCTCCCACAGTTTGGACACATGAAGTCTCTTTTTATGGGTCATGGTCCTGGGTATGATATCGACCACCTATTTGACAAGCTATTAAAGGAATTCTACATCAATTTTTCAGTCTTGATCAGATCACGTCAGATTTGATTTGCATGCTAAAACTTAACAGGCTTCTAAAGGAAACTGTTTTCTACGATCATTTTAATACAATAAAGAAACAGGATTTATATATACTACCTAATGCTTGACCTTCTCATATATTACCTTTTCCAGTTTTGCAAGTATCAAGTAATTCTGTATCAAAGCAACTCGTATAAATATGGAGATGAAAGAAGAAGAAGATAAATGAAAACAATGAACTGAGACACACAAAAGTATTAAGAAAGAGGTTTATGTAAATAAGATACTGCAACCAGTTTTATGCCTATGATAATTACTGAGGTACCAACTTGAAAACCAAAACATCTCTGGTAGGATTGGTTAAAATGATATTTCAATTAGTGGCTTAGAATGTATGGCACTCAGTCCCTGAGGACTACCACAGTTTCATGAAACTACCAAAGTTTCAACAATATATTGAAGATTCCCTCCCCTAAAGGAACACTGTTGTTACGGGAAAGGCATGAAGCTGATAATGAATTCCCCCAAGTACCTCTAGAAAAGAGATTTCACATCTTAGAAAGAATCCCACTGGTGCTCTCTCACTTGTGCTTGTCAGGAAAAGTCACTAACTTCTCTAAGAGAGTCTGGGAGTTGACTCAGAGGCAGATGCTGTGTTTGCAACTAAAGGAATGGAGCAGAGAAAAATTTATGTTTTTCCACTAAGGCTGAGTTTTCACCACTTATTCTTGTTCTGCAGTAATCCTTTATTTCCTTATAACTTTACCTAATGCACAAAATACTTTGTTTTCCTGTACCTGGATTTGGTGAAATATTTCAATTTGACATAATTTGAATGGCTATTCCAGCCAGCAGAAATAAGAAAACCGAGTTCACAATCAAGAAAGTTATCAAAATCATGCCATTAGTTTTGGCAATGAAGATAAAGATCAGTTCATTTGTTCTTTAACTCCATCTTTGTCTGCTTGTGCCAGACAGCTGAATGGCCATAATCTCTACAAAGTGACACAAATTTTGCAATGACCACATCATTTTCACATGTGAGCCTTCCAAGCAGATCAAATCTGGTGTGACTACACACGGATATTGGAAAAACATTATGTGGACTTGGTTGAGGAAACATTAGCCCAGGAATTGCTGTGTTTCCTGGTCTGTCTGCAGAGCAGTGTCTTGTCCTACAACATGGGATACAACTTCTTCGCATTATCCATGATGCACTCTTTCCAGATTCTCGGTTCCCTTTTTTACACTGAATAATTGAGACTTTTTTCCTGTCTTCAAGAACAAATCTTCTCCATCATTTTGAAGATAAGATATGCAAGTGTTTTTTGCTTGTACAGTACTCAATTAGATATACATCCCAAGGGTATGTATCTGTAAGTATATAAAGCAGTAGGTTAGACTGAAGAAAACATTTCTTTACAGATTACTAGAATTTTTTTTTTTCAGTCTACAGGAAAAACTGGTAGTGATTTAATCTGCTTTGAAAAAATCTTTAAAAAATTCTCAGTTAACAGAATTCTTGGAAAACAGATTGACAACAAAATTCCCTCCTCCAGTTTATAGAACAAATCTATTGGGGATTTGGGAGTGGTTCTTTGTTTGCTTGTTTGTTTTTTGCTAATGTGAGGTGAATGACTAATTAGGCCATTGAAACTCTCCTAGGAAATGCTGTTTTGAAGGATATGTAGAGGGATTTCCAGACCTTAAGCCTAGCACAGGCTTCCAAGGCTCCAGCTCCCAGTTTCTGTAGCAAAGAGCCTGAACACCCTGACACTTTTTGTTCTTGTGACTCTGTAGGTGTTTCCAACCTGTGGCAAGGCTGAGAGACAATACTGCTGTAACTGTGTATTCCTTACCCAATGGCACTGGGTTTGTATGGTGGTTGCTCTAAGAGGAAAGGAAAGGTCTCTCCACCCAAAGGAAACATGACAGGAGGGCTGCCCCGACGTCCATGCTCCCAGGCACCAGWTAAATCAGAGCTATTTAAAAGGCAACACACTTGGCTTTTAATAAAGTGACATCTTTCATAGCAATAGCTTTTCTGAAGGTTTCCAGCCAGTTTTGCATCTATGCAGGCTGTCAATAGCACAGCGTTCAGATGGTACAGYGCAGTAAGTTAGTGGCCGATGGAGAAAGACTGTGAAGAGCTGCTATAGAGAGGCTGTCAGAGGATGTTTTCTATGACTGGAGGGAAAAGTAACATCTCCTGTTTGTTTTGGTTTTAATTTTCTTTCTTTTCATCTTCAGTATAATTCCTGAAAAATTAGTTCTTCCTGATTTGTTTCTTTCCGAGTTTTTGGTGGAGATCCAAACTTGTTTTGTTTCACATTTTGGTGTGAAACTTTAAGATTTAGAATTTGATTTTGGAATTTGGACTGCTAATAAGATCTGAAAGCAGGCTTGTCCTTGCGTGATTACTGTTGTTAATTTGTAGAAAAATGAAGGCTAAGCCACATTCTGCGGCACATATGTGAGGGAAACGGAACATTCTTCTGTCCCTATGCAATTCCCATTCCACCRTCTTCTGTAAAAGAGGCAAGGGGTCAGTAAGAAGGTCAATGTTGCATCACTCCTAAGGCTGAGACTCAAAATATCTGCCTTGTATTTCCAGCACTGTCACTGGCCTGCAGTGGGGCTTGGGGATCGTTTCCATAAAGGGCATCCTAGCATGTTGGGACTTTGACCACCTTTGTGCATTTGTCAGCAATTCCTGCTTCTGCCCAGTGATGGGCTGCTACACACAGCAATGACATCTTTCTCCCAGGCTTAGGCAGAGCTTTTCCTCTTTGCTTTTTGATTAGAGGCCTTTTATGGTTCCTGAGCTTCCTCTGGGACAGAACTGCCAGTACAGGGCTGCGCTTTAAAGGCCATGGCAGAATTCTTGATTTTAAAATAAATGTGATTTCCCTCTAGTCAGACTTTTCAATATCCTGACAGAGCCCTAAGATGTTAAAATAAAACCTAACAGAAGGAGAGTAAACTGCTTTATTCAGACAAGCATGCTCTAGTGTAAAGCCAAAACCAATGTACTAAGCATTCACTTATCCTAATAAAAATCAGAATTGTATCAGATAATACAAGAGAATATATTAGAAATAACAACAGGAAAAATTTAAACCCATGTTTTGAATGCCTACTTCTAAAAGGTCCTTTGCTATAAAGAAATGGTAGCATTTTTTAAAACCAGCTGAAGCACATTTTCTAATTAGCTCATAAAGAAAGGGAGTCATGAGATAAAATTAGGTTATAGTTTTGGTTATGTTGGTCTATATACACAACTTCTTTTTGTTTGCAAAAGTAGGTATAGTTGCTTTTCCATCTGTCTGTCCTTACTAATATGACAAGTGTTAACAGTCATCAGAAAATATAGAAAATAGTAGGTAGCATAGTTATAAACAAGAACACCATGAACTTTTATTCCTTAAAGCATTCTGCATTTAATGGATCTAAGCAAGTTTCATTTTAAAGTACATTTTAGATGTTGACACCACTTATTATAGCAGCTGGTTCTTTGTCAAACTGGATGATATTCAAAACAGGATTTTGTTGTTCTTTTTCTTCTTGCCATCTGTTGCTGTTATAGACATTTTTCAAGAAATAGCTTCTAAATTAATTAGGTCATATTGTAAATGTGTTCTTTTTATGAAATGTTTAAAATTAAAAGCATAAGGAAAATTATGGTGTAACTTAATTTTATAGTATAAGTTAATTCCTATACAAATTTTCGAACAAAAAAAATGAACAACATATATTGCTTTTTAGATACGTGTTGAACTGCTATAGCTTGTGACTTAATCTGATAAGAAATCTGATTGCTTACAAACCTGTAATTCAGTTTGCTATTTGAACACCAGGAAAATTATATAAAAGTTATAATTAGGTGCTGAAATGTAATAAAAGAAAAACAAAGGAAAAATATGATCCCGAAGCCTGCTTCTGTTACACAGCCTGAATCTTATTTCATGTGTGCTTCAGCCTCATTGAACAAAGGAGATAAATTCCTTTAGATCCTGAGCTCAGCAAATCTTACCAGCATATGTGTTTCTAAGCATGCAAGTAGCTTTTTTTACCTCATTCTACCTGACTTGAATTCCTACATCATTTAATTATTTTAAGAATCAACTATTAAATTATACTGGAGAGGAGAATTACACAAGCAGAAAATTAGAGGTTTTTGTATCTGTCTCCATCACAGCTAAGAATTTTTTTGAAAGGAGAGATAGGATTAGTCTAGATATTTAGGGTCTGACCAAATATATTTATTTCATCTTCAGAGCACAGAGTACCCTGAGACCTAAATGAAGCACAAAGATGCAGAAAATGTATGTGAACCTGTTTTAAATACACTGTCATACTGCACAAATAAATCAATCAATAAATCAAGTCTGTGCTTTCTAGTTTTTAAACATTTACCACTGAACTTTAAAAATGCTTTTGCAGTAACATTTGCAGTATATACCAAAGGAGATAATATGTCTGAGCTGGAACTGTCTCCTTGGAACAATGCTCACATTGTGTGCGAGACCTGGGTCAGCAACCAAAGCTGCATTTGTAATGCTTTCTGCATACCAAGAAATAAAACACATGTGGCAAAGCCCCTACGAGTTGTACTCATTTGCAATACTACCTGATAAATGTGATAAACGCCATTAATGTACTCTCAAAAATTGATGCATGTTCCAGATGTTGATCAATGGTGGGCAACTAATTGATTTTTTAGCAAACAGCTGACTGAAGGCAGAGATTCAATGGGCACACATATGTAGAAGATGGAATAAGTTGCAAAGGCAAAAGGACCAGCCTGGTCAATTGCTCCTTTAGCCAGTATTTCCAGCCATGCTCCATTTAGCGCAACTACTGCTTCTGTAGCAGTAATCAACATTTCTTACCAATTAGTACATATTAATTGTCATACTCCTTACACAAGCAGGAGCAGGAAACCCCATTCTGATTCCTGGGCAATAGCTAATTTAAAAATGGGGATTGCTTTTCTCCTGCTTAAATAATTATTTGACAACTGGTGAAGTGTCAGATGAGCAAATTATTGTAGTGAGTCTGGCGATGTCTAAAAGTGAAGGAAGGTGGGAGGGAAACTGCTGACTCCCAGCAGCATCAACTCAGAACACCACCAGAGCAAGAATACCTTAGACTCATCTGCAAAGCCTGTGTTCATTGATTACAGCTTTTGAACCCGAAAGGATTCATTGAAGTCTTGTTCTGCTAAGCAGAAAGACTGCAAATTCAAGGTCAAGACACCTGGGTCCTACTATTCAGACTTCAGGTAAAGACAGGTAAGAACTTAAGCCTTGTGATTTGAACTCCAAACAACCTAAAATGAAGAGTGCCTTGGGTCAGGCTCAGTCTCTTGTTCCTCAAACTTGCCCCTCACGTAATTTCCACCATACATTGGTGAAACTGCAACTTTAAAGTGCTTTGTGCTTTTTTACTCCCACTTCTGCTGATGGAACACTGTTACAGGAATTTATTACTCTTGTGGCTTTAAATCATGTTCCAATTATCAGCCTAAATTCCTCATGGCCAATTTATTCCCATTTGAGCTGTACCAATGTTGTTCTTCAGCTTAAATAGTTCTCCCTCCCTGGAGTTTTATTGCCCCAATCTATTTATTAGATTTAGTCTCTTTAGTCTTTGTGTTGCTTGCTAATTTTCATTACGATAGCTTCCTTATTCCCCGATGATCTCACTAGCTTTTCTCTGTAATCCTTACGGTTTTGGTTTTTTGCTAATAAATGGTCATCACTTTATACCAAGAATATATCAGCCTGTATTTAGAGGTCTGCAGGTGACACACAGAACAGTCCTAATTAGCAGTCCTAATTTGAACAGTAACATAAGAACTCAGYGCTGTATGTGGTTATACTGATAATATAGCAAATATTTCAAGGGTTGAAGATAACGTGTCAGTCCACAACAATTTGGAAATTGGATGTACGCACCAGTTCATATTAATTTTTAACAGGAACTTGCATAATGGCATACTTTCCTGTTAGGGTTGAAACACACCACCTGATTCACTCCTGTATATAGTCTTACATATATATATTCACACATATATGATATATATAAGTAAAATACAAATAAAACCCCAAATATATATCTATCTATGTATCTATGTATCTATGTATCTATATATCTATGTATCTATATATCTATATATCTATATATCTATATATCTAGATATATATCTAATCTAGATATCTATATATAGATATATATCTAATCTATATATCTATATCTATCTATCTATAGATATATATCTAATCTATATATCTATATATCTATGAGACAATTGCACTGTTTCAGATTTATAATTATGCTATTGCTAAGGATTGTTCATGTGTTTTCTTCATTCACTGGCACTTGTAATTTACGAGCTTAACAATGTTTCTTGTTGGTCCACCTGTGCACAGTCTTCCACATTATACTATTGAATTTTTTGTGGATTTGACAGTGCTGGGTTACTGGCTGGACTCGATGACGTTAAAGGTCTTTTCTAACCTAAAGGATTCTATTATTCTCTGAACCTTATCCCATCTATACTACTTCAGTCTTCAAGGTCATCTAGTTCTCTCTATATGGTTTTCTCATCCCCTTTCCCACTGGAGGGRACATTACAGCCTTATGTTGTCAGCATATTTTATTAGTCTGATTCTTCTTCTGAACAATGGCCATTAATAAAAATACTAAAAACGATAAATTTCAAGCCCAAAACTTAAGAAGCTGTCCTGGTCACCTCCTGTCAGCCAGCCAGCTATCCTTTCACCAAAGCCTGACTCCCTGGCTACTTCTGTTCTTTAGAATTCTTTTGCTAACCCCTAATTTAGAAAATAATATCCTGTGAGGAGCCATATCAGGTACTTTTCTAATGTCCAGGTAGGTTAGATATATTACATTTGGCTTGTTACTGTGTTCTCTGCTGGGAGTCAATAGCGGTGTAGTTTTTGTATGCACCTTACTGCTGCTCATGGAAGTGAATGTATTTTTATCATTTATATTAGAGGTCCTTTTATTTTCTTAATAGCTCTTGCTGTTATAGGTGTCTGGTGTTTTGGGAAGGATTTCTTGTATTCCTGAAACATTTAGTGAACTCTGTTTTTTACATAACATTACTTTTCCTGTACAAAGCAGTCAGATAAGAGGTGATAACCAGGGGTAAAAAAATTACTGGTTTAAAATCTTCATTTGATTTTTCAAGGCTCAAGTATGCAGAGCTCCCTAGACTTCTGATCTTACAAAGGTGGGAAGCAAGCATTTTTCAGACAGAATTGATCTTTGTAATAAATCTTTTTCTTCTCAGAAACCAGTTCTTTTATTTTAAGCTTTTAGGGTCCATACTGCCAATTTTGTTTCTCTGGAACAGGTTTTCCATCTGCAGTGAAAAGTCTGTGTACAATAATATACCTAGATGGTTCAGGGTTTGTGGGATTTTGTGKTTTTTTTTGGGTGGGTGAGTTTTATTTTCAGGGTGATGAGGAAAGAGGTGTTGGGGTGTTTTTTTGTTTTGTTGGGGTTTTTTGTTTGTTTGGGTTTGGGTTGGGAGGAGGGTGAGTTGTACCTTTTTTTTTTTTTCCCCCTGAAGTGTAATTCTTGCTTATTGGTATTTTGTTTCATTACAAAATCCTGTTCACCCAGCAGGGCTTTTCACTCGGTGAAAGCAAAATTATTACAGCTGTAAACTATTACGCATGCCACAAGGAGATATAAATTGCCTTCTACCAAGAATTTTACTCTTATGGGGGATAACACTATTTTTAAGAGCAAATGAAATCTATCATCTTTTTATTCTGTGGCTGAAGTGTACTAATAGCTACTGTAAACTTTCAGGGCTGATGACTAAATGAATCCAGGAAGATCCAGACCCGCAGATAGAAATGTGCAGAGAGAAGAAATATTTGAGGGCAACCAGGAGCAAAGGATGACTTATTTTCTACACAGAATAAAAGAATATTAAAGTGAACAAAATAATATAAATAATATAAATGCAGAACACAATCTAATAAGAACAAAAATGAATCGGTTTAATAATTTTGCTTAGTCTCAAACTTAAGTATGTAATTATTTTGATTTTTCATTCATGAAAGTCTATTTGCTAAACTGTAAATGCAATTATGTACTGGATTTACTTCTATGGTTGTTTGAAGGACTCATGCACTGGTCTCCATGATGGGTCTGCTTACACAGCTAGCTGAACATACAGGTCTGTGTGCCGTCAGTACACGTGGTGATATGTACACATCCAATGTAGCTTCACAGCTGGCTTCATGTATTTGCTCCAATTAAAAAAAAAAGTAAATTTTTCTCTCTTATTGCTTTTACTCCAAACTTCTAAGCACTGCCTATGGCAAGACACATGTTGAGACATCAGGATGTTTAAGTGGGGTCATTATGAATAATGTTCATCTATAATTTCTTATTCAACATTCTTCATCATAACCATCATTCCTTTTGATGGCCAGAAATGATGGTGATTGAGCTAGATCATGGGTCATTTCTGATATTAAATTTTCAGTGCCTGTTAAATAACAGACAGGAAAATATTTCAAAGGCTCTATCTTCTCTTAGCCAGACTGGTTATTTGGTAAGTGCATGTATATGTTTTTAATGTGACATGCCACTTTTCTGACTTTTCACTTCATATTTATGATACACAGCACTATGCTTAATTGCTTCATAAGGAGTCTTGTCAAAGTAAATCTTCTTAATATAAAATGCAATGCAATGTAGCATGTCTAGACAAAGAAATGCAAAATACAAAAACATAATATACTACAACTTTGACATGATTAAATACAACACTGACAGCAGCAGAGCATGTGATATAGAATTAAAGACACTATTTATGAAAGACAAAAGTGACATTGTTGTTCTTCAAGAAGTTTCATGGATCCAATATACTAGGATATGAGTTCTTTATTTCAGGGAATTTTGGTACATACAGCCCTGGAATTGGAATCAGGAAATCTGACTTCCTGTCGTGTCTTTCACAGCATTGTTGGATAACAGTAGCAATATCTAGAGAGTGTATTCACTCTGTTGATTCTTTAGTTTTAACTATATTGAAAAATTTCCTCCAGCATCTTCACTTTAGCATTTGTGTAAAAAAAGTTTAACAAATATATGATTTTTGCATTTGTTATACTCTTAACTCCTGCAGACCTGAAGAATTGAAAGGGAATTCAATGTTTTTCCTCAATTGCCTTGAACTTCTAGTTTTCGAAGCTCCAACAGCACAGGATCAATGTCATAACAACATGTATCAGACCTCGACGTAAGTTAAAAACAAACCAAAGACACGTTATTTGGAAGTAAAGAGAACCAGAAGAGAGTAGTGATATGTTAGATGTGGCAGGTGCGTGAGTGGAGGACATGGTGGCTCCTTCTCCATAGGAAATTGGGTGGAGGTAGTTCAGAGAACTACTCTGGAGGCTTTTCACAGTGACTGCAGACAGTTCCCAAACCAATGTGAGTGCAGGGACAAGTCTTCCTCCACTTTACAGAGCTGTCAATGGGGACAAAGAAGTCAGAACTCCATTCAGGCTGCTGTTTGTAGCCAGGTAGACTGGACAGATATTTCACTCCTCTCGCGCCTAGGAACAGCCCATAAGCATCGCTCCTGGTGGTGTCTGTGTAATGGCTTCTTCCACTTACTGAAGAGCTGCCTTGCCTCGGGGATGGGCTGAGAGAGAGTTCTTCCCACTGCTGCTGCTCCCAGGACACGTGGCAAGCTCCGTGTGGCCAGGCTGGGTCTACCGGAACAAGGTGTCCTGAGGAAAATGAGAAAAGTGAAAATAATGCCGGCTCATTCTGCTTTCTTTCTGCTCAGAGACAGAAATCTAACTCGTGTACAGTCTTCTCTGGAATCCCCGTGGCAAAGGATATTGGATTGCTATGCTGCACAGGAAACAGGACAAGGGGAAAGCTGTGATCCTGTCACAAACATTTCTCTGGCTCGAATCCTTAAGTTAATATTTAAAATTTAAAAAAAAATAATAATAAAAACAAATAAATGAAAACCAAAATCACAGCTACACACACACAGACTCCTCCCCCAAAAAATAGAAGTTCTGTCACCTCTGTCAGATGACAATTGACAATACCTCATTTCTCAACAGATCTATCAGATTAGTCAGGCAGGTGTGTTTCCCTTAGGCTTTGTCTCTGTTGATTTCCTACTCAGCTCCTAATGATATAGAAAGAGTAAAAGATGGGAGAGGACGTTTTGAGGAAAGTGAAGGGGCTTATAATTAATTCCCAGGTATATTACACTCAGGTATATACTGCCCCTAAATTATAAAATTGATTTCATTACAAATCGTTGTTATTACCATAAACAAATGTTCCCAGAATATCTCATCGACAATAGACTAATACTGAACTGAATTTATGTTTCAAATGGAAATTACTTTCACCCTAAGAACAGTGACACCTGTACAGTAAAAGGTACTGTTCTTGACACATTTGAAAAACACTTCTCAGTGAGCATAGACAGGAGAGGAAGAGGGAGAGGGTATGATTATCAAAGCTAAAACAGTAGTCAGCCCTCGAGTTCTGTGAGAAGCCATAATCCCACTCTTAATAAAGATACATCCTTATTTTCCAGGCCACTAGCTACCATTCATTACAGAATTTCATGACATTACTGCATGCGTGTCATGTGTGAAGTAACTCATCAACCTGAACTGGATTTAACAAACCCTGTCTCATTATTTATCAGCATTAAGTATTGCACTGGTTACCTTTAAACTACAGGAAGAAACATGCTGAATAGTATTTTGGCCACTTTTTGCATTATTTGTGGTACATCTAGTGCATGTGTAAGTTCCTGTGTTAATGCCAATCACAAAACGACCACCTGCCTTTTTCTGAGTATGAATTAGCAGTTTTTTTATATAAAGAGATATAAATGTTGTTTCTATGAAATAAATAGAAGACATCTTATAGAAAATTAGTGAAAATTATGAAAGAAAATATTTTAAAACATTCTCATAGCTCATGTTCAGCTAAGTAAGTCCCTTATGCAGGCACGGAATTTAACTATATTGGTTATGCATCGAGTAATTGCTCTTTCATGTACTTTGACTTGACTACCTGCAGCTTTTTCTTGACCATTAGGAAATTCAGTTCTCTTCCACACTGCCTGAGAGCTTCCTTCTTCAAGTACGTGGGCTGAGGCTTGCAAAATATCTTTTTTAATATAAAGGATTTCAATTTAATTTTAGTTTTATCATTTAGAGACAGTCTAAGCCATTCTTGAGAGAGGCAGAGATCAGAAAGTGTATTTGCTCTCTCAGCTTTAAGATACTGTCTTTTAAATTCCATAATTCTGGAGACAAGAGGCAAAATCATGAAGACATAGGTAAGTAAAAACTACCAAGGACTATTTCTTTCAGTTATGCAAATCAAGTAAAGGTCAATGTTTCTGAGGCAGAAATACATGTATTTTAATACAAACAGAACTCCATTAGCTTACAATTTTCATCTGCATTAAAGGATATGTATTATTAGCTTACTTCTCTTAATATGTCTGGAAGGAAAATATTCATTTAGTTTGTCCAGATGGATTTGAAAAATTTTACCACACCCAATTAAGCTTTCTGTCTGCTTCAGACATGATGCGCAAGGGATGCATTATGATTTCATGTCCACAAAAAAAAAMCATTTAAATGTAATTCCTCCCAAAATAGATCAAAATGACTAAATATAGATGCTGCTCTAACATTAAACATGTACAAAAAAGCACTCAATCATGTTATGTGGACTTTGTTCTTTCCTTTTTTTCTTTCAGATCTCTTGATCTTCTGTCCAAATGGTTGTAGGGAAAGGGATGGTCAATATAACAACAATTTTTGCCTTCTACCAGGTAGGCACGTTCTGTTACTCAACATTCCTGAACAGGGTGTTTCATTACAGTGTGTTCAGTAAGCATTTAAACCAAATTTTATTTACATCAGCTCAGCTTGTTTTAGTTTTTGTACTATAGTAGGAAGATTTCCACGGATGTAGAACAGAAACCTGCCGTAATACTTGCAGTCTCAATAATACCAAGTGGTAAGCATCTCTGTGATTAAAAAAAAAAACCCAAACAACAAAAACAGTCAAATGGAAAAATGAAACATTACTCTACACAGAAAGTAAAGGCAGAAAATGGTTCATTTACTCTCTTTCCATTTGCACAATGGTAATAAAAATGCCAAACAGACTGATTTTCAGGTAAACTCTACATTGCAGTAAAGTCAAGATTACAAGAGAAGATGTATTGTTACAGCATATTTTTCTTGCAATACTGCATTTTTACCTCTTTCAAGGATATTCCTATGTCTTTGTTCAGTTTAGTTTTAAGTGGATACTGCCATCTAGTTTTTAATATTTATGAAATGATCTGCCTTTCTCTGAGATAGCTACATAGAATTTGTATTTCACAATTTTATGTATTAGGCATTATTTCCAGAGTTGTTAAGACTTTATTGTTAGAAAAATTCCACACAGCTGAAGAGAGGAAAAAATACCTGTTCCAATGAATTGGTGACCTTATGCCTTGTTTCATTTATGTGTTCTAAAGCTTTTAGTAATCATGTATGTATTCTAAAGCTGTTACAGATTCAACTCCTCTTGAAGATGGAACATAGCAGAAAATGTCACTGTTTGTTGTTGTTTTACCCTAGATAGATCTCAACTTTGTCTCATCTTAACTAGAACTTGATTGGCAAATCTAAAAGGAAATAATTTCTTCTTAAACATGTCACAAAGCTAGACTTCTCCCTCAAAACGAAGGGAAAAGAAAAAAAAAATTTGGCAACACCCCTAAACCCAACCCTCCCAAGACCACCCAGAAACCTCCTATAGGATAACAAAAACTGAAGAACATAAGAATTATTAGGCCAAAGACAGAGGCTGAAAGAGATATAGTAGCTCCTGTAAGTAGCTCTACAGGAGCATACAGTCAATGAGAGAAGTGCTTAGTTAGGATCTCCGAATTGCTCCTCAGAGGTGCTTCCCTCTCTATTGACCAAGCCTAGGAAGACCATGAGTCTTTCTGATGTTCCAAGTCACTGTGTTTAAACAAAGTACCTTCTTCAAGGCATTGTGAGGCTTACATATGGATCCTTGAAATGGTCAGAACCTGCCCCATCATATCTGCCACGTATCAGCTTTTTTCAGGTGTGATGTGATGTGATGTGATGTGATGTGATGTAGTCTTCTATAACAAATGATATTTTTTACAAAATTTTAATGCATATCACTCTGCAAAAGCCCAGACTATGCCCTTATTCACTTTGAGAAGTACCTGATTTCAATAGTCCAATTGAGATAAACAAAATCACATAGCTATTTTCAGAAGCTAGACTGCAGAAAACTTCTAACTCGTATTATTGAAGAGCTGGAATAAATATTTTTAGATGGAAGACCCTCATTATGTTTATACGTTTATTCTTTCACACTCTCCTTCATTCTAACAGCTGCTCACAACGTTATAAAACAACATCATATTCAAGGACATCCCTCTACAAAATGACAGGTGGATACTTCTGCCAGAATTGTCCAAAAGTGACCATCCTTTTGAAGAGAAACAGCTAACAGGACAAACTGTTTAGCTCATTTCCAAGAATGGCAAGCTACATTCCTGAACATTTGCAGAAACAAGGGAAATACCAGACCTGCACTGAAACAAGACCTCATGTTAGTAAATATGCTGACGAGAAGATTCACATGAACACACACAGTTTTAAGCCAGCATATATTGTGATATTAACATGTTTTATATAATGCTATGAATCAAATTATGATACAATACCGAGCAACGGCCTATACATGATAATAAGCATAAAAATGCCTAATCAAGGCTCTAGTTTTTAAAATGTATTACATTTTAACCATTGATTAATCTGCTCTTATTATGACACTACTTTTTCTTTAAGTTAATCAAATAACAAAATGCCCAACACAGGAAATTTTAACTTTCTAAATAGCTGCTGCCTGTTTTCCTTTGAGTAATAACAGCATAGAAATCCCTCAGATATTTAAAGTTGGCAGTCTTCCTAGAGATAAATCTCTAAACAGTGTAACTTTCTATATTCATGGACCCTGACATCAGCATACATTCATGTTTTCATGTTGTCCTCTTACTCGAGGCAGAGAGACAATTGAATTACACAAGGCAGAGTCTCTTAATGTAGTAAGGTTATATAGTCAAGGAGAGAAATTATGATTAGTTATAAAAAAATAAACTGTGTTCAAATCAAATTGAATTATTTAATGGATAGCTTTAGAAAAATGGATGCTATCCTATCATGCCACTTAAGCATATTGAGTAGCTCAACAGAAAATGTTGTGTGTAAGCTTCAATTAATTTCCATTTTCAAATCCTCAGAGACACCAAAGAAAAAAAGTCTGACACACGCAGTTCACAGTACACACAGGTTCCAAGGACATTTGAGGGAATACAGGTATTATGGTAATGAAAACATATTTTTATCATCAACTTTGACATTCTAAATGAGGGCATATTAAACACTTATTTTATGGGTTTTTCACTGGAATAAATTAATAAAGACTTTCTGGTATTTTGTTGTTGTTTGTTTTGTTTGTTTTTTTTTTTTAATTTCTAGTCTCCATTCAGTACAATTTGAGTACAGTAGCTGAAGTTTTACCTCATTATGTACCAGTGATAGCTAGAGTTTTGGAACTGCTTCATCTTCTTTTTTAAAGGGAGCACACTAAGCCAAAAGTGTCTAATTTCTAAGGCTACATTTTACTGGAACACAAAATAATACATTAGAGTAGAGAAACTCTTTAAGCAAGGAAACCTCATATAAACTCTGTTAGCAGAATAGAACAAATTAAAATTAATCTTAGTACTGGGAACTGTATCCTTGCAAAGTAAACTTTTCCACCAAACTTGATATCAGTCCAGCAAACTTCAGAGGTTCCATTGATCATTAGGACTTCAGTCCCCTCACATTAAAGAGAGAATAATTTTGGTTTCTAAAAAAGAAGACTGCTCATATGCTAGCTGATTTTTCTTACGATATATTCTCTGCAAAGCAGAAAATAGTTTCAATAGAGGGGAAGAAGAGCTTCATACCAAAAGCTAATCCAGTGACAATCTATGATACACTAAAACTCTGCTCAGTTTTTCCTTCTCCCTCCTTCCATCCTAACTTTTAAAAAGCCTTTTCTGCCTCTGAAGACTACATACATCAATGATTTTAGAAGTCGTCTTCAGGAGTTCTGAAGTTCCAGTGCTAGAAAAGTTCTTTGCTGAATTATGGCAAAGGTGCATGGAACCTTAGAGGGTAAAGATCTATGTAGGTTGAACCCACTCCCTTGCATGTGATTCACAAAGAGAAAAGCAAAACAATCGGAATGTGTTACATATTCTCATTGAAACAGAGTGTTTTAAAAACAATAACATTACGCTCAAAATGTAAATTTCAGTATACGTAGTTCCTGGCATTGCGCTCCGTGAAAGCTACAGAAACAGACACGATGCTGAAATCATACTGAAAGATCAGCCTTGTATGTTTTTGTGAAACACTTTCATAGAAATCCTGACACCCCTTAGCACTTTTAACAGAGGCCTGTTGTTTAACATAATGACACATCTAATGCTTTCTCTACCTTCCAGTAGTGGGTAGAGAGCTCAGTATTAGCTAATATGTATCTAAGTACCAATTGTACAGTATCATTCAAAGCCTTGATATTCAAATGCAGGCAAACACATGCCTGACCATCAAATATATGAATATATTTTTTTTGTTTGTTTATAAACAAGATTTACATGAGTAAAAGTTTGCAGCTTTCGGACCACAAACTCTCTGAATACTTAAGATCAAATAAGTCACAAAATATGTTACTCGTCAAGTAGCAACTTGCTTCTTTCAGTTTTATTAGAATTCATGTTTCTAATAAAGGGAGTTTTGGCATAGCTGTAACAAATCCCATTTCATCCAGTTCTGCTCATTGTTGAGAAAAAGCATATTTTCCCAAAAACAATGGAGCAATGTATTATTTTCATTCACCTGGCATAGATAAGTACTATTGTGTACTATGTCCACAGTACTAAACTTCTATAACATCAGTTATATTTCTATGTCAGGCATAAGCAGTCTAAATGAGCTGAGATTAAGATAAAATCTGTTACATAGCAGCTGAGAATTTTTCTATGAATATCTTTAAAACTATCTGTATTCATCATAAATTTGTACTGACAAAAAAAAAAAGTTAAAATTTGTCAGGAAAAATTTTATCATGCAGTTATCGTGAAATGCTGACCCCCGGTAGTTGTAAGGAAAAAACCGAACAACAAAGCCCTTATGAATAATTAACTCTGCTACTGAATATAATTTTCAGTTTGCATGACTTGTGCAATTGACTGCTGTACCTTAATCTGAGTCCATAAAATAAAAAGTACTTTGAGGAAAGAGAGAGAGAGACAACTAAGAAGGAATACTACTAAACCAGATAGCATCTAATCCTGTGTAATGAAGAGCACCCTCAACCTCCTTGGTGAGAACCGAAAATTCTAGGTACCATCTAAGGATACTCAATACCTGGCAGAATTTTGCCCAAGGAAAGAAACAAGAACATGCCTCTGCTTGACAAAGAAATGAATTTAAGAATATGACTATTCAGAAGAGCAATTAGAAATGTCATTGTCTGTTTAATAAATGATGATCTTATCCTCAAACTACATTTTAAACATGACCAATTTCTAGGTTTAATAGTTTTAAATAGTTGAAAAATGAGTTTTAGTGTCTTGTTTCTGTACCACAGAATGAATATATTTCATATTTAGAATTACAGAATCATAGAGTAGCGCAGGACCTTGAAAGATCACCTGGTCCAACATTTTGTGGGACAGGGATTCTACATAAAATTATCTAGCACCCTGTCCAATAGCATCTTGAAAACCTCCACTGAGGGGGACGCTACCACATTCCTGGGAATGTTGTTCCAGTGAACAACTGTAAAAAATGTCTTTCTTCTGTTGAAATAAAACTTTCTCTGGTGCAACTCTTACCTGTTGACCCTTGCTTTCTCCATGTGACTCCTTGTGAAGAAAGAGCCTCTGACCTTTCTGTATTCACCTTTAAAGTAGTGGGCTTTGATGAGGTTCCCCGAAGCCTTCTGTTCTCCAAGGAGAACAGAGCTGTAAATGTACAAACATTACATCCAAGAAAGACACTTGATAAAATACAGATCACGAAGGAGCTGGGACTAAGGGTTTAGCCTTCATTAAAAGTTTGCTTAATTGCTTTCACAGGGGTGATGGACAAAAATATGTGACTTATAAAGATTTCTCTTCACTCAATGTTTCTTCTAGACAGTATTTTACTGGTGTTGAAGTTTTAAGGAATTAAAGAATATAATATGTCTGATATCTCTCTTACTTTCAACAAGGTCCTTGAAAAGACATCAAAGAGTGAAGAAACGCACTGGAAAATACAGATGGTCATGGACCTCCTGACAGGTCATGGGTTAGTCCCCGTAGGGAGCTTTCTCACACCCCTCTCAGTGGGGTGAAGAGCAGTATGGGAACTGCATTGATCCTACAGCAATTAGATGGAAGGCATATAAAACAGAGAGATGTATTTTGCAGCACAGAGGAGAAATGTCTATAGAATTAGAAAAAAAAATACAGCACTAAGGATTCCATAGAGAATTGTGACTATACAGCAAGGTAAATGATAACTTAGTTATGGAGGTTTCAAGTTTCAGTTCTTAAAGAGCAGTGATTACATGTGGCTTTTACCTTATTTGGACTTTTCTTCTGTTTTTGTTTGGGTTTGTTTGTTTAGTTTGGTTTGGTTTTAGAAATCTGTATTCCTAATTCTCTTCATTTTAAACAAAAAAMCCCATAATTTTGACTGTAGTGTACTGTTACAGGGTTAAATATTAATTAAGCAAATATAAAGATGCATCATGCATTTTTTTAAAAACTTAGTTGAGAAGTAATCCCCAATATTTCAATTCAGATTGCTTGTATATCAAATTTATGATATTTGAAACTTCTTGACTGAACTGAGAAAACATTTAATTTTAGGGACTAGTATTAGCCAATAAGCTTCTTTTCTACCCCTTTATTTCAGGCAAGGATCTTACAAGGTATTTTAACCACACGTCGCATTTTCTTCAGCCATAGATTGCATTTGACTGATTTGGCATTAGGTCTCATAGATGCTGCGGAGAATCAGAAACTTTCACATACACAGTGTTTATGAATGTTTCTGAATTTTAATTTATTTTTAAATGAAATATATTTGTATTAAAAAACTGAAAGATTAATATTGGATGTCATCTGAAGCTCAAATTCAACAGAACAAAATTGGAGAAACACTTTTTACTTGTAGTACAGATGTCTTTAGACTTTGAGAAAATCTATTTCGTGAAGTGACTCTCTAAGAATAATTACTTTGTATAGCTCTTACCTCCTGAAGCAAATAAATCATTAGATGGTGCTTATTATTTTAAAGCATGCAGTAAGTATTACCATGAACCCATTCATTTTTTTATTATTATTTATAAAGAGCTGAAAATAACACTTACACATTGCCTTGTTTGATTTTGACAACTACAGAAAAAAAACCAAAAAAACCCTCCCAAACACCAATGACTCCACCAATCTACCTTCATCCACATATCCTGAATTAACCAGGGAGAAAGCTGACACATACGAAAATACACAGTCTTCCCATGGGCAAAAATCTCATCATGTCCCTCTCCCCTGAAAGGTCAGAAAATAATGAAATCTGCACGGTCTCTTAAAATTGGCCTGGGTCCAGAGCCAAGGGAAAGCAGTTCCCCAGCAAACACAGAAAGGATTTGAAGTCAGAATAGTTCCTTGATTATAACCGTGATAATATTGTACAAAATGGGAAATCATTTTTTGTCATCATGCAGAGTTTTATGCTGATGCTACAGTTCTGCTTCTAGAGTTTGATCTGGCCAAGTTTTGCAAACTTTTACCTCTGCATCAGTGGCTGCTGTTGCATTTGGTTCCTGTGCCATTGTGCAGGGTGCTGGGCAGCCGCTGGCAGCATGGTCAGCTGGAGCCTCTGCACAGAAGTCCACTACAGGATGGTCCCAAGTGATGTCACAGGAGGTGGGAAGGGCTGTAAAGAGTCCCAGTTTATGTGACTGTGAAACAGCTTTTATTCTAAGCATAACTTTAGAATTTTATTTTCTTTCTCTTTTCTTGACCGTTCTTTACTTTCTCTTTCAGTTCCCTCTTGCATCTTTTCTTATCTTTTTAGAACACTTCTTCCCCAACAATGCACTTTTCCCAGCCTACTGAGGTCATAATTTCTAACTTGTTTTGTGCTTTAGGACATAGCAATTAAGGCTATGTATTGTGTGTTCAGATACAAAAAAAAATGAAAAGGGTATATACACTCCTGAAAGCTGGCAAAGCATTTAGTTATAAAACATGAAATCAGCATTAAATGAAGCATTTTATTTAGAGAAACCCCACAGATACTCCTCTTGCTCCCTGATATAACTTTGGTGCCACAGAAAGCAGTGATACCCTGTTTGCTGAATTGTTCTGTAGTGCTGGTCTCTGCTAATAAACTATACTGATGCAGAAAACTCCTTCTTGCCTTAGACAGACAAGGTACACAGTTGTTTCACAGAAAACTGCTTGTGCAATTTTGTTTTATTACAGCATTCACAATGCCTTGTCAGAAAAACCTTTTATAGTTCACAATGGTAGTAATGGGATATTGTTGAGACCAACTGTAATCAAGAAATGCTACTCCACTTTCTATCAGTTGTCAAGCACTTGTATCTGCTTTTTCGGAAGCAGTGCTTCAGAAAAGTACTCTATGCTTTGCTATTTAAACCCTTACTTTCCGGATGGACAAACCAAACTATAGATTTGTGAAAGAACATGAGTTTTATGGGTTTCAATACGACAAATCTTGCCAGATAAAAAGACATACAGTACATCTAGGAAGGAAATATAAACACTGAATAAATAAGACTGAACTTAACCAAAATGACTCAAGCATTCTAGAAATGACTGAGGGAAGATAAATTTTCACTATACAGACATGAAAGGAAAAAACTCAAGGGTTCATGACCACGACTTTTAAATTATTTCAAGGCACCAATACTAAGGAAAGGGAGAGTGACTCACTGAAGGTATATGGGACTTTCAAAACATAAGACAAAAAGCAAAATGAAAACAAAAAAGAAGACGTAGTTTATGCAGCAAACAAGTAGATAGTTCAGTACAGGTGAAATACAAATGTTACGAATGGGAGAAAGAGCTTTTCATGGCTCTACCTTTGCTCAGATTCTGGCAGAAGGCAGTAGCTCTTTTGAGATGGCCCACACCTCAAAATCCATTCTTGCTCACAAGTTCTTCAATCATGACCAATTGAATTAGGTCTATTACAACATGAATTATTTATTGAATAGACACAAGAAAAACAGACGTGGGACTTTAACAGATTACTTCCTACACAGGACAAACAAAGAATTACTACTAGTAGGTTACAATATACAGTGCACAATAAAGGTACCAATATTACCGCTAGCGAAGAAATAGTATAGTTTAGAAGCCAAATATGACTTACTGAACCAAATTATGGCATGTCGAGGCTTCTTTCACCCTTCACTTCTAGAAGAGAAGGTTTACTCAAGCCCAGCGTGCCGGAGCTTGAGGGGTCTGCCATCTTACACACACCTTAGAGGTGTGTAGAAGGTTGTCTGATTTGTGAGAGTTACTGTAGATCTTTTATAGCTGCAACGTTCTAGTTTCTGTCAGTCACAAATTGCAGCATAATCTCCCCTCGTAGCAGCTGTTTATTGTCGTGTCAGACTTGGGCGCMCGAGTGTCTCACAAGACTATGGAGAAAGGGGAGAGTCCCTAATTTATGCAAATAGCAGATAACCTTCTTGACAGCAAAAAGGAAGGTGGGGGGAGGGGGGGTGAGCTGCCTCACCACAACAAATATTAATATGATTTTACTTGGACAGCTTTTAAATAAATTTCCCTATAACTCTTCTACAAAAAGGTAAAATAAGGTCTAAAATAAAGCAAAATATTTCAAAAAATCTTGTTCACCATGTAAAAATAGATAAATTAATAAATTGTCCTAATTCAAACTGTGAGCAATAATTAATATTTCAAGTAATGAGTCTGTTTTTCATATGCAATCTCCAGACAAATTTTTGCTACTTTTAAGTTTACCTATGAACAGTAAACCTTATCTTCTGCCATATTTTTCTCTATGTGTATTTTAATTAGAGATTTGGTTGTTAATATTTTTTTTTCTATTTTATGAAAAATACTGAATAGAACATCTGAAAACTTTCCTTCAACTTATTTGGAGAATAACAAAGCAATTTATCAATTTGGTACCTAAACTATGACTATGACTTCAGGTATAAGCATAACTAACCTGCTAATTTTTCTGCTCATTCCAGTATGCGTTGTCCTTTGTACCTAGTATCATGAGGAACGAAACCAGAGAACTATTAAATACATTTAGCCTCACAAATTTGTGTTGCTGTGCTACTTCGGATTTGTAGAAAAAGAAGCAAGGTTAAAAAAAGGAATGTAGCTTAGGTTTCGCTGAAAATTGCGTCACCAATTTGGGTGCATTAGTCAGGCTTCAAGAAAGGAGGCCAAAACACTGTCTGGCATTTATGTTCACCGTCAGATAGCTGGGAAGTGTTGCATGTTACATAGATCATTTTAGACCCTACCCAGTAAGAACAGAGCAGTTCAGGGTAGGATCTAAAAGACAGTGTTAAGGAAAGAAACCCTAAAAGATAAGAAAAAGACAGCACATGCTAATTAATCCATCTAACGATCAGGTGGACAGGAGACGTGGAAAACTGGGTCTCAGTTATGCTGCCTGATGGATGATGTACTTCTGCCTGCACTCAGACTGCTGTAATAACCAGAATATGAGCCATTACAAAAGCAGAAATAAGGCTCTACTCTTTCCTTCCCATTAAAGCTGTTGAACTCCGCAAGAAAGAACTAAAGATTGTGCAAGAAAGTAGTAGTGAGTTGGATAATTGGATTTAGAGGTCTTTTTTTTCAGTGCTGTTGCTCAGCCAAGGGGATGGTGTGAGAATGCCTGTGGACTCAGCTGTGCAAGGAGAGGAACTTGTCTGACCATGACAACACATCAGCCTGAAGGCTGAAGGACTATCATGCATGCTCAAAAGCAAAGTGGGTTCCAAGGCAACATTAATATCAGTGCCTGATGTGCTTAGACTTGTCACGTTACTTGCAATTATAGTTTGAATTTATGCACTTAACTTCAGCCTGAGATCTTATTTGAGAGCTTGAGTCTGGACCTAAGCAATTTGCCTAAATGATATTAAGAGGTTTGCCAGGGAACAAGTTTGAAACTCCTAGAACTGCTAGACAAAAGCTCCAAGTCAGAGAAACAGCTTTGCTTTCTTGCTGTGTAGGGTACGTTGTGCAGTTTTTACTCCACGAAGATGCCCTTCTGATGAGGTTTGTATGTGATTATGTGTTCACTAGGAATTACGAATCCAAAAACTTTATTTCTGCCAAAAGCCTTCTGGCCACTGCTGAGCTTTCCATAATCAACATAAAAAATGCATTCTTGTTGAAATCATTAACTATTACTATTGTTCAAAATTCTGAATGTCTCAACCTATAGTATGGTGATACTGGAAAGCACTAATCATTTCTGGCTTTAGCAATGTTACATTGAGAATTATTATGTATTGAGAATTACTAATCATTGCCAAGTAGAATACCATCAGCCAAAAGAAAGGCTTTCTTTTTTTTTTCTTTCCAGTGGAAAACTAAAAATTAATGCTCAGCTGCTTTGCACTTTCAGACAGAAATGTTCTTCTCAGATTTTTTTCTCCTTCAATCACAAAACATATTTGGCTTTAAGCATTGAGATCCTTTTGTGTCCACTCATAGGAATACACATTTATAGCAGTGGCAAAACAAGTCTAATATGAAAGAGACATTTTGAATCATTAACATTTCACTTGAGAGATACCATTTTCACAACAAATCGGGCAACTGACAAATGTTGGGTCTCCAGATCTCAGAGAGTGAGTTAAAAATTGTGATCTCAGGATACTAAGGAAAAACAATTAACAGAACTTGGCTTAAAGCTGAACCATTTGTTATAAATGCCTGTTATAAAAACGCATGTAGAGGATTCATTTTTCATTCTCTATGGGTATTTTGCCAGTGTTTCACAAAATCTTGCTTTTTACCAGAATCATGTTAGTTCTTTCCCTTGAAAATCCTTTGAAATATGGACATCAGTGTTTCACCTGAGTGAGTTGTTATATTTCTATTTTGGAACTTGGGGAAAATGACAAAAAAACTTTTTTTTTTTTTAGCTTCTACCAAAATACTCTTTAAAGAGTACTCAGGAAAACAAATTTTATTACTATATTTTTATAAATTTTCCCTAAATGGCAATGACACTGTTATTGCAAAAGCAGCAGTAAAAATATACACACCATAAGCCAACAAGATGTTGATGTTGGCAAATTGGAGAAAAACACTTTTCATCAGTTTCTTTTGCTATCTCTTTTTCAATGAACAGTGACTATTAAGAGGTTTGCTGGTTGCTTTTTCTCAACATTTGCAAAATAACTTTGTCACAGATGGTTCAAGGTATGGGAATAGACAGATTCAAGCATTGGAAAAACTCTACAGATATTTGTATCTTACTGTATGCATTAAAATTCTGAACAGCTCTTTTTATCTTATTCTTTGATCCTTGATGAACTACTTCCATGCTCTGCCAACATTTGGTGTTGAAATACATGCCTATTTTATACTTGCTGTGAACTTCTGGCTGACTCAGGAATGGAAGTAGATACATATATTACAAATTCCATTGCTGTAAACTGATTTATAATACCTCGTGTCATAAAATATCTGCAACCAAGCTGGAGTATGGGCCTTTAGGACAAAATAAAACACAGATAATCTTGATTTTAGTGTTCACTGATGAAAAACCTACCACTGATTTGACAAGATGTTCTAAGCATTCACGCTCCTAAAAATCTGTCTTTATTTGTAGTGTGATTTGGTCTAATTTTAGTTTTCATTATCTTCTTATATGACTCTGCCTGCTAAATTTGAGAAGCATTTTATTATGGACATACCCAAAGACCAATCAAAGTTTTCTTTGATAAATTAAGAAGATTGAGGTCCCTCAGATACTCGCTAGAGAAAAGTTTTCCTAAACCTCAATTATTCCTGGGGACTTCTGAGAAGTATTTCACTCGAGCTGAGAACATTTGCAGGCTTGTAACAGTCACATCATTGCCAAAGATGAGGAAAGCACATTGTCTCCATGTTTCTACTTCTCCTCTTTTTCTGTGAATTGCTGGAACATAGAAAAATAAATGTCATGGATGGGAGAACATGATTCTCGTGTTTGCTTTTAGGGATATGAAGTCTTTTGTAACATTTTTAAAGCATGTTCAGATTTCCTTGCTCTGACTGAGGACCAAGCATTTCAGAGTGGTATTTTATAAAAAGAGAAGCTATCCAAAGCTGCAACTGTACATCTTAATTTAACTAATTTATTTTTTAAGTGTCTGTGATCTAAAACTAAAATAGTATTTTAGATTAAAAGAGCTGCATATCAGTAATCTTGTTTTTTCACTATTAAAAATTTTTTAAATCCATACTTCATTCCCTGTTCTTCTTTCTTCAAAAGCTGGACTTAATCACTACAAAAATATCTACAAAGTTATAAGTTATTTTGTCACAGCATTTATATTAAATATTTAACTTCTACATAGAAATGTGTCTAAATTGATCACAAAAATCTATCTTTCCTTCTAATTCTGCCAATTATTGTTTGGGTTTTGCTTTGGTTTGGTCTTTTTCCTGGAGTCCCTCTCTTCGTCTTCTTATTTCTTCAGTTTCAAATCCTATTTATTTTGATTACCATCAACCTCTTTCCCTCTTCGCATTTGTAGTATTTATACAGGTGGCATAAAAAATCATTACAAAGCATGACCAAAAAGCTTACATGCTAATAGTTTTAGGTTACTGTTACAGAATAATGTCTTTATTTTTTTGTTTGCTCTCTAGGTCATTTAGAGTACATCATAAGTGAAAAAATTTCCCCCAATTCATCTCTTATCCTATTATTTTTAAATTACAGTACTGAATGTGACAGAAGGGGAATAATGAGAGGTCAGGTATAAATGAATATTCAGTTTGTGGTACAAAGTATGCTAGCTGACATTATAAAATTTGAAACTTTATAAAAAAATATTTGCACTTGAATTGACCAAGATTTCTTTTTCAATTTCCTAATATAGTGCCACCTCAAGCTAGTGGATATTGCTAACATTATTTGTCAATTACTCAGTTAGGATTACTGCAGTTCCTAAATGTTGAAAGTCAGATAAGGCAAAGGGACAGCTTGCCTTTTGGAGGGAAGACAAAAAAGGAATGTGTATGCTCAGTGGAAGCAAGGTCAGGTGACATAGAAAAAATACAGAGATGTTGCTTGCCATTGTAGGGAGAAAATTTGTGTGGCCAAAGCCCAGCTGGAGTTGAAGCTGGGAAGAACTGTGGGGTACAATAAAAAGAGTTTTTTCAAATACATTAATGGCAAAAGGCCAGGGACAGGACAAGGATGGTCACCACACAAAGAGGGACATGGACAAGGCAGATGTGTTTAACGCATTCTTTACCTCTGTCTTCAACTGATAAGGGACTAAGGGGGGATCCCAGCACCCGGAGCTGGAGAATCATGACTGTGAGAATGATAAAATCCTAGTTGACCCTGAAGTTGTGTGGAATCTGCTGCTCCACCCGGATCACTATAAATCTATGGGGCCTGACAGGATTCATCCAAGAATACTTAAGGACCGGGCTGATGTCATCACGAGGCCTCTCTTGATGAGTTTTGAATGGTCTTGGGAACCTCTAAAGATCCCAGTTGACTGAAACCTGGCTAACACTCTCCCAGTTTTCAAAAAGGACTAGGATAATAACTGTGGAAACTGCAGGCCTGTTAGTTTCTCTTCAGTGTCTGGTAAAGTTATGGAGAAGATGATTCGGGCAGGTATTGAAAAACACCTGAAGGACACTGAGTACAGCCAGCATGGCTTCATAAGAACATCCTGCTTTTCAAATCTGATTTGCTTTTACGACAAGGCAACCTGCCTAGCTGATTAAGAGAAGCCAGTTGATAAAATCTTTTTGGATTTCAGTAAAGCTTTTCATACTGTCTCTCACAGTATCCTTCCGGACAAAATGGTCTGGCATTCACCTGGATAAACACACTGTGTGATGGGTGAGCAACTGGCTCATGGGTTGGGCACAAAGGGTTATAGGGAATGGGGTGACATCAGGCTGGTGACCTGCCACTACCTGGGGTTCTGCAGGGCTCCATCCTCAACACGGTGTTCTTCAACATCTTCTKAAGTGACTTGGATGCAGGACTCAAAGAAATACTAAGCAAATTCRGAAATGATACAGAATTGGGAGGAGCTGTTGACTCCCTCAAACGCAGGGAGGCCCTGCAGAGAGACCTTGRGAAATTAGAGATCTGGACAATCACCAACCATATGAAGTTCAACAAGGAAAAGTGCTGGATTCTGCACGTGGGATGGAGCAACCTTGGATGTATGGACTGACTGAAGAATGAGATGCTAAAAGCAGCACCGTGGAAAGGCACCTGGGGGTCCCGATCTATGGCAAGTTGAACATGAGCCAGCAGTGCCCTGGCAGCCAGGAGGGCCAACCATGTCCTGGGGGGCATCAGGCACAGCATCGCCTGCCGGGCAAGGGAGGGGATTGTCCCGCTCTGCTCTGCACCGGCGTGGCCTCACCTCGAGTGCTGGGGGCAGTTTTGGGTGCCACAATATAAGAAGATTATAAAGCTGTTAGAGAGCATCCAAAGGAGGGAAACAATGGTGGTGAAGGGCCTTGAGGGAAAGCTGCATGAGGAGCAGCTGAGGTCACTTTCTCTGTTCAGCCTGGACGAGAGAAGACTGAGGGGAGACTTCATCGCAGTCTAGAACTTCCTCGTGAGGGGAAGAGGAGGGGCACACACTGATCCCTTCGCTGTGGTGACCAGTGACAGGACCAGGGGGAATGGCCTGAAGTTGTGTCAGGGGAGGTTTACATTGGATATTAGAAAAGGTTCTTCACCCAGAGGGTGGCTGGGTGCTGGAACAGGCTCCCCAGGGAACGGGTCACAGCACCAAGCCTGACAGAGTTCAAGAAGCATCTGGAAAATACTCTTGGGCACATGGTGTGACTCTTGGGGAGAAACTCAGCATATTCTGTGATTCTGTGATAACAGATACTAGTGTGTCCAAATAAGGCCAACAAAGATGGGGAAGGGTCTGAAGCACAAATCGTATCAGGAGCACAAACCCTGACTGAGGGAGCCGAGGCTCTTATCACTCTCTACAACCACCTGAAAGGAGATTGCAGCGAGATGGGGGTCAGGCTCTTCTCCCAGGGAACAAGCAACACGATGAGAGGAAATGGCCTTAAGTTGTACCAGTGAGGTTTAAATTAGATATTTAGATCCCTATTAGATATCAGGAAAAAAAAAATCACTGAAAGAGTGGTTAGGAATTGGAATCAGTTGCCCAGGGAAGTGGTGAAGTAACCATTCCTGGAAGTGTACAAGAGAGGTCTGGATGTGGCACTTCAGGATATGGGTTAGGGGTGATTATGATGGTGCTGGTTGATGGTTCGACTGGATGATTTTGAAGGTTTCTTCTAACCTTGATGCTGATTCTGTGATATAGAAAAGAACTCCGAAAAATTTTATAGGGAGATTTTCTGAACTTAGTGGATCTTTTCGCCTTAATATTTTCCCAAGTTTTTGATTGAAATAGCTATTTTAGTTTTAATTTTCAAAGAGGTCTATGTGTTTAATATAGACTGTCACAGTATATTTTCTTAGTATACAGTGTGATATAGATGCCTACCTCCTGGAATTTTATTCCGAAGTTGCAATTTTATCAGTGAATGCAGCCTCATCTGAAGTGTTCAGTGATTTATTAAATTTCTTGAGTCTAGTCGTATTATTTGTATTATCAGCTCAACAGCATTTTTTTCTAACTCTTTCTAACTCTTTTTCTAACTCTCTAATCTTTCTATGAAAGAGTTACAAATTTTACTAATCTCATTCATGGCAGTGTAAATAAAAGCACAGCTATGCCAATTTTTAAAGTACTTTAATGTCCATTAAAAATTATCTCATCATAATACATCATTAAATCATTATAAGCAAATTATCAAAAGATATAAAGAAAGCATAACTAGTTTAGTATGCAGGATCTATGTCATAAGCTAATAGAATAAACAAAGGAAAAAATATTTCTCTCTGAAATCTGGGAGAAATCAATAATTAAATCATAGTTAAGTACATATAGCAAGGTAATTTATAGATAATAACGTCAAATTAGTTTAATGTAGTTTCAAACTTGTTTTTCTTAAGATATGTAAAGAGTTTAATCACTTGCATTACTGGGCTCTTTCCACAAAATGGAAAATAAAAAGAACTCAATTTACACAGAAAATGTTAATTGCATCTTTACAGGCTGCTATATATTATGGCTGCAGTTACTTCATTGTTTGCTATAAATGTGTGGAGGGTGAAAGGCTAACACAAGTATGCTTCTGCATGCCCAGATCTCTTATTCACTGGAAGTTGTACAAGTGCCTAGACATGCATGGATGACCTACCGGCAAAGAACAACCACCCACAAAGTAACATTTTATATTCAAGCATAAACCTCACGACTAAACTTTACAACTATCACCTAATGTCAAGGTTGTGTAAAAATGGAAAATCTCAACTTCCACCACAAAGCCAGATTTTAAATAGATCACAAGCCATTTTACTTATCATTAAGAAGCACCAAAATGGCAGGAATGAAAGCCAAGAAGGCCCAGGAAGTTATAAACATGACAAATGCCCTCAATTATGCTTATTAAGCAGCTGCAAGGAACCCACAGAGCACTACAGAATTTCATGTCATAATGAACCAGTCTTACTTTGGTAGAATGAAAGGTAATTTTAGTCATATTTAACTCTATTAGGACTAACTGTCAGTATGCTTCAACATAGCAAATTCTATGCATATATTTCTTTAGAAAACAGAAGTAGAGAAGCAAGTCAAGTTACAAAATCTATTTTATTATTTCATAGTACTCTCAGAGTTGCCAATAAATTTAAATGAGTTTCGTGGGATAAAAAAGAAATAAATACCCATTAAGAAGTTAAAGCCATTTGATTGTTTTTATATTCATGCAATGCTGTTACCATTTTCCAGGAGGCTCATCTTCCTTCTAAATAAATTAAAACCCCTTGAGAAATAAGCATCAAGCCTGATTTTCTCAACAGGGTCCTGCAAAAATGTGAAGGCTTATAATTTTACTTGATGGGTTTTAATGACCACATTTTAACTCAGCGTAGAAGACAACGTCTGACACCTATCCACTGCCCTTACTTCACCCATCCAAGAGACAAAACAATGTACTATAATCAGTCATTGGATTTAACAACTCCCGCTACTAACATGAAATGCTTAATGGGAGGAAGTATATGATGAATGGCAAGATATCAAGAAAATGCACTGGAGTTCAGCACAGGCATATGTAGAAGTGTGAAGGACTAAAAACATGGAATAGTTGTTGCAATTACTGTCACTGTGGTTGAGCTGGGTACAGGCACTGAATGCACATGGAGTTTTCATAAGATCATACAATCATAGAAAGGCTTTGGTTGTAAGGGATTTTTAAACATCATCTAGTCAACTTCCTCTTCCACTAGACCAGGTTGCCCAAAGCCCCATCCAGCCTGGTCTTGAACACCTCCAGGTATGGGGTATCCACAACTGCTCTGCGCATCCTGTTACAGTGTCTCACCACTTTTATAGTAAAATAATTCTTAGTTGTACTTAATCTAAATCTACTCTCTTCCACTTTAAAACCATTGTCCCTTGTCCTGACACTAGAGGCCAATCCCACTATGTCACTGATGAAGTTATTAAGTAGCATTGATGCTAGTATGGACCCATGAGGGACACCAGTTGTTACTGTGGTTTTGACAGTGAAAGCAATATTCCTTAGCTTTAGCCCAGGCATCAGCAGAGTGCTTGTATTCCAATGGACCAACAGAGGAATGACAATAATCCCTAAAATGATAAATATGCTTTACATTACGATTACTAAAGTGCTTCTGTTATTGCATCTTAGTCTGTACAGAAACATGGATAGGATAATAATGGAGTTTTCTGTTAGAATAAGGGAAGGAAGACAGCTTGATTTCATGCTGAATACCTAGATTTCCGGATAAAAAACTGCCTCTCCTTAAATATTGACATGATGATTCACCAGATTTAAAATGGGTATTACTTCTAGTCTGGTTGCATAGTCAGCAGTTTGATCTTTTTGTAGCAGAAGGTTTTGCTCTGGTGTACAATAATTTACAAACTGGAGTTCCTCTCTGACCCATTTTGCAATCTCATAAAAACCAGCTTGGAGTGGCAAAACATCTCTCTCACAGGTCCACAGTGATCTTGAAGCCCATTTTAAAATTGCAAATCTTCTTAGTTATGATCTTCAGGCAAATCATGAAGATAGAAAAAGCCTATGCAATCTCAGAGAGAAGAGACTAGAAGTGATTCTGACAATCCCTGCTATGCCACAAACAATATATTTTTGTTTATATGAAGCTGTCAGAACAACTGGCTGTTTCTTGACTTTTGCATCGTAAAGCCCAGTTCTTTCCATCCATTCAAAATGCAGGTCAGCTCACCATGTCAGTGCCCCTATTCATATCAGCAAAAGTTAGGCTTTTTGGTCTCAATGTTTGACTTGGATTTGCTGAGCTGCAAAAACTGTTCAGGTATCAACACGACATAAATGAAGAGTTCTGCCCCAAATATGCATAAAAATGCTGAATATAAATGAGGAAAATTAGTTTACTTTTCTTTGAATGTTACAGATTATTGAGAAGGTTATATATATCCAGATACCTATTAGCTAGGAACTATTCAAATGCCAAGAAAAATAATAATGACATGACCATAATGAATTCTGAAGGGAAAAAGAGAATGAGGGTTTCTCAAAAAAAGACAATAATGCTTAAGTAGAGGTTTTCATTTTATAATAATCTGGAATGGAGTTCGCCCAGAGGCATTCCATAAATTGGCACTAGATCATGAGAAAAGCAAAGAGTTAGATCTCCCAGTACCCACTAAGGAAACAAGAGCTGCTATTAAATACCTTAAAGCTCAAAAAAGACTCCTGGGCTTGACAGTCCTCTGCCTGTTTTGCATTTTCTATAAGGATGTGTTTTCTCTAAACTCCTTAGGTTTTTAGTATAAAACCCCACTTGGCTTGTTCATTGAACTGTTAATTATTTCTGTAAGAAAAACAGCCAGAATACATTTAGCTGACTGAAAAAAATAAAGAAAAGCAAAAGAAACACTCTGTCTTTCTACAGAAGATATGTGCTGTGGTTTTTGCAGTGATGTTGGTTGCTATAATGCAGAGTATTTTATATTCAGATCAATTTATTTGATGTATAATTCTATGACTCTACAACTAAATTCACAAGTGAATTCACAAATTCACTCTATAACTAAATTCACGAGTTTAAGCTCGAAAAGGCCTTTGGCTATTTTGTATAGGCAAAACCACCATATTTTTAAATGTTTTGACTAGGAGCAAAGTTTCACTGACCCCATTGTTGTATAATTACAGTAGAACAACACCTAATGTATGAGATTTGTCTTCATAGGATACTTAACAAATCATTCTCCTCACATTTCACATTTACTCAGGAGACACCGGATTTGGTAACCAGTTACAGAATGGCTGATTTACTCAGGACAGACCAGATTTTTAGTCTTTTTTTTCACCCACTGATACTGTTCTCGTGCTATCTTGCTGCTTTAGTGAATCAAGTGTATTAAGTGGGTAAGGCATCTTCATCCAACACTGTGTCTGTGTACCAGTCCAGCTGTGGCTACCAGAAAAGATCCCAGATAATGTCTAGTTAGAAATGAGGAACATGAACCCAACGGTGAAAATAAACAGGGGAGGGGAGCTGTCAGGACTATGGAAAAAGAAGACACAACAACATCTGGAACCATTCCAGGGGGATTCAGTTTCTTACAAGTGTTTGTCTCAAATTTTGAGTAACTCACCAAAAAAGGGTGAATTTTCTCCCATGCTCCCAGCTATGCAGGTGATAAAAAGACTTTTACAAAACCTTTTATAAATTTACAAAAAAGAAAAAAAAATGCATTTTTATTCTGTATGGAACATGAAAATCTAAGTCTCACTTTTCTTTCTTCTGAATATGATCTGCTCATCTCCAAAGAAGAGGTATGTATTATCATTTAATACTCAGAGCAATTAAGTGTTTTGCATTTACACAGCAGGCAAACTGAGATTATTTATATCAGACGTTCCAAATTGCATTATTAAGAATAATAATGTCTTGCAGTATCATTTGGTATAAAACTATGCCCCCTTAGGACCAAAATAAATATTGGTTTTGACTAAACAGTATGGAGAAGGTTGCAATAACTTTTGAGAGACTCATATTTCTGCTTTCTGAATCTATTAGAATGTGTATATTTGGGCCAACTGTATTGCCTTCTTTTTTTTACAGTGCAATGTGCAATTACATCTAGCATAAAATTCTTTTACAATTAATTACCTAGGCCACTAATAACTTTAAAAAAAAAATGGCAATTTTTGGATTTATAGAAAATTTATTCCAGTTTTACATCTGCTCTTTCTGACTAAAAATTAATGCATCTTAAACTCAAAAAACAAACAAATTTTAGGCCCTCAGGTAGATTTGTGTGCCTAAAGTCAGTCAGACATCTTGATGCACTGTTAAACCAATCAGATGAAGATAAAATAAAAAATGGCACTAATAATGTTACATAAAGTGTTTCTTCATTGTATCTACCAGCATTTTGTCAAGAACAATTTGATTATTTTCTTTATTTAATTTCTAGCAGCAAATTGTATMATTTCATCTTAATTAGCTTGTCACCACTACGAAAATGTACAATACTTAGAGCTAAAAACATTAGCTTATTATCTAAAAGTGCCAAAATTCACCACATACCATGTTTTTACAATTTCAAGTTACTTCCTTATTATTCTGTGACTGTATTTTTGAGTAGGTTTACAGAATATCAGTTTTCACCTAAGCAGCTTGGAATAGTTTTTTCTTTTGTGGGGTTTCTTTAAGTATTTTTTTTAGATAAAAGACATGACATATAATCTTTAAACCAGTTCATTTTTTCATTTGAGAGTTCTAGTTATGGATGTTTGTGTACCGTAAGGACGAGGCACCCTATAGCAAATTATTCCCTTTATGTGTGTACAAGTTTGTCTGCAGACACACACAAAAGCTCAGGAATCAATAACCAAGCCATCAAAAAAATTGAAAATAGAATGTTTGTTTTAGCTCTGGGTATGACATTTTACTTAAAGTGCATTTGTGGTGTGTAGAGAGCAAAGGTTTTGTATACGGCTTGAATGTCATCTACTGTAATTTGTTATGTTTTTGTGAAAAGACAAAGTATTAACTGTTTGCTCACAGCTTATTTAAGGTATTGTGTTAAAGTCTGGTTCAAAAGAGATACAGAATTTGTGTAACTTATGTTCAAATGAATAATTTTTCTCTTTTGAATGTCTACATGTAATTTAGTAGTTTGCTATGTTCATAATTGTAAAATCTGAATAAACTTTTACACCATGTGAAAGGATTAAAGTAGGCCATATGAAAAAGCTGCTGCTGCTGTGAACAATGACCTTTCTGTGATGTTCAGAGCACAGATATAACATGACCCAGAAATTTAAGATCTTACTCCCTCTCATTTCTCTTGACTCATGTCCAGGCCAAAGAGTGAGAAGAGGGACAAATGAAAAAAATCACACCTTGCAGCATAATACACCTGAGGCCCTCTCAGACTGTCAGGACAAATTAGTCACATCAGAATTACGTATCTAAAATCTTTATTTTAGACTCCAATCTAAAAAAATATCTTTAGAGTCTGACTCCACTTACTACAATACATAAAGAGTACAGACACATTTCAACAATTCAGTGTTTTATGTAAGTTACAGCCTCAAAGTGAGCTAAAATCCATGTCATTCTTGAAGGACTTGTGAATAACATAATTTGAAAAATAGCTGCATCATTCTGTTCTCTGTAGAGGTTTGGAATATTTAAAAAGCAGTCATCCAGGGAAGAAATTAAAAATAAAAGAAATGCAGGAAGTAGTAAATGCCAACAAAAGGACTAAAAATATCTGCAGTTGCAAAGAAACTTCCAGAAAGTGAACATCTTTCCTGCGATTAAAAGAAGTTCTTCAACGGTGAAAACGGAAGCATTTTCACTTATAGTCTCAGAAATGTCTTTCTAACTAACAACAAACACTTCTTTACTTCTTCTCATATCACATTGCTTAGCTGCTGAAAAAGTAAAGGCATTGACTTACCGGAGCCTGACAATATTGGACTGAGGAATGTGAGAATGGAGATGTTTTCATGGAAACTGCCTGTCATGGGTACTAGGAGTACAGGAAGGAAGAAGGCTGGAGAGGGCTTGATCATTGTTTTCAGGAAAAGGAGGATGGTACCCGAGACAAAGGCTAGAGACACATAACGGGGAGTTGGAATTTGTCCGAAGGCCACAGAGGAATCTTCATTCCAATGCTCAGAGCCCCTCCGTCCCTGCTCCCGCTCTCCCCTCGGGACTCGCAGGGCTGTTTCTCGCTCGSTTCCCCTCCCTCAGCCCCGGCTGCCGGGCAGCGTTYTGCCCTCCCTCGCCCGGGCTTTCCTTTCCCCGGGGCTCTGGCCCGCCCGCCCGTGCCTGAGGGGCTCAGCCGGGCCCTGCGCTGGGGCCGCTGGAGCCGCCGGCACCGCCTGGGCCCGGCCGGGGCAGCCCCGGCACAGCCCCTGGTGCTGCCACCAGCACCTTGACATGCAACCCCGGTACAGTGATAAACCCTGTGTAAAGGCTTATAGACAGTCAGTTTAACAGGTACTGAAGAAGATCAGCAATAGTCTCAGGAAGGTGCTAAAAACCTGAAGAAATCTATAATAGTAAACAATAGTGTGTAGATCACTGCAGTGTCTTAACATTTAATTTCAAGAATTGTCAGACGTATGCAGCGTAGAATGACAAAGTAAGAAGGGTGAAGCAGAGAATGAAAACAGTGGAACTCGATGTTGCATTGCTTCATGAAAGCAGCTGTGTCATCAGTTCAGTGCCTGCGCTTGTTCCTCATTTCTGAGGTTTTCAAAATTCACAAATGTTAACAGTGTTCAAAGTACTAAAACACTGTTTTTCATAATTTGTCCAATGGCCTAGTCCATACAGACAGTGTTAGCAGTTGGGAAATGATCAATCCCCTAAAGTGAGATCTCCAGTGCAATGTGGGAATATCATYTGGAGTTTCTGCAAGGTGCCAGCGAGGAGTCTCTAAAGTGATATTCAGCAGACTGGGAGATTTTAGTTATTTTCCTTGTACCAGTTTCGTCAAAACAAAGTTTTGTGTCTAAAGTCCTTTGTCTAAAGAGTTTTTGAATTAGGATCTTCTGATACCACATGCTAGTTTGCCCGTAGTTTTCAAACATTTTCTTTTTTTAATGAATAAAATCTTCATATTATAAGAGCAAGTATGCTGTGCTTACTGTAGATGTAAATGTATTTCAGAAATCCCTTACAGGGATGAAAAAATTTGACTAAGAAAATTAGATTTGAAAACGTGTGATCCAAATTACAGATGGATTTATGGCAAGAGGACAGTAAGTATAAACAGTATGAAAAAATACTTACACAACTTGTAATAAAATGTGTGTATTTAAAAGCAAAAAGACTGTCCAAATCTTTATTCTAATGGAAAGGCTTTAATTTTCTTTCCGAATATTTATTACAGTATGATTGTTTGGAAAATGGAAACCATTTAAAATCCAGCATTTTAATTGTTCCCTAAGCTAAACACACATATAATTAATCTGCTTTGGGTTTTTTTAAGTAATGCTTAAAAATAATCCTATCTGAATGATAATCATAATATTACATTCTGATTGTACATGACTCAGCTAGGTAAACTGAAGACATCAAGTTTGAAAATTCAGTCCTGTCCAAGGGGAAATTTTGTACTTTTATATTTGCGTGTTCAGAAAAGGCTTCAAATTCATCATTCTCGTAGCTTGTATTTTCAAAGGTGCTAAAGAAAGATAATTATTCATTGAGGTTTAGTGTTCACATCTGACTTGTATGGGGTCTTTTGAAATTCCTGTCTTTAGATACTACAGAATTTTGTCTGCAGATATCATAGGAGTCTTGGTGAGATCTTGAAAACCAAAATCCTCGCACTCATGGCAAAGCTCCATATTTTAGAAAGGAAATTACGTTTTTTTTTTTTCCTGGGATCAGAAGGCATTAAATGATTGAAGTAAGTTTTTAAAAAGGACAGTGAAAATGGCATTTATGTGAATGCTACATGAAGGGGTCCAAACATATGACCATTTCAAGTCAGCAATCCTGGTAAATCAATAGGCAGTTTGAAACAACTGGGAGAAGGAGGGGGAGTAGTCAAATGACATGTAGAGAGCTGGGAATATTAAGTTTAATCTGCAGCTGTAACTCTTGAGGGAATTTATGATGAGAAACAGCAGTAATTATTAAAAAGGCTTTGTAGAGTGTGGGATTACTTTGAATGAAAAAGTGATTATGTTACTAGAAAAAACACGCTGAATTTCACAGCGTAATGTAAGCTGTCGGGTTTCTGTTATTTATTTATTTGGTTTGTTGTTTAAAATAATGCATTTTGCACTCATTTCTAGGAATAATTTAGTATATTTTATTACATCTAGCTTTTGCTGTGGTAATGCAAATACTATGAATGCAGGTTTGCCCTCATTTCCTTTATAGATTTCTGTTTTCAATTGCTTATGACTCAAGTGAATTGAAGAGGAAAAATTCTTCACTCAGACTTCCAAGTACTGTGCAAATAGGTTTTTGACCAGTCAGGGAGTTCATCTTGTAGTCTCTGCCACTGTGCTTTCTCAGTGACTTGTGCATTTGCTTTTACTTTACACAACAAGGTTTTAATGATAGGCGTACACACATAATATTCTTAGAATTCTGCTTGCATGTGTAAAAATGTAGAGACAAAAAAGCAAGCACTGTCAAGAACTGAATCTAGAGATTTATGTACACTTGAATAAAAGTCTTACTTTAAAAAATCCTATGAAGGATCAGTGAAATTTTCAGAAGAAAGTAATAACTTCACATGTTTTTCTCTACCAGTTTTAAGGTACCTGTAGAACTTTTGTTTCACCTTCTGGATGTGCTGAGGACTAAGTATCTGAAAATCAGCTATTGAAAACTAAGAACACTTCGTTACTTTTTCTTTCTTTAAACAATCCTAGGTGCAATTAGGAATAGGCAAATTCTGTTGTTTTGGCATTGAAAAGGTTAGACTTGGGTAAGGCAGGCATAAATCAGCATTACCTTGCATCTTCATAAATAGAATGATATACTAAAATTAAGAGTAAGAATGAGCATGGTCCACAAATTTATTACTTTAATAGAGTGACAAACAYATCACCATTGCATCAGGATTCTTCTTCATAGAGATAAAAAAGCTGAATAGGCAAGAAATGAGGAAAGTTAGGATTTGCCCCCATTTAACAGGTCCCTAGGAACACTCATTACCTTACCCTGATTTGATTGCTAATAAATTCAATTAATTTCCCCAAGTTGAGTCTGTTTTTTCCTGTGACAGTAGCGAGTGTTCTCTCTCTGTCTCTCAATGCATGAGCCTTTTGCTTTATTTTGTTTCCCGTGTTCAGTTGAGGAGGGAGTGACAGAATGACTTGAGTGGCCGCCTGCAGTCCAGCCGAGGGCAAACCACCACAAGAGACTTGGGACCATGAGATATTTTTTTTATCAGTGAGTATTTCCCCAAAATGACAGTGAGGTTTTCCAGAAAAAAACAAAAAAAAGCCAGCTCATGAAGCACTTTAATACTGTGGAAAAAGAAAGGATTAGGAAGAAACCCCAACTTTTGGCACACAAAATGTGATTACCATTGAACAAGAGGCAGAAAAATGATCTAATGTATGGATATCTTCTGCTTTCAAAATAATCGTGGCCAGTAGATGAGAAAGCAAAGAAGAAAGGTGAGCAAAATGTGCTACTGAGGCTCTTTGCATATCCAGCTCCTCCCTTTATTCCATGAACACCTTTTGCCGCCTACAACAGCAAACACAAAACAAAAATAAAAAGGTGCAATGAGGATAGGTCAAAGCTTTTATTTACTTGAGGTGACATATATGGAGTCTTCCATACAACTTCCTGTTGGAAATAAACTCAGGTATCGTAGTCTCATGTATGGAGCTAAAAGCTGTGTGATACAGGTGAGTTTAGGCAAAACAATGCCTAAAGAAAAGAGACATCCTAGAAGAATGCAAATGCAAGTATTCCAGCCATGATAAAGTACCTGAAAATGCAAAGACTGTACTTTCATATTGCCTTAAGTCCTGAGCTTGGGCTGAGTCCACCATATCTCCCTCTACTGATCTGTGACTTGTACTTTTATTTTAATTTCTCCAAACAGGGAAACGTGAGCACATAGAAAACTTATATTCTTTTTATAAAAGYGTGAGTGCAATTAACTGATTTTATTCTCTGATGTTTAAACTAAATTAAACATAGGTACTGAAGTAGTATACATATAATCTGTGATGATTTTACCTTCCTGAGAATGGTTCCTCCTGAGACATTTGCAAGCTGTGCAGTATTCCTATATGTCGTATTTCTGGAGTGCTCTGTGTAAAAATTGCCCCAAAGATATGGCACATATGGAGATATAATTCTCACAAGAAAGTATTTGTAGAAAACAACAGTATTTTCCAGAGATAGCTGAATCATTTGACATTCTTTTCAAAGAAGTATTTCTGAAGATGTTTTTTTCAGTTTTCTGCTTTAAATAAAAATTTTAAAAAAAGAATTTAAAAAAAACCCACACAGCATTCAAGAAGGCAGGCCTACTTGCCAGAATTCAAATACTGAATTGGTAAGGAGGCTTAAATATTAGATAGGAGAGGGTAATTGGATACACAGCTTGAGGGATTTTTATACTTTCTGACCTTTCTTAGACATCAATCAGAATTTTAGCAGGTCTCTAACAGTTCCATCCTCATCTTGCTATCACACCTACTTCCTCTTCTTCAGCTACAGTTTCTTCCCCTTGAGCTGAACTTCTCACTTTCATTTTGATGCTTAAAAATTCAATGCCTTACTTTCATTTATCTTCTGTCCCACTGGAAGTATTTGCTTTTATGTATTTATTTATTCATTTATTTATTAAGTTATTTTCAATATATGTCACTGACTTTTTCCATCTTTATGATTTGCGTCTGCTTGAGTCATCACCTTCTTCTTTTATTTTCTAATGTTCATCTTTCACTGAGATGCATCTGTAATGTCCAGCTAGTACCCAGCTCAAGAAACATTTGGAAAATGTTCAGTGAAAGAGGAGTTCTTAGCATACCTGGGTGTCGTGGCTTAGCCCTAGCAGGCAACTAAGCCCCACACAGTGTCTCACTCACTCCCCCATGGTGGGACAGGGGAGAGAATCAGAAGGGTAAAAGTTGGAAGGCTTATGGGTTGAGGTAAAGACAGTTTAATAGGGCAAGCAAAAACTGCATACACAAGCAAAGAAAAACAATTAATTCACTAATTCCCATCGGCAGGCAGGTGTTCAGCCTTTTCTAAGACAGCGAGAATCCACCAGACCTGACAGTGACTTGGGAAGACAAATGCCAAAACTCTGCCTCTTCCTCATTCCCCTTCCCTTGCTCCTTCTTTCCCCAGCTTTTATTCTGAAATAGCATCATATGATGTGGGATATCCCTTTGTTCCACTGGGATCAGCTGTCCTGGGTGCGTCCCACCCAGCTCCTTGCATCCCCAGCCTCCTTGTTGGTGGGGTGGTATGAGGAGCAGAAAAGGCCTTGACTCTGTGCAAACACTGCTGAGCAATAATTAAAACATCCCTTTGTTATCAACACTGTTTTTGTCACAAATCTAAAACACAGCATCCTACCAGCTGCTGTGAAGAAAATTTAACTCTCCCAGACAAAATTAGTGCATTGGCAATATGGACTATTCTCACGTTTACCTGCCTTACATCCCACTGATTTAACTGAGTTTCTGCAAATGTATCAGAGAATAATCTGTGTGGAGCATGACTGGAAGCATTGTAAGAAATTTAGCACATTAATAATGATATCCTGAACTATCTACTGTGGTATGAGAAAGCTCTGTGCTCCATGTGCCTGTATTTCTAGATTTGATGTCAGGATAATAACAAATATAACCTTGAGATCATTCTCAGGGTGAAAGTACAGACATTCTCAATGATGACATGTTTTCACTAGCTGTAGTCAGTAAATATTGAAGACACCTGATTTCAAGATATGTAGCCAATTAATTGAACAATCTGTTCTTCAACTCTCTTTATGGAAGTAAAGCACTCCTACTCACTTACTCTATCTCCATCTCAAAGCACTTTGGGCTGTAAAAACTGCCATCAGTGTTTCTTTCTTCCTTTCAAAAAATCAAATCTTTAATTAGCAGAAAAAGTGAACCATGTACTGTGGCTTGCACTAGTCTTCAATATTAATAAGTCATTTAACAGTCATAAATAAAAGATGCAAATAAAAGCTTTTAGCTTAGTAAAACTACTGAAACTATTGCACTTTAAAAACATGACATTTCCCTAACTTTTAGCCTTGACAGGCTTTCAAAGCACTTTCTGTTTTTTAACCAGCATAAAACAGTATTCCCAGGGCCACTCTGGTTTATTTAAATTCCAGTGACCAAAATTTGACAGTCAGGACCTCAGCCACTTTTAAACAACTCACTTGCACTGAAGCTGATATTTCACTGTATTTACTGATGTTAGAGAAAGAAAGATCCTTTTCAGCTAGATTATTCTTTATCTTTATGGACTCACATAAAGAAAACAAGTTTAGAATGAAGTTAAACAGGGAAGAGAAAAAAATAAAATGTTTACCACAAAGTACACTATAGATTGCAGTGTCCTTAATTTGGGACTAAAATGTTCAGCAGATTGTATAAATTTCAGTGTCCTTGAATGGAAAGTTGCTGAACTCCTGAGCATCACTGTGGAAGCTGAGCTGTAACTGTCAGGAGGGGGCCTCTTGTACTTGCTTCTTTGCTCTCAGGAAAGTAAATATCTAAGAACACCTCTCCAAGATGGTATGGTTTGTTATGTTACGTTATGTTATAATCTCTAGCACCTGTTAGGAACAGAGATCACTCCAGTTATTCTCTGATCTTTCTGTCTCGGTCTAGCCGTGTACAAAAAAATAGATTAGAAATGAAAGTCAAATGATTGCAGTATTACTCACCTCTGTGCCTAATCAAAAGATTAAATAGATGGCAAATGTTTTTATATTTGACCACATATGGAGAAAGATATAAAATACAATCTGTTTGCCTTTCTGTCTTCTTTCACTGTCATCATTGTGGCTTGAATGTCAAATGTTATGTCAATGTGCTTCACTTCAGTAAACACAATCTCTAGTGGCTAAAATTTTAATACTATGTGCAGGTGTCAGTGTTTTACAGGTGACTGCTACTGTATCATCATCGTTGAAGTCAATCAGAATTGTTTTCCCACTCTGATAATTCAGTTCTTAATGAGTTCATGGCCAGCAAAAACAATTGTTTGAGATGGAGCATGAGATAGAAAATGACACTTACGACTGTTGAGCCTTCCCGTTACAACATCTCATGTCTGAAACTTTAAATTAGTAAAATTAATGCTGAGTGCAGTTTGAACAGAAGTAGAACAGTTCGTTATGATACTCACTATGGGACGAATTTTGAAAGCAAGCCAAATCTATTCCAGCTTGAGCAAGCAGTGAGCAAAATGATACATCATTTACYCTGCCCACAAAATCCCCAGAAAACAGCAGTTTTCAATTGCCTTCAAATGGTTTTGCATCAAGCCCAGAATGCACCAAACAAGGACAACATAGATAGTGTTGGATTTTCTTTTACTAGAGCTGAAGGATTAGTTGCTTATTATATGGATTAAAACCAAATAATAAATTAAAGTATCTGAAAAAAATTTTCATTATGCAGAAAACTATAGAAATTCTTGCACTATTTATTACTATCTCTGCGTATATATGTCTTATTAACATGCCAAGAAGAGTTGCAGAGCTTTTTTTTTATTTTCCCATATGATACTACAATTTTGGAACTAGGAGGTATAGTATAGAACAAAAAAAAAAATCTGTGCTTTTGCTGTTTGAGCTCTTGAAATACAGATAGAGTAGTGAAAGCTATTCAATAGTGCTTTTTGTGGTAAGATAAGTGGCTAAATACCTGTTTTTTAAGGGGAAAAAAAAAGGAAAAGAAAGAAAATGCTTTCCACTTGTGAACACTGAAAAGGGATGGTACCAGCTGTATCAGTTGAGAGTTCACAAGCCTATGGAACTTGACGGGATGAATCTCAGAGGTCTGCAGGAGCTAGGAAATGTTATGGCAGGACCGCTGTCGATCATCTCGCAAAGGTCTTGGGAATCTGGGGAGATCCTTGCTGACTGGAAGCTGACCATTTTTATTCCAGTCTTCGAAAAGGGTGTGAGTGAAGACTCAGGGAACTATGGACCCATTAACTTAACCCAGGTTCCTAGAAAAAATTATGCAGAATTTTATGAGTTCATAAAGGGAAAAGTCCTGTTTAAATAATTTGACATATGTCTATTATGGGGTCAATCACCTAGTGGGTGAAGGGAAGGCAGTGTGTGTAGTTTTTTTGCATGTTAATAAGGTTTTTGATACTGTCCCTCACAGCATCCTGCTAAGGGTTCATGGTGCATTCCATGAAGAACCGGCTGGAGTGCAGAGCTCAAAGGGCTGTGGTGAATGAAGCTACATCTGGCTGGTGGCCAGTCACCAGGGGTGTTTCTCAGGGTTCAGTTCCAGGGCCAGTCCTGTTCAAGCTGTTTGTCAATGATCTGGATGCAGGAATTGAATGTACCACTAGCAAGCTTGCTGATGGTCCCAAACTGGGAGGTGCTGTTGACTCCTTTGAGGGACAGAATCAGTTATGTTGGAAAAGACCTTTGGGGTCATCAAGTCCAACCTGTGACCGAACGCCACTTTATCAATTAGACCATGGCAGTAAGTGCTACATCCAGTCTTTTCTTAAACAGCTCCAGGGACAGTGACTCCACCACCTCCCTGGTCAGGCCATTCCAATGCCCAGTCACCCTGTCTGTGAAGAATTTCTTCCTAATTTCCAACCTAAACCTTCCCTGGCACAGCTTAAAACTGTGTCCTCTTGTCCTGTCACTGGTTGTCTGGGAGAAGAGACCAAACCTCACCTGGTTGCAGCCTCCTTTCAGGCAGCTGTAGAGAGCAATGTCTCTGTTGTGAATGGATGATGTGGGTTAAATCAGTCCCTGCCTTTTGCCCAGGCCTCTGCCAGCAGGCAGTCATGTTATTGAGGATGGCCAGCACCCCAAGACCCACTCTCATTCATAAGTTCTTTAATAATGGCTGATTCGGTCTATTATAGAATGAATTATTTATTAATAGACACAAAATTAACAGACATAAGACTTAAAACAGACTATTACTACACAGGGATAGAACGAAAGGGATATTAATAAACACTGTGCCACCGTCGGTAATAGGTTTAAATATACCAGTTACTAACTACACAGGGTGACAAGAGATTAATAAACACTGTGCTACTGTCAGTAATAGACTCAAATATGTCAATCACTAACTCCGCAGAGTAACAAGAGATTTCACTAGTGAGTTATAATATGAATATACAGTGCACGATATAGATCAATACAATGGCTAGCCAAGGAATAGTACAGTTTAGAAGCTCATATGGCTTACCAAACCTGAAATATTATGGTTTGGTGTGCTGAGGCTTCTTTCACTCAACTTCCAGAAGAGAAGAATTACTCAAAGCCAGCGTCCCAGCTTGAGGGGTCCTTTTTCTCTCACACTTTGGGGTGCATAGAGGATTTTTCCCAACTTGTGTAAGGCAGAGTGAATCTTTTATACATTGTAATTTTGTAATATACATGTATACATGTACATATACATTTTATACGTTTGGTGTCTATGAGCCATAAAAATACCAGCATAATCTCTCTTTACAGCAGTTGTTCACTGTCATATCAGCCTGGTGTCTGTGTGTCTGCGAGGCCATGGGAAAGGGAGAGATCTTTGTGGTTTATGCAAAATAGCAGATAACCTTCTTGACCTGGGTTGGGACTGTCTCGCCACAGTCTCCCCTGAGCCTCCTCTTCTCCAGGCTAAAAAAGCCCAGCTTCCTCAGCTGCTTCTCACAGGACTTGTATTCCAGACCCTTAACCAGCCTTGTCACCCTTCTCTGGACATGCTCCAGCATCTCAACATCCTTCCTAAATGGAGGGGCCCAGAACTGGACACAGTACTCAAGGTGTGGCCTAACCAGTGCCAAGTACAGGGGAAGAATCACTTTCCTGGGCCTGCTGGCCACACTATTCCTGATATAGGCCAGGATATCATTTGCCTTCCTGGCCATGTGAGCGCACTGCTGGCTCATGTTCAGTCTGCTGTCAGCCAGTACCCCCACATCCCTTTCTCCCTGGCTGCTGTCCAGCCACTTCGTCCTCAACCTGTAGTGCTGCATGGGGCTGTTGTGGCCAAAGTCTTGTTTAACCTCATATCCTTGGATTTGGCCCATTGATCCAGCCTGTCCAGGTCCCTCTGCAGAGCCCTCCTACCTCCAGCAGATCGAGACTCCCCCCAGCTTGGTGTTATCTGCAAAATTGCTAGTATTAGACAGTAGGCCTTGCAGAGCAATCTGGATAGACTGGAGATTTGGGCTATGATCAATGGGATGAAATTTAACAACTTCAAATGCCAGATCCTGTACCTAGGATGGAGTAATGCTAGACACAATTGTAAACGAGGTGGAGAGCAGCCCTGCAGGAAGGGACCTGGGGGTGCTGGTCAGCAGCAGCTCAGTGTGAGTCAGCAGCATGTGTCCTGGCAGTCCAGAGGGCAAACCACGTCCTGGGGTGCATCAAACACGGCATCACCAGCCAGTTAAAGAGGTGATTATCCTGCTGTATTCAGCATTGGTGTGGCCTTACCCTGAGTACTGTGTGCAGTTCTGGGCCCCCCAGCTAAAAAAAGGGTTTATAGGTCTTTGAATGCCCTCAGAGGAGGGCAACAGAGCTGGTGACAGGGCTGGAACAAATGTCCTATGAGGACCTATGAGGAAGGTGCTGAGCTCTTCTCCGTGATATCCAGTGATTGGACATATGGGAATAGTTCAAAGCTGTGTCAGGAGAGGTTTAGACTGGATATTAAGAACCATTTTTTTTACCAAGAGGGTGGTTAAATACTGGAACAGGTTTCCTAGAGAGATGACCAATGCCCTTAACAACATGCTTTAATCTTTGGTCAATCCTGAAGTTGTTGGGCAGTTGGAGTAGTTGACCATAGAAGATCCCTTCCAACCGAAATAGTCTATTCCATTCCATTCCATTCCATTCCATTCCATTCCATTCCATTCCATTCCATTCCATTCCATTCCATTCCATTCCATGTGTGAGGTGAGGACCAGCTCTGTGTTTGATTAGTACCTGACACAGTATGATCTTCATTCATGGCTGGAAACCCTAGGCACTAATACAAATAAATAAATCATGGTTCTATGCTTTCACCTCTATGTGAAGATAAAGGAAATTCAAGTCTAATCTCTGTCTGTTTCAATATAGTATTTCATAACCTTCAAAAATTCCTTTCAGGTCTTTGCATTTTTTATAAACTAATATACATAATGAGTCATTCAAATTGCTGCCTTACAGTGATGTTATAAAGGTTCATTCATTAAAGCTTTGAAGTCCCCCATTCACTCTATATACACACATACATGTAATATCTATAATTTATACAGAAGAATATGAGTGACACAGGGTGATCATGTACCTTGATGAAGACTATGGCAAAAGTGAAAGTTAAATCTTCTATTCCTATTCTGAGAAACAATTTTATGTCCATTAAAAACATTTTAACTTTAATGAGGCAGTGAATAAGTTTTAATACTTTGAAAGTACTTTAATGTAATTCTGAGATCTAAAAAAAATTGTAAGAGAATCCCAGTCAAAACCTAAAAAGTAATTTTGACTGAAATATTAGGCTTAAAAACATTAAAAATAAAATAATCCGCCCGAAAATTGCAAAAGATCCTGTTTTGTGTTTTATTTTTGTGGATAACAGCCTGTCTTTGTTTGACACTGTCCAGACAACAGGCACCCACAAAAAACCCGCTCACTTACTCTCCCCTGCTGCGCAGCAGGACAGAAGAGAGAAAAATTTAACCAAGAGTTCATGAGTTGAGATAAGGACTGGGAGGAAACACACCAAGGGCAAAACAGGCTCAATTTAATGATATAAAGTGGATTTATTACTACCAAAATCAGAGCATGAGAATGAGAAGTAAAATAAGCCCTTACAAACACCCTTTTCTGCCCCCAGCCTCTCCCTCCTTCCCACCCACAGGGAGGCGGGGTGGGGGTTTTGGACAGTTTGTCACTCAAGATTTTTCTTCCACTGCTCAGGGAGAGGAGTCGTTTCCCTGCTGCACCGTGGGGTCCCTCCCACAAGAGACAGTTCTCTGCGAACTTCCCCAGCGTGAGTCCACTCTTGCGAACAGCAGCACTCCCAAAACTGCTGCAGTGTGAGTCCATCCCACGGGCAGACAGTCTTCTCAAAACTGCTGTGGCGTGGGTCACTCTGCCACGGGGTGCAATCCTCCAAGGACAGCTGCTCCAGCCTGGAAGCAAGGCCTTCTCTCCACTGGGACTCCGCTGGACCACAGTGTCCTGGTATCCACCCACTCCAGAGTGGGCACGTCCCCCATGGGCTGCGAGTGGATCTCTGCATCCCCCGTGGACCCCCATGGGCTGCAGGGGGACAACCTGCCTCACCATGGTCCTCACCATGGGCTGCAGGGACATCTCGGCTCCAGCGCCTGGAGCACCTCCTCCCCCTCCTTCTGCACTGACCTTGGTGCCTCCACATTGTTGTTTCTTTCACATATTCTCATTCCTACTCTGGCTGGAAAATTACAACTGCGCCCCAAACTTGTTTTGGTTTCTTGCTAAATATGTTATCACAGAGGAGTTACCATCACCTCTAATTGGCCCAGCCTTGGCCTTGGCATGTCCTTCGTCAGAGCCATCAGGGATTGGCTCTGCTGGACATGGTGGAAGCTTCCAGCAGCTTCTCACAGAAGCCACCTCTGTGGCCCCCCCACTACCAAAAACCAGGCCCTGCAAAACCAACACACAGCCTTACAATACTGAGTACTTTATTTTATGTATGATATAGTAGGCTAATTAATTAAGTGGGACATATTTGAAGAAGATCCATAGTAAGTGAATAATATATGTTCGGGATAGACGGATGCAGAGGTCATAGTAGAGTATAAAATTTTCATTAAGATTCATTTTGAGATAATTATATTCCTTGGAAATTGAAAAGTCACAACTGAGTTCCATCTTTTTCAAAATGTGTGAACTAAACACTCTACCACATAAAAATTCTATGTATTCTCTTAGGATTTTTTTTGTCAGAAAATGTTTCTGGAATTCTTTTAAAACTGTTTAAAACATTTCTGTTTAGACTCTTGTACACACATCTTTTCAATTGGATAGCTTCACTATAATGAATCCAAGCTGACAGGTCTTGAAGACAGAGTAAATAATTAAATAGCAAAATCTCTGAAAGAGCTAAAAAAACCTCTGGTGACAGTAAAATATGCATACTAGAATGTTCTGTCCACCCATCCCTTTCTCCCAGTCTCCATTTACTTGTATCAGTTTTGAAACACATATATATAAAATGCTCTCTTTTTGGAGGTCCAGTATTCAACACTGACCATGCTGCATTGCAGAGATTGTGTCTAAAGAAAAAAAAAAACAAAACAGAAAGAACTGTTGTGGCTGGTGTCTCTAAAAATACAGAACATTAGTGATATTTGAACACTGGCAATTGTGTTTGAATAGCTTAAGAAATAGCTTTTAGTTAGGGGAATGAAAAACAGATGCTCAAACAGAAGAGAGAAGCTTACTTCATTGCATGATCCCATTAGGAAGATAAATAAGGAACACTCTAAGTTGCTTTATGTACTATCAAGTCTGTTCTTTTTCCTTCTGCTATTCAAAGAATTTCAAATACGATATTAAATACTTGGACTGTTCCAGAGAAACACTATTATGGAAGACATGAAGTTAGTTTTCCCAGCTGTTTTTGAGTTATATCAGTAGAAAAGTTCTGACAAAACAGTTTATAGTATGATTCAAATATGTGTGCTGTATATAGAAGTTAATAGGATGTGCTTTTGGGTTTTAAATCCCTCATCATTTTTAGATGTCACGCAGTCTAAGATTTAAGGAATTGATAAAGAGGAAGAAATTCTGCTAGGAACTTAAAATACTGAAACTCTATTGAAATTAGATAAATTTCCAGCTTAATTCAGTGTGTGCTTCTGTGCTGGTGTATAACAATGGGTCAATTATGTAGGTTTACGCTTATTTTCTTCTTTAGTCATCTGTGGTTTTGCTCATGAAAATCTATTGAAAAGTTACAAAAGAAAATATAAAAAGGACAAATAGCAGGAGAAAGAAAATTGACTACTTCACTTAGATATTAAAATGGGTAGCAATCAGGAGAATTTCTAGGCACCAGAATAAACTACAAAGTGAGTGACAGATTTTTGATGTGCTAGAATTCAATGGTATGCCTTTCATATCGTTGCATTTTAGCCAGACACACATTAGGAAGCATAGTCACTAGGCTCAAAATATGTTTATTTGATAGCTTAAAAGGCATACGGATGCTAGAAGCCTTGCAGTTTATGTAATAGCTTGAATCTTATGATATTAAATCTCCAACATAAGAGAGGCCAACATCTGATCGTTTCAGTATCTACAAATACAGATACAATTTGCACACCTATTGGGATATGGGACGCAGAATCTGTTCTCTACTAGAGGCCATGGATGTTAAGCAAATACTCCCACTCATGAATTCAAATTTATTTTCTGTAATGTCATAGAATGAATAAGGTTGAATGGGAGTTCAGAAGATTATCTAGTTCAATAACTCTTGCTTACACAGATTCACTACAGGAAATTGACCAGCATTGTTGGTTGGGTTTTGAATATCTCCAAGGACAGACACTCCACAGCACCTTTATGAATCTTGTTCCAGTGTTCAACCATCATCACAGTAAAAAAAAAAAAAAAAGAAGAAAAGTTTTTCCTATGTTTAAATGGAATTTCTTGTACTTAATTTTTTGCCCATTCCCTTTTGTCCTCTCACTCCTGAGAAGTGTGACACTGTTGTCTCTACTCTCCTTCTCAGACATTTATACACATTGATAAGATCTTCCTGAGCCTTCTCTTCTACAGACTGAGCAGCACTCTCGCTGTCTCCTCATGCGTCAGATGCCCCAGTACCTTAAGGATTTTTTCAGCTTTGCACTGGACCTACTCCAGTATGTCCAATTGTCTTGTACTAGGGAGCCCAGAACTGGAAACAGTGCCCCAAGTGTGTTTCAGCAGTGTTGAGCAGTGGGGAAGGATCACCTCCCTCAACCTGCTGGCAGTGTTCTTCCCAATGCAGCCCATGATGTTATTGTCCTTCTTTTGTGCAAGGGCATATTTCTGGTTTATGTTCAACTCAGTGTCCAGCAGGACCCCAGGTCCTTCTCTGAAAAGGTGATTAATTTCTGGCTGGATGACACTGCCCTCCCCACCCATCCGTGACTCCATGCTCCTCAGATGCAGGACTTCAGTTTCATGTACTTCCTGATATTCCTGTCAGCCAATTTCTTCAACCTGCAGAGGTCCCTCAGCGGGGTGGTGCACCCATCTGGCTTACTGACTGTTCCTTCCAGTTTTGTATCACCTGTGAACTTGCTGAGGGTTCACTGAGTCTCATAATCTAGATCATTAGGGAAGTTCATAAACTAAATCACCCTTGCTATCATTCCCATTAGTGACTTCACACTACTGGCCATAACCCTTTGGTGGCAGCAGTTCTGTCAGCTTTCACGCCACGTAAATGTTCTTTTACACGGTCTGCAATCCATCAGTTTATTAGTGAGGGTGTTATAGGAAACATTTTTAAAACTGTACTACAGTCAAGATAATCAACACCCACTGCTCTCCATGCATCCACCAAACCAGTTATTGACAAGGCTATCAGGTTCTTTAATACTCTCTTAAATGATTTTTTTCCAATAAATTACTGCTGCTTGTCTACTCAGATGCACAGACACAGCAAGATCTTTTCTTAATTATGTGAACAGACATTTAAAATGCTTAAAGGTAGGATGCATATTAGAAGTAGGATTGTGAATCTGGGAAAAGTAATACCTAAGAGGACATTTGAAATGGGAGCTTGGGAGCAACTAGGAAGTAGTTTATGCAAAACAAATTTCCCATAGCATAACATATCCAGGAAAAACAGTTTTCAGGATAGTTCCTGGAAAGGAGAATGTGAGTAGTCCTTGGGCACCATCTCTTTTTGGTAGGGAGCAAAATAAATTATTGGGCCAGGAAGACAGAAAGAAGTACCTGAAATATTACCCCAAACCAGAAAATACATGTACTTTGTCAAAGAAAAGGTGTATTCTCTAATGAGTTGCCATCAATTAAAACAAGAAGACAAAACCAACCAAAACCCAAACCAAAATCAAGCAAACAGAAAAAAGAGCTATGTCCAGAAAATTGGAACCAAGTTAGTGGCTGTATAAAACCAGAGAACAGTACTGTTTATGTGAAATTCACTCAGTGAAAAAAAAAACCAAAAAACCCAAAGCAAACCAATCCTGCATAAACACTTATCCAGTCAAAGAAGATTTGAAAGCCATTCCAGATAAAGACAGCTAAAACTGCTTGATTAGCCTCCTATACATAACATGAATTTTAGCTGTTTTGCTAGGGCTGTAAAGAAGTTTCTGTGCATTTACAGCCTGGTAGATTTTCAGTCCAACATTAATTTCAGTTTCCTAACAAAAAAATAAAAATTAGATACATGCTTGATAGAATAAAAAATAATCCATCTTGAGGCATGTTTCATAAAAATAGAAGTTTTTATATCATACTATATTTCCTCACTTGACACAGATGCAGTAATGATACAGAGAAGAGCAAAACGTGGTATAATAGAGATTTTTAATGCATAAGAGTTTGATGGGTGTTATGCCCCGGGTTACCCAAAAACCTGGGACTGAACCAAGATTCTCTTCTCTGGGTAGGCGCAAAGAGAAAATTCAACCAAAATTTTCCCAAGAGGTAAAAATAACACACAAAAGTTTACTGGCAGAATTACAGAAAATTGGGGGACATTGGCAAAAGAACAAAGGACATGCAACATCACTTATCCCGGCATAAACTTAGCCCATTAAACATAGAAAACCTTATAGCCCATCTGATGTTATGTTCCTTGAGAAGAAAGTTAGAAAAAGAAGGAAAAAGGGAGGAAAACAAGAAGATAGGACAGATACAGAAAAACAGGCATGGCTACCAACACCTGCGATCCAGCGGTGAACTTCTCCAAGACGGAGGTAGGTGAAAAAGAGAGTGAGCACCACATCATGATGGCTTTAAAATCTTGGCCCCACCCCTGGGCCTGCACCTTCAGGTGGGACCTCTGCAGAGTCTTGGCCACTCAGGAGGGGTGAGGTGACACCGAGGGTCTGTCTCCAGTGTCTCTTGATGGACAGACACTGCAGGATGGGGGTGGAGGTATGGGGGCGGGATGCTATCCCACTAAGTGGGCCCCAGTCCGCCCCCTTCCCACGATTCCAAGCTCCTCAAGATGTCTCGAAACAGACTATATGCTGTCTCTGGCAATGGGTGATCACTTTCTCTTATTAGACTACCATCTCAATGGATGGAATCAGATTACTGTTAATTCTCTCTTTGACATGTCATGGAAAATATCTAGAGGTTGCTGGATTATTCTGACAGTTGTTAAAAGTTTGGCATTTGCTTTGGGTATTTTTTGCTTCAGCATATATAGTCTTCTAAGTTAGCGAGGGCAGTTTATGATTTTTTTTTAGAAATTGTTTCCTTGTAACTTTCACTTATAATGAAGATGTTTGCAATGCAAGTTATTTGCATGATGGCAATAACAATAAAGAGTAGTAAAGTAATAAAAACATAATGGCCAAATAAAATGGAGTAAATAGTGCTAAAGTTATCTATTCAAAGTTCATAACAGTAACAAGAAAATAAATAATGTATGATAGTAATTACAATCTCAGGGCATCCAGACCGAGTTAGTAACAATAGTTATGCCCATAGTTGTAAATGCATCTTCTGCTAGTGTAAAAATTCTTATCATATTACTGAGTTTGGTGGACAGTTTTGCCATAATTTCTGCCTAGCAGTCTAAATGCGTGTATAATACATGTACCACATGTATTAAATCTTACAAAGCATATCTGAAATGTATTTGTAGAAAGAAAATACAGAATACAAGGGAAACTGCATGAATATTATCACTCAACTTTCACAGTTACACAAACAGAAAGATCTAAACACATAACATGCCTAATGAATTCCTAGTGAATCCTTGTTTGATTATGAATAAGGTCTGAAGCTTGAGAAGTTTTCTTCCTGAAATACGAGTGAATTATGAAGAATGTGATCTAACACCATTTAGGGAGATAAAAGACATTGATATCTTTGAGAAATGAAAGAAGTTAGCACAGACAGCTGCCAAAGAGCAGGTGGGAAGATGGCAATTGTGTCTTAGTGGTTGAGAGCTGAGCTTCTGCTGGACAGCATCTGGATGGACCTGCATAAAAAAGTACTGAATTCTAGGAATTGTCACAGCAGCTGAGAAGAGGCATTGGCAAAGACCAGGAATAGCTTTGGGAAAGGAACTTCACTTTGGGAAAAAGATTGAGTTTTATAGCATTTCTTCAGGATGTGACTGAACTAAAGCAAGTGCATATGAAGTTGTGCCTCATTCTTAGAGCAGACTCATGATCTTTCATAGGGCATTGTGCAGACACAAGCAACAATTTTCTAATCCACACTGAACTGCAGGAGCAGGAAAGATAGGGCATACTCCTTGGCTACAATAATCAGTTCCTTCTCTATCTCTCCATCCCTGTAACACAGAGAGACGAAGAAGCTGAAGTGGAAGATATGGCAAGATGAAAGTCCAGGTAGCAAAACTGATCACCATTGCTGATTTCTCCACACTCTTCACACCATTTTGTTTTTTTACAAAATGCATAGTGCTTTTAGTGTGTTTATTTAAGTTTTTTTCCTTGTTTTAATTATTCCTATGGGGTTTTTTTACTATGGTTTGCAGATCATTGTGATATTTACACGCCCATTCCAGTTAGCTACTCTTCTTAAATGGCTCAGTTTATAGAACTTGCCTTTTTTCTAAAGGTATTACTTTTATCCACTAAAATTTAGAGAAAGGGAAACATAAAATATTTAGTTGAAATACAGTAGTAAATGAAGCACTTCACCCATCCTACTGAACTGATGCCCAATTAGTCAAAAGTAGTTAGCATAAAGAGACACATTTAAAATCACTACGCATGTCAGCAGACAAATCAATATGGTACCTATATAATCTGTTAGTTCCTCTCAATCCATAAAATTAATCGGGGACAGAATGGCACTTACTTCACTCAAGAGATGCACTGACTGTTTAGAGCAAGTAATTTTGAAACAGCCAGTGTGTCCAAGCAATTACTCTTCAAGACTGTCATGTGTGACATGGAGGTAAAACTACTTGGCATGCCTTTTCCATCAGGTTTTTTCATTGCTGGTGCTTTCTGCTTGTGGGTCAAACTCAGCAGTGTCCACTTTTCTCTAACGTCTTTTCTAGCTTTATAAACAGGTCATAGGAATAATGTTTTGCATACATTAGCTTTCAAGCAATTTTGAAAGCAAGGTTTTTGTCATCTTCCGTTTTCCAGATACTCRTTTTCAGTCAATACAAGCAAAATGAAGAGTTTATAGCTCTTTAAACTGTAGGAAGTTATTTTCACATGTGCCAGGAATAATGTGTGCTGCCAAGAATACTGGGGAATTAAGGGACATCTGATTTCTTCGGTTCTGCCTTTTCAGTGTTTCCCATTATAATTACCTGGCCCTACTGCTGAATGCAGAGGAATTAAGAGGAAACAAAGTCATATATCTTTTTGGTTCCTCTGATTCATCCAGAGGAATATACTTCATCTAGAAACTATAGGTATAAAATAGAGTTCAGTATGAAAATCTTGGGTTTAGGTTGAAACAGGAAGCCTGAAGTGGTGCTAATTCCAGTGGCCAGCATCTTCACCAGTATGACAGGCACTGAATCACAGAATCACATAGTATGCTGAATTGGAAGGGACCCACAAGGATCATTTAGTACAACTCCTGGCCCTGCACAGGACTGTCCCCAGGAGTCACACCATGTGTCTGAGAGCATTGGCCAGATGCTTCTTGAACTCTGGCAGCCTTGGTGCTGTGGCCGCTTCCCTGGGGAGCCTGTTCCAGTGCCCAATCACCCTCTGTGGGAAGAACCTTTTTCTGATATCCAACCTAAACCTCCTCTAACACAACTTTAGGCCCTTGGGTCCTGTCACTGGTCACCTCAGAGAAGAGACCAGTGTCTGCCCCTCCTCTTCTCCTCATGAGGAAGTTCTAGACTGTGATGAGGTTTCCCCTCAGTCTCCTCTCCTTCAGGTTGGACAAAAGATCTGATTCATGTAACATTCATGTAATGCCATTCAGAGTAGTGCCATGTGAACTGGGGATTTGAGGTTTGCTGCTGCTATTCCTACCTGTTGAGAGCTGGTAGAGGGAGGCCAGAACGAAGCTTGCACAAGTGAGGTTCACAATTTTCCTGTGATAAAGGGCATCTCCATTTTTTTCTTGTGCCCGACTCCACTCTCCACTCCTTGGTGATGCAGTGTCTGTCTATAGACACTGAAATCTGGAGCACATATGTGCGAAGTCCATCCCTCCTGGGCAGTCAAGTCGCAGGAAACTGTGGCTAGAGTAGGATATCTGTGGCAGGGGACATCTCTGAGAGGACTTCCAGCAGCATTACTAGAGGAAAACCCAAATGGTAACCTAGGAAGAACACATGCAATTGTGTTGTACCCATTGCTGGAACTACTGGAAAGAGCAAAAGCAGCATTTCTGTCTGATTCCTTGGAGTCACCATGAGGCAAGTGATGACCAGTATGTTTAGAATTAAGAGCCATTCAGCATAGAAATTCCCAGCAGGAATTACTTTCCTCTTCTCCTGTTTTCTGTGCCATTGTAATGTGGCAGGCTGACTAGCTCTCAACCATTGCCTGGCAACAGGGAGCATAGAACATGGGTAAAACAAGATGAAGCATTGCCTTCAGTGAAATCTCTACTTGAAGGAGACCAATCATAATATTATTCTGCATGCTGGGTTCTTGCTTTATTGTCCTAATATAAGTACCTCTTAACTTAATTGTTAAATAACAAAATATATGTGTAATACCRAGGTCTTACGACAGGTGTATCTACTATTCTCATCAGAGGTTGCGATATCATGGTAGGGGAAGGCATTCACAAGCAACCTAGGTAATTTAGTAACATACATTCCATTTTTCTTTTCTCAATTCTCATCTAAATATTTTTGAAAATTTTGTTCATTTATGATACTGGCAGAAATGGTGTAGAAATAGTAAGGAAAAAAGGGCCAACTAAAACTCGAAAATAAGATAATATTAAAAAAAATGAAGTGGCAAGTTTTTAAAAGTCTTTGATAAAGACGCTGTATAACTACTGCTTTGCAGGAGTCAATGTACATACCTAAAGATACTAAGGAACTATCTTAGGCATTACCTTTCATTTACTGTGAGAATGGATTAAAATTGCAAATGTTACTGTGTCAAATAGCCTATTTAATAATTTACCTTCCTTGCTTCACAGTGAAAAAGAGACATTTTCTGGGAAGATAAAGGGTGATACAGAGTGGTCAGTATAGAGGAAATCAGTATCTCTGAGAAAATAGACAGGTATTTCATTATTTATCTACATCTAGTTTTTGACAATGCAAAATCATACACTTTCATCTCTGTTGTTCATCTTTTTCTGAAGGATGAGCATATGACCTTTAAATCTCCAGACTCTGTGAGAGAGAAAATTTAGATTAAAGTATGAAAGAAATTAGCAAGGTTATATCTGCCATATTTCTAACAAGACAAATTGCTCAAAGAGACTTGTGTAATTTTTGCTGTAATTTTTTGATCTTACTGGAATGTATATATCCCACCAAATTAGATTAATATATTTTTCTTTAATTTTTCTCTCTACCTTGTGGGCCAGAATAACACCACATTCATGTAAGTAAATTGTCTATCTTTGTATTGGCACTGGGTAGCTTTTTTAGCAAAATTCCTCTTTGGAACAAGTAGAAATCTACATCAGTGGCCTCAGAGCAAAAGTAACTATTAACCACATAGTTGACATGCTGTGTAATAACAGTGGTTTCTCTCAAAAGGGACATTTCAGAAAGCTGTAGGCTACTTCACCCCTCCTGCATACTAAGCATGTATTCATGAGGACTTAGGGCAAAGAAAGTAGTGCTCTTTAAATTCATACCCTACCTTTCTTCATGGTGATTTTCCCTGCATATTTCTGTATGAAGACTCAAATCCTCTTTGCTGTGGAGTCCCACAGCAGGTTTGTGTCAGCTTCCAGTTAAGTTAAATGACTGATACTGCAGACAGTTGACTTGATGGAAGGAGATTGATGTAATTTGAACTTAGACTAGAAATATTATTAATGAGAATTAAATTGCTGCCTCAAAAACCATTGTCATATTTATTTTCCATAAATATTGTCTCTACTCAACCAGTGAATTCTGCTGATTTAATGTCGTGAAAAAGAGGATGTTGGGGGGACAGACACTGGAGCATGAGAAGGAAAGAAAACAGGTCCCGAATGAATTAAAATTAAACATGTTATACTAGAGAAGTTTTGAATAACCCTGCAAACTTCTGTTTATTTATCTCACTTGTCTTGAACTCATGTAATTTATTTATGGTTTAAGCATTGTTTGGAAACAAATCACTGCATAAGAACAAACCCTAGACATGTATCTGTCCAGGATTTGCATTATGGAGTGTGTTGATGTATGTGTACATGCATACATACACATATATATTGATCTACAGATGCTTAGCTTAATTTTTGGTTTGGTTTTAGCATTTCCTTATATATCAGTAAGAGCATAGGAACATGAAGTGAAGATTTGCAGAGTAGGAAAGCATCACAAATTCTCTCTGACTTTCAGTAGGATGTCTGTCTTACTCTTCTCTATGACTAAAAACCTTTCTGCAGTGTATAAAACCRTATTGTCTATTCAGTGGGCTCCTCATATTGGTTACTCGGGGTACTAAAATTCCAAGACACTGCAGTAATGCAATAAGAAAGTTTGGGGTGTCATGGTTCTCCTTTTTAATCTGTCAAAATAGTTGTAAGTCTGACACTGATTTAGAGTATGTGCAATTCTCATAGGCAGCAGGCCACTATGTACTGTGGATTTTTTCCCATGGATAGTACAATGATTGATTTTTAATCATAAGTAAATTAACAGCAGACTCATAATTCTGAAGAGATTTGTTCTTTTTGTTCACTGTTATATTTTAAAATGATAGTATTTTGTGTTCTTAAATTTGCACTATACTGTAATAGTCACTTTAGCACTTCTTTCATATGATCATATGGTATCCTGAGTTTCTTATCACTGGAAAAATTGACTACTTAGGCATTGAGAGATGAGTTCTCTGAGTTAGAGCTTTAGTCTTACACTACTTTGAACAGTTTTATTTCCACTAGGTGGAGCATTGTTATCACACCAGAATTTTTTTACATTAGAAAGATGCTTTTGAAGTCAAGGAAGAGAAAAAAAGAGACTGAGCTGGAGAATTTTGATCCAGATCTATATAAGCTTTTGTGAAGTGTGTGAGGGTTAAAATATGCAAACATCTGTATTCTGATCCAGCTTGACTGGTCTGCCTCCTTATCTTGTGAATTTTGTCTCCCTAGTTCATCATTATCCTTTCAGGCTTTGACTGAAAAAGTGAATAATTTAAGGTAAAAGACATGGGGTTATTCAACAACCTCACGAAGGGAAGTGAAGGGACAGGTACCAGTCTTTTCACTCTATGACCAGTGACAGGACTTGAGGGAATGGCACAAAACTGAGTCCAGGGAGGTTTAAGTTGGATATCAGGAAAAGGGTTTTCACCCAGAGAAATAGAACAGGCTCCTCACGGAAGTGGTCACAGCATCAAGCCTGACAGAGTTCAAGAAGTGTTTGGAAAAAACTCTCAGGCATATGGTGTGATTCTTGGGGTRTCTGTGCAGGGCCAGGAGTTGTATTTGATGAACCTGATGTGTCCCTTCCAACTCAGCATATTCTATCATTCTATGATTTCTAGGAAAGGAAAAAAAATCAAGGTGTCTTCTATGGTGCAGATTTTTGTGTCTAATGGATGGATTGGCAAATTATGAAATTATGATGTTTTAGGAGACTATATTTAGTGACTAGTTTTGTAAAAACATAGTGAATTGTATACCATTCAGGGTCTAAAAACCTCCAAAATGTGTAAATTCAAAGATAAAAATTAACTGCTAAGAGGTGCCTTTTTTGAAACTGGGGAAATTGAAACTGGGAAAAGAATAAGAGTACTTCATAAAAGAGCAGCCTGACTGAGGCTTCTTGTTAAGTCCAAGATATGGGTATTCAAAGCCTTAACAGAGTACTATCAACTTAAACCTCACTCAGCAGCACGAAAGTGCTAAGGACGTTGCAACAAATGCATGACAAAACACCGATGCTATATTTAATTATAGCAAGAATTTTGTATCCATACTCATGGTTATCACTCTCCTATGTTTTCAACACTACTCTTAGCTGAAATTTCACAAATATAAGTGGTAGATCAGCTTTTTCCCATGTCTCTCTGATGAAGCTTCATATTCCCAAGCAATCCTTGTTTAGACTTGTACCTTTTCCTGCTTTTTCTTAATTGGTTGCTTTTTTCTTAATTTTTAGCCAAGTAGACAAGAGGTAAAAGACTTTGCAGATATGTAGAATTCTTTAGGTGCATCGAACCTAAGACTTTGTCCCTCAGGAAGGTACGAAAGAGTCTGCAGTGCTTGCAATTGGGTCAATACAGAATTTAAAAAGGAGCGAACCTGGCCACACAGGCACTGTCAGTTTCCAATAGTTTCAATCAGAAATGGCACCTGTGGCAGAAGAGCAGCCTAGAGCAGCTGTTTTGAGTTGTGTTTGTGTCTCAGCCGTTTCTGCATGCCGCAGCTGGTGACAGGTAGGCTGCTGATGCAGGCTGTGTCTGCTCAGCAAATGAGACAAGTTTCTGCCTGCTAATACTGGTCATATATATACATGCATCTACACTGCATTAAAAAACATCGGTGAGCAAATATGTGCAAATTAGCTTAAAGGCAGTTAGTTCAGTTATCAATGGCAGTGTAGACCTCAGCCTTGTTCAGCTGCCCAAGAGTGAGTGCAGTGTCATCTGAAGGCCTGTGCAGATRGAGCATTGAAGGCTCTTATCCTTTCACCTTGTGGCTTTCTGATTCCAACTGAAGGCATAATTTACTCTGACATCCATTAGAGAATACTTTGTCATGTTTATAAAGTTCTAGACGTTTGATGTAGATTTCAATGTTAAAACTGAGTATCCTTTTGAAACTGGCTGTATACGGATCTTAGGGAAAAAGAATAGTAATGAAATAGTAAAGTGAACATTAACAGACTGAGGTGTAATAATTTGTAAACTCAAGCAATATAATTTGCTAAGTATATTTCTCCTGCACATTCTTGTTTTGGTGGAAATGCTTCAAATATGTCTTAGAACAGGCAACTTACTCCTGCATTATGACTCTGTGCATAACACAGGTCCACTCTGACAGGTGATTGTCAGTACTTTAAATGTAACTTCTTTAAAGATAGCTATGTTTCCTCATCAATTGGCTGACAAAGTAATAGATACCAGATTAAAAGTCCGTTTTGAGCTCCATGTACTTTTCTGGGATACTAATTTCTACAATTTACCTGATAGCCTAGCATACGAGAGTGCTATAGAAAAGGAGAGCAAACATTTCAAATCGTTTTTTCAGTTATGGTTTTGTAACTCACCTAAATTGTCCTAAATTGCAGGAAAATATCCATTATATATTTTGTGAGCAGTAGCTGAAAAAAACTCCAAACTAGGTACAGATTGAATTCGAAATTAATGTTTTGCCAGATGAGAGAAGCCCAGTGTGAAGAAGCTTTTCTGCAGCTATCCACAGAATAAAAAGGTTAAGAATACACAGCACTCTAGAAACTTGTTTGGTCCCTTGGCTTTCAAATCAATCATGTTATGAAATCAATAATATCATTTTTCTTTGTGTGAGACCTAATGAATAACACATAGTAGGTTAAGGAAAACACTCCAGTTTCTGTAGCCAGTGGGATGCTATATGCATAGTGTTGTGCTCATTATCTAATGATAATTGAGAGCTATTTTTTTTAGTGACATGGAATACGATTAAATCAATAAAATGTTTATGGGCATTGTTAAAAGAGTGAAGTACCTTCCCTCTGTTGAAAAATAACTGACAAATTAAAAGTTAAGTGTGAAAGACTATAACAAAATACTCTGCCATTATTTTTCGTCTGAATCATTTCTAAATGTGTCTAAGAATGTATGAAATATGTGTGATCTATCTGTTACTGGGACAAGCCATGTGTTAATTTATATTATAAAGATACCATATAAGAAACTACATCAATATATAGTCTAAACCCCCATTTTTTTCACAGAATGACTAATCAAGTACAAATTTTACTATGAGGTTGAAACATCAGATGGAGCAGCTGAAAAGTGTTAGGTGTTATAGTTTGGAGGGGACCATAACAGTCTTTCTTAGCTTTAAAATATGTGACTCTGTAGGCTGTCTTTGATGCTACTGAGTGTTGTCTATGGGACAAGCACTACCAGTAGTAGTAGCTTCTTACTATCCTGAGTTCTAAGAGTCCCCTACTTCCAGCTTCATGCTGGAAGGAAAAATTGACTTGTATGTCCAGCTTCTCTCCAAGAGGCAGGAACTAGAACAAGCGCAAGAAAAAGGGAAATGTGTTGCTCCCGTAGATCCTGTATGGGATATGAGAAGAACATCAGTATTTCAGGAAACCTCAGAATCTGGTACTGASTCATCATTGCCATTTTCCCTTTTTCTTCACTCGTGGTTTGCACAGATTTATTTGTAGCTTATATTTCCATTTCTAGRAAAAAAAAAAAAAGTTATTTATTAGAAGCCATTCTCTATTTTTTAAATTCTAGGTGTTTAACTTCAGAATTTTCATTCTCAAGCTCTTTACATTTCTATTTTTCCCTTTACTTACCTCTTGATCAGGACTGTTGTCAGCTTTTAAGTGATGACTACTTTAAAGAACAGGGAACAACTTAATTACCTCTGGGCTTACTTACCAGCTCACTGGCACTGGCTGACAATGAATCAGATATTTTTCCACCAGGTGCTTTTGAGGCTACTTGATGAAGAGCATGAAGATGGCCAGAGAAGTCTTTCCATTTTAGTGCCTAAAACATGGGAGCATCTCATATGCTTTTCCTTTACCTTTTCTTCTTGGAAAAATAAAAGGTTTTTCCAAGAAGAAAAGAAAGCTTTTCCTTCTCTTCT
>JACAXG010000102.1:0-235159 GCA_018881555.1 Amblyornis subalaris | reverse complement strand
TCTCTTCTCTTCTCTTCTCTTCTCTTCTCTTCTCTTCTCTTCTCTTCTCTTCTCTTCTCTTCTCTTCTCTCTTCTCTTCTCTAGCACAAAGAGTCACACTCAGTAGCACACAGTTAGTATCAGTGGTGTAGATAACATCTTTTATTTTTTCTGTAGAGTCAGAGACACAAAACTTGAGAGTATCACTCCAATTGGCTATGGCTGTAAGTCAGTAGAGGGCAGCAGTACACGTGCCCACTAAGCAGCTATTATAGTATAATGTACATTTTATTGATGTCTTAAAATGGATGGCTTGCTATATTTATGATAACATTTATTACAGGACATAGAGTTCATCTTGCTGGAACAAACCATTTAGTTCATCTTGTCCAGTGAGCGGTTGACAGTGGCAGTGAATAACTGRTGTCTCAGAGCAAGCATAAAAATAAACAAGATGCACTCAGCCAATTGTGCAGTGCCAAACCTCTGCAGGCGATTAGATAACACCCTCAAGCATGAAATCTGATTACCTTATTATCATCTTAGCTTGCATAGGCATGGATTCTAAGCAATGCTATTAGTTATCCACTCCTCTTTAGAATGTAGCTGTAGTGTTTTGCCTCAATGAGTTCCTGTGGCAACAATTTTCACAAACATATCATGCAAACTTTTTTCCTTTTGATCAGTCTTGTTAACTGAATTTCAGCAGCAGAAACATATGTTCATATCTAAAATATAATAGCAGATACTTGAATAAACACTTAGTTTAAATACAATTTTAGACTAAGAATTTAGTTAAGCTTTAATTAAAAGTCATAAAATTATGACTTTTCCTTAGTATTCATGATTTTAAAGACAACAGAATGTGGGAGTTCTTTTTCAAAAGAGAGAGAAAGAGCTTTTCTCCATGCCCTAAAAGGACTGAAAGTCATGCTACTTTTAAAACAAATCCTGAGATTTTCATGTACCCACATGGAACTGAGAGCCGAGGATTTAAGATAATGATGAAACAGGATAAGACTTGCAAAATTCTGCGAGTTGATAGCAGTGGGTTTATAATAGCTGCATAAAAGGGAGCCCATCCTAAGCTACAATGCCCTTGACAAACCTAAATGCATTTAGTAGTGCTAAGGAGGCTCGATTGATTAACTGCTGACAGACCTACCAAAGCAAGTATGATAAAAACCTAACAAGACCCACAATCTGAACAGCTATAGTTTGTTGACTTCAATTCCTTACCTCCTCCCCTTTGCAAGCAAGCTGGGAGAAAAGATATGGCTTGAAGAATAGCTTATAAGAAACTGAGACTTCTGTGTAATGAAACTTCTTACATTACTGTTGATGAAATTTGCATATTAGACTTTAAAGAACAGGACTGATTGTCTGCTCTTTGGCCATTTCATTGGAATATGACCATGACTCAACAACTCCCCACTCCAAATCACCCATGGTCTGCTAGGAGTTTGGAATCACTCATGGTTATGTAATGAGTAGACCCTGGCTGGACACCAGCTGCCCACCAAAGCTGCTCTGTCCCTCCCCTCCTCATCTGGATAGGGGAGAGAAAATATAACAAAAGGTTCATAGGTTTGAAGGCAGGGAGAGGTTCGCTCTGTTGTTCTTTTATGCAACAATTCACATAATTCATGTGACAATTCACTTAATTCACATGACAATGAATTACTGTCACAGKCAAAACACACTCGACTTTGGGAAACTTGTTTAATTTATTACCAATCAAATCAGAGTAGAGTAATAAGAAGTAAAACCAAATCTTGAAACACTTTCCTCCTACCCCTCTCTTCTTCCTGGGCTCATCTTCACTCCTGATTTTCTCTACCTCCTTCTCCCACAGCTGTGGAGGGGGACAGGGAATGGAGGTTGAGGTCAGTTCATCACATTTTGTCTCTGCTGCTCCTTCCTCTTCAGGGAGAGGACTTCTCACACTCTTCCTCTGCTCCAGAATGGGCTGCCTCCCATGGGTGACAGTCCTCCAAGAATTTCTCCAACATGAGTCCTTCTCATGGGCTGCAGTTCCTCATGAACTGCTCCAGCATAGGTCCTTTCCATGGTGTACGTCAGGAACAGGCAGCTCCAACATAGGTTCTCTGTAGGGCCACAGGTCCTGCCAGCAAACCTACTTCAGTGGAACTCCTCTCTCCATAGGGCCACAGACCCAGCCAGGACCCTGCTCCAGTGTGGATTTCCCACAGGGTCACAGCCTTCTTCAGACATCCACCTGCTCCAATATAGGGTCCTTCATGGGCTGCAGGGGGATCTCTGCTCTGCTGTGGAGCTCCATGTGCTGCAGGGGGACAGCTGCTTCACCATGGTCTGCACCATGGGCTGCAGGGGAATCTGTGCTGCTCTTTCTCCTTCTCCACTGACCTTGGTGTCTGCAGAGTTGTTTCTCTCACAGATTCTCACTCCTCTCTCCAGCTGAAATTGAGCAGGGTGTTTTTTTTTCCACTTCTTAAATGTTTTATCCCAGAGCTGTTATCATGATTGCTGATGAGTGCAGACTTGGTGAGCCGCAAGTCCAGCTTCGAGCCGTCTGGCATTGACTCTGTCAGACATGGGGAAAGCTTCTCACAGAAGCCACCCCTGTAATTTCCTTCCCCCACCAATACCAAAACATTTCCATGGAAACCCAATGCAGTTAATTACTCTTTCCACAGGTTTCCATATGCTATATCTGCTCCTTTAAATGCCAGTGAAATAGCACTTTACTGTAGACTTTACTGTACTGCATAAATCTGGMGTCATTTTCTGCTGTAAAGTAGCAAGGAAGTGTCAGATGTCAGATTGCATTTAATGTCATAAAAGGTCCATGCAGAATAGACAACAGTGAGTTAAGCATCTGGTTATAAAAATCTGGCATTTTAGTTTTTGTTTCCTTTCATTTTTTTTTTCACTTTTCATTTCCCATGGATGTACTGCTCAGACGTTTCAGAAAATAGGTATGAGAATGAAATAGGAAGGTCTATTTGAATTGCCCAGGGAGAGAGGGCATCAGCATGCTGAAATGAAATCTTCCCCTCATTGTACCACACTTCACAGCAAAAAGAGAAGCTGACAAGAGCAATGTTTGCAGTATCCCAGAAATAATGGAGATATTCCCAGATGAGAAGCTGAGGCACATTAAAGAAAAGGGGAAAATGAACAGTGTACATCCCTGTTTTACGTTCTATACATCACTGCTTTCCGCAGCAAAAATATCATAAGAAGAGACACAGTCTTTTTGCTTATTTTTCTTGCTACTGCTTCCAAGACTGTATGTATTTCTCATTAAACAGTTGTGGATTAAACACAAAAGCAGCCCTGGGTGCTAGAGTCTCCTACTCTGTCACCTCTGTGTGCTTGGCTCTGGTATATGGTGTATGACTATATGCTCCTTTTCTCAGCTTGCCACAGTGAACACTCTTCTATCATGTGCAAATGCAGCTATTTGTACCAGAGTGTTTTTTGTTTGGCTTTGGTTTGGTTTTTTGTAGTTCTGAGAGCATACATTACTGTGAAAACATAACTTTCTAATGGCCATGGGGTAACTTCACTCTGCTCTCTGCCATTATTTGTGATATGTATTTGGCCTGACTGGTCCTTTTACAGACTGGCAGGTAGTATTACATCTGTTGCCACAGGAAAATTCCATGCCAGCATGAGGTCTTGATTTCTATAGGGTTTTGTCAGCTGCCTATATAAAACTTTGTCCTTTGGTCTTTGCCACTGTGCTTCATATTGTAAGTTAATTTGTAGTCTTTCCCTGGGATGGTTTTGATTCTGTGGAGGTGATGGGAAGGGGTAATGCTAGGATTTGGATTTTTTTTGGGGGGGTGGTGGGCAGGTAGCCCTTCCAATAACATAGAAATTGGAGCTCTGGATACCATTAGGATCTTTCCTATTATTGTCAGACTCTGGTTGCTATGGAGTTACTTGCTGCCTTTCAGTCTGGAGATGTCTGGCTTCCTTGGCCACTTCTACCTGTGACATTTGATTCTCATGCTGGTGCCTTTGCTCTCAGCACTGTGACCCTGAGCCCTGTGTCCCAGCTCTTTGGTACTGCTCCTTTCCAGCTTACAGATCCACTCTCTCTCCCTTGTTAGTGTAATGGCTTTATTAAGTAGCACTCAGATGCTCTAGGCTGAAGAACAGCTGTTACAAGGGGATCCTGTTTGAAAGAAATGTGCATTCCTCGGGAGATGAGACCATGCATTTTTAAACAAGGAAAGATTTGTATAGAAACAGAAGTTCATTTAAAAAATATTGGGTTTTTTTTCTTTTGATGATTTGATTTCAGATGGAACAAACAGAGAGATAGGACGGATATAACACACAAACAGAAAAGTAAGTGGGAAGACAGACAATTATTTGAGAAGACAATTGAACGCTTACTTTTTCAGTTCTGTGGCCTTGGTAATTGTCTTCAAGAATGTAAGCGCATTTGATTTCCTTTGAGGGAAAGAGATTTCTTTTTAATACAATTTACACCATGAGAAAAAAAAATCTCTTTTTTTTTTGTAAATAATGACTCTTCAATACTTCAATTTATGTCTTACATACCAAATAGTCTCATCTTTCCATTATATTTCATACTTGTGCTGAATGGTTTTCATTTGCTAGCTTGCTACTGTAAATGGAATTCATTAATCTGAGGCAAAAGTAATTATAAAAAAGAACATAAAATATCAGATTATTAGGATGATATCTTTCTCTGTCGAGATGGGTTACTTCAATCCATTTATCATCTCATAGAAACACTAAGTTATTTTAGAAAGAATGCAGCTTGAATTTACATCTGAGGACACATATAAGAGTATGTCTTGTACTTAAAAAAAAAGAAGCACTCAATGATATCCACAGTATGCCTGATATATTAAAGTCTGGTTGTTAAATGTCCAGATATTTCACTTTTGTTTTTAAAGTGTGACTCTCTTATTGAATCAAACTTCACAAAAGTGAATTTCATGCCTGTTCAGAGCCCTAAAATGAAGCATGACTGATATGAAGATATTCAATAGATTGTGGTAGCAATTGTTTTCAGTATGGGAAATGATCAGTATTTCAACCTCTACTTTCCAATGAAAGGGAGACCTTCTTTGCAGTCCAGGAGTGTCCAGGGACTGCCTAATTTTTTTGAATTGTCTCAAAACTGGGCAGTGGAGCCCACTCCACTTTTCCTTCCTTTACTGAATGTTATAGAAGCAATCTTTTCAACCTCTTTGCTTTTGTCACAGTGAGGGCAAGGAGACAGAATTCAGCAATATACAGAGCCAGATTTGTTTTCCCAGGACCTTTAGACTCGCTGTGGCCAGAGGAAGGTGGATGGCTTTGCTGGGACACAGTATGTGTGGATACTGCTACTGCCACTGCTGCAGAACAAGTGGCATTTGCTGTGGTGCCCTTTGCTGCGATAGAGGCCAGCACGGGCACGTGCTGTACGCCTTCCTCCAAGCTGGCAATTGTTCCCTTTGCTACAAATCCTTCTCATCACTGGAGTGTCTCTTCATGGCAAACACCTCAGCTGAAAAAAAATCACATAAATATAATTTTCTGTAACCTTTTTTATTCCTCTATTTTATTTGAATTGTAAATAAATTGCATAAATAAGCAGGGCACAAGAATCTTCTTGTACTTGACAGGATGTCAGTAATKGCATGGACTTTCTCAYTGCAGTAGTGAACTACATGTTTATTTCAAATACCCCATAAAATCTGATAAAAAACCCCAATAAACTATCTGAAAATATTTTTAATTGTAGTTATCAGTAAACCATATAAGCTGTCTATCTACGGTGAGTTTTAGAAGTAAAATAATAATAAAAAAATAAAAGTCTCGCAAACATGCTGCTTCTGAGAATAGATAGTTCTGTATTTTTACCTTTCTAAAAAGGGATAGTTCTGGTTTTTTATGTATCTGTACATATTCAAGCRTATTTTAAAATTCAGATGGATGCCCTTGAAATGTGTACCCTTGAAATTGTTGCTAAATATGACAATGCCGAGAGAATATCTTCAGGAATGCTTGACTCAACATTTTACTGAAAAATCTTTCTGCTCTTTGTAAAAATGAGTCTTGTTTTTTAAAATGGAACTGAATGCAGGAAATAGAGTGTTCTGCCTCGTCACTTGGCTGGAGTTCATCTAACTTTGTAATTCACTTAGAATTAAATCCTTTTGTAGAAACATGTATTTGTATGGAGCAGACTGATAAACTGATGATATGAAGATAAAAGTATCTCACTTATAAGAAGATACTCAAAAGAATATGTAGTGCAATGCTGRCAGAGAATGTCTTGTTTGTCATAGAATTTGTTTGTTCAGAAATGGATTTACAATGCTATAGGAAGCAATGTTACCATCTAACAGGAATCTTAACTATCAAAAGAAAAAATTATCATCTTGAAATAAAACCCTGCATTTGATTTTGTAGCTGAAATTCTAAATTTTCATGTCATATCAAACAGAACAGCAAGTATCATTATCATTAAAACAACAAAACCAAACTCTGTGGAGTAGATTAAGTCATCCAAAACCAAGGAATTTTGTTGTTTGGGGTTTTTTTTTTAATTGCAGTTCATKTGCTCTTACAATTTCTTGGAAATATTTAAGGGATGGTTTCACTGCAAAAAAAAAACCCCAAACAACAACAACAACAACACAACAAAAAGGAAAGTAGCTATATTTACATTTTTAAAGGTATTCAATTTATGGGCTCTAAATATTAATTGTCTCTGTGTATTGAAAGTAAAACCAGAATGCAGCTAGTGTGAAGTCTTTTTATCTGTAGGCAGTGGTCTGTAATCTTCTATTTTCTGTCCCCAGTTGTCAAGAACAGATAGAAAAATATCAACAGCTTCCAATGATAGTTCAGCCAGGCAAAAATCAGAGCATAGTCCCTTAGGAAGTCCTGAGACTGTGACATTTGTGTCAGCCCAAGTCAGCTACTCAAACTTTTTTACAGGACAAACTATTCCGACARTTCAAAAAGTTTACACCTTAAAAATGACAGAATTCCTTGTTTTAGTAGGGTTTGGTGTTCAGCTGAATACCCCTGTGTTGCCACATCAATGAGGGCATACTTCATGCTTTCCTCCTCCTTTTCTTGTTCCATATGACTTTATCAGACAAGAAATTTTTCAATGTCCAGGAAAGTCTGGACCCGCAGGAAATCCAATCGGCAGTGTATGCATAATACCATGACATCACTACTACATGCAGCGACACATTGAACAACTCATGAGAAACCTGTCCTTGAATTGAACAGTTTAAAATATTTTGTTTAGATTCAAATGTATTAATCTGAATAAATTAGTCACTTTCAGTGAGAGAAAAAAATTAAACCTCCATGGAATTTCCATAGAGAAATTTCATTTAGAGAAGTCTTTATTTACTATTTGTTACCTAAGTGCAATTTCTTTGTCCAGCTCATTCATAGGTGTCATAGAACCTAGCTGTAAAATAAAAAATAGTAAATTGAAAACTGTCATTGGAACTGAGATTTTTATTCAATCTATTGAWGAGAGGAGGGAACCTCCATCCATCTCTGGCATCAGAGTCTGCTCTGTGCTGGATGTCAACAGAATTATACTGGTACTCACGACTGAAAGGGAGGCAACTGTCAAGCTGAAGGGACTTCAGGGACAGTCGAGCACCGTGCATCAGAAATTGTGGTCTGTAAACATGCTGYGGGCCAGCCAAATCCGTGCCAAAGCAAAGATCGAGATTCTCCTTCTGTGTAAAAACACTAGCTGTAATAAGTCTCTATAGGATTTTCTGAGGACAACATCTGTGCCAAGTTACTTAGCGAAAGGATCRTTGTTGTTAATTTTGCTGGAAAATAGATTTAGCTTCAGTCCATCAAACAGACCAAAGAAAAAAATCAAAGCTGACTGTCAAAACGTGACTCACTGCTTCATGTAATGTAGACTTATGCTGTGTTACTGAAATACATCTTCTAAATTAACAATACAGTATGTTTTCTTTTAGTCTTTCTCTCACATATATATCTTGAGGGAAAAAATAGAGGAAAGTAAAGATATTGGCTGAGGAAACTTCATTTGCCACTGTGATTATTTTGAGAACAAGAGGAGCTTTTTAAATTTTTTTAGCTGAAAAATCTTAAAAATTCATACAGCTCTCCATCCTAGCCTGGTTCTAGAGCTGTTGACTTCAAGTCCAAATATTGATATTTATATGGAAAATTGTAATACGGAGCTTAATTTTGATGGAAAAATACTAATAAATATATTTTTAATAAATCATACCAGTAGATAAAACCACCACACATTTAATAAAACCAAGTACACAATAAGATAAAAAWCTGCAATCAACTGCATTCTTCTGTAGATATTCAAGAAGGCCATTATTTTTAAGCATGATTTGGTATTATCTCCAAACCATTGACAAATAATTATTGAGCTCAAAGCACCAAGGAGCATTTGCAATGAAATGCTGACAAACATCTTAATTGGAAATCTCTGAAGATCTGATTCATATTAATTTGGAAATTAAACATCAGAAGGCTAATGCTGGACTTTGCAGTCTGTTATCTTGCATCCTTAGCACTTGCAGTTTCACGGATCAAATGTTTCTTCAGCATTCCAGAGGAGATTGCCTTTATTTTAGTTTGGAAAGTAATGACCTATTTTCTTAATATGTACATATTAGAGATATTACTGTTTCAGTGAAACACTGGAAATTAGACCTCTGCTAAAGCATCCCTAAAAACACTCTACTCATACCTTGGGCATTACTCAGTGTGRATGGGTCATACAGGTCGCACTAAGATTCCAGCAAAGGGATTACCTGGGCCTAGGGTTAGCTGTGTGCCATTGGGTTTTCTTCCTCTAACTCATATTGGATGTGGCTACTCTGAGGGTAGGGATTGCTCTGCAGTATGTTCCAGATCCTGGTCCCTTCCTTAGCTGGGTTGAGTACTTGGCCTGACAGTGCGTGATAGTGGTGGTGAGATCCTCCCACCCTAGATCTGTGATTCACCCAGCAACTAGGACGCACTTCCAGTTCCCACTCTTATAGTTATAATTATTCATACATTGGAATAATTATAACAGACTTTAAAAATAGGAATATTTTTATGCAAATCTGTTAAGCTAGGCTTTCACATGAACAAAGTGGTCAGTCACCTGCATGTTCCTAGGAAATAGTCTAATACAGCCTTGTTGTACTCAATTCTTTGCTAAAAATACTATGATACCTGGCTRACAGGAAGGTTCTGGTATAACTGGTGTTTGTGTCGTATTCAGACCATCACCCTATATGTGTATATTGAACCATGTAAGATCAGAGATGCAAATCAGTCATGCAGACTTAGCAATGGAAATGGCCTGCATGACTATAGCTGCACACTGAAATGGAGATTTGTTGAAGGCTAAGATATATTCCTGTGGGAACACTACAGTTCTGTAGGGAGCTCTTTGGCAGAAATGGTGCTAGATGAAAGCACATGCATGCCTCAAGTGAGTGCCAGGTATTTCATGCATCACTATTATGTACCAAACAATGAATCATATTCTTAAACTCTYTCTGTGCATTAAGGGAAAGATTATATTTTTCCCCCTAAAATTACTGAAGCTTCCTAAAGCCATATCTTCTATGAAGGACTAGATTTTACCTGGAAATAACAACCCTTGAGACAATTTTTTTCAAGAAGAGAAGCAGTGTCATTTGCATTCGTAACTTCATGAGGAGATACATGGGGATGCTTTTAAATATTCGTCTTTGACTGAAAGTTTAAGTACTCTGTAGACTCTAAAGAGGTATCTCTAAAGAAATATCAAACATAGTCATTCAGGCAGGTAGATAATATACACATTTTYGTGGCATATGTAATTTTCTGCCTCAAACCAATCATTCATTCATTCAAGATAGATATTATATTATAATTTGGGAAATCCTGCTCTAGGAGTCTTTATAATTAGCAATCCTGAGCTGCACACTTGTCAAAAGAATAGTTTTGCATTCACATAAGTCAAGACAAGATTTTTTCCCTCTCTCTTTTCGTCATCTGAAGCCAAAAATTTCTAAACAGCTTGTCATTAATGTCTCTAAAATACAAATATCCCTAATGGATGGCATCTGATAAATTATTTTCAAATGTCTTTCAGTAAAGGGAATCTACAGCAAGCAGTTGCAATTTGTTTGATGTTCTTCAAGGTTTCATTGAGAGCAAATGACACATACCCAGGGTGAGTGCATATTATCTGTCTTTAAGTATTCTTGATAATAGAGCATAACAATATTTATACTGTTGGATGACGTTACATATAGAGGATGATTGTTTGACTGGGTAATAGGATTTATACAAAAATATGCTAAGCTACCTCTTCAATTTAAGATTGGTCTTCAGAAGTTTCTGTAAATATTATCAACTGAAGCAAGATTTTCTGTAGAAAGACTTAAATAAGCAGTCAGGTCTTAGAGGAAAGAGCTTATTTTCCTAAGGACTTAATAAGAATTTGAGTTATCTTAATGTCCTAAAAGCTTTTCAACCAGTATTAATGAATGCCATTAATCAGATTTTCCTGTCTATTTGCCTGCAGGTGAAGTGACCAGGGAAGGTGCATGACAATAAACACCTAGAATACACAGTAATAGCATTCTATAGTGTTTTTTAAAGATAAATCAATAACTTGAGAACAGAAATTTTACTGCATGAGATGGTAGTAAATGTAGATGAAGATCTACAAAGACATATGCCAACAAACTGTTTAAAATGGGTTCTTTTGAGCTGAATCACTGATTAGCACTGATACTACTTTTTTACCCTTGTGTTTGATATTTCTTTATATAATGACAAGCCTAACATATTTACTGCTCAAAATGTAATACTTAAAATTAAAAACTGACACAATTTGCTTAAATGTACCATCAACAAGGAAAGCAAGCGTTCCCRTTCTTCTAAAAATCATGTTCAATGGACTGGATGCTTCAGACAGAATTACTCTTTTTGTTTTCCTCTCTTTGTTCTCTAGATTTTTACTTAATCAGTCTCTTACACCCTCCTCTCCATTATTCCTATTTTGGCTGGCACACATTTCCAGCTTGATATTTCTATGACTTCATTACATTACTAGTAAATAATTATTAATTATTAATTGGCACAGGTATGTTTCAGAATAACACTAGATCTGGAGGATGCAGTTATCCATTGTACATTGGCATTTCTTCCGGCTTCAGCCATGACCTCTTGTTTTACTCAGTATGATGAACTCGCATTGTGTTCRTCTCCAAGATATCCTCTTGATAATCCATATGTGGCAATGAACTCTTAATGCCAGAAATTATCCACAGGCAGTTGTGTCCATTTTGCCACAGAAAATCTAGCAATAGCATTTATGGTTTTATCCATTGCTGAAGTTTCTGGAATAAAAAGATGAGCCATGATTTCCTAATTCTTCCCCAAAATGTTGTCCAGACTTGGAAAGGTCTGGTTTTGAACTGTATTCTCAAGTTTTTTATTTTTCCCTGCAGAAGCACTCACAATATCGAACTGGAAAAATGTGCTCTGTGTACAAAAATCCTAAAGGAAGTCCTCTGTTTTATTAATATAAAAATTTTGTCTGGGTCTGTGCTGCAACATCATTAATAGTGTCAAGTTTAAAGCAGTAATTATGATCAATTTACTGTTAGCATTTGTGTCATGACATATATGCAAAATAACATGAATTCTCTTCTGCCTAAGATTTAGAAATTCAGTTTTCCACAATTAGTCTTTTGTTGGTCTGCAAGTCACATATGAAAGGTCTTTGACATGTAATTTCTCTCTGTAATTTATTGTTTTTGTATCAATCAATAAATAATTTGATGAAGCCTGCTTTTTTCATGAAAATGCACAAATTATTTCACTATTTCTGGGTCTTTTGACTCACAGCTTTTTTTCCTGAAAATCAATGGTTGTGTTGGCTTTTTGTTGCACATCTCAGCATCTTCTATCAATATCTCCCAGTACATGCTGAGGTCTATATTCATTGTTTGACCTACAGCACGTTCACGTCCTGCTAGTAATCAGGCACATTTCAAAAGTTATGGAAGTGTTTTGCTAGCATTCCACAGCTGGCGTAACAAAAGTCCAGGGAATGGTTTCTATAGGGTTCAGAATCCATACTTTCTCTTTACCCAGAAATGTCTGGTTTGTTTTTCAGTGTTTCACCTAATTGCTGATGCCTTGAGCRAAAGATAATGCAGTTTTTCTCAAATGTCCCATCATCTGCTTTGAGCACCAAAAAATGTGTTTCTAAATATATTCCTGTTTGCTTTGGATATAACTTTCTTTCCTGAGATATTTACAACTCTTTTTTGAGTTGATGACTGAAAACATTTTAGGGACATCTGATCATACAGTTTCTGCAAAGAGGATGAGAATCATCTCACGCTTTAAACAACTCTTTTTAAAATCATGGTATGTTTATATCTCCAGTGACTTCATTAAGTCATCAGCAACATCTGGTGAGATTAGTTGACCAATTGATAGACTGGCAAGGTCTTTCTGGTAATACTCATGGGATTATTCAATTTTCTCAGGTATTTCCTGTAAGATTTGAAAGTGTCCTTGATCTTTTTAAATGCCAGACTATGAAGAAATTGTTGTAATTATTGCAGAAGTTATTAAGGTGTTTTTCAGTTGTGTTAGATTTCCCAGCAGTCTCATAAAAGTGCTTCATTGCTTAGGAATTGAGGTGCGCCTMTTAAAAAATTCTCTTTAATAACTGTAGTCTGAGTAGTTTTTGTTTGTGGTCTATTCTATTGCTTGATGTATTGTGATTCTCCACTCTGACCCAACAAGCTTCCAAACTTGAGCTAACAAATGCATCCATCATCTCTGCATAGTCACRTGGTACATAGGAGACATAGTTTGGATTATATACAAAAATTCAGGCAATCATGACACAGTGCATCCACAGCCTTTTCTAACTTCTCATAAACCTAAACAAAATGTCAAATCAGTGTAAGACATTCAAAATAGTGTAAGGCTTCCATTAGCATACTCTCTTTCATAACTGAGGTGCCCTTCAAACAGACACATGCTTTGTGAAAATGAGTAATTATAAAAGACTTAATCAAAAAGCACTTAGCAGATGTTATCTCAAGCACTGCTGAATCTTTTAAGTGCATCTCCAAGTGGGCAACATCAGAAGTGTAATTATCTTGTAGGCAAGGAGAAAATTCACTCAATGTTAATCTAAGAAGTGGGTTTTTATACAACTTCAGCACTTACGTGTTCTCCGGTGACTGGCTCATGACAGATGAAGTTTATTTTAGGGGAATGCRTAGTGGAACAAATAGAATTTTTTATCAAAGTTCGCTAAAACAGTACCACAAACCAACAGTGGGATTATCCCATAAACCAAATCTGGGATGATTTTAGTTTGGAAGCAGGCAAACAGATATAGGAAATAGTATGTCAATCTTTGATTTTTTTTCCCCTTTATTCCATACATTATGCTGACAGTGTTCTTTACCTGTACTGGAGATGGGGAAGGTTCAGTCCTTTCTGAGCATTTTAATAGGACAGAAACAATATAATTGCATTGATTATTTTGTACTTACTTCTTGCCCTATCAGGTAATGTGTTTGCGGATGCTGATCTAGTAAAAAGAGACAGAAAAACAACATCCTCTAAATGATACAGCATTCCTTCCTCAGATGTGTCAATTTTATTCCAAGATGGAATTTTTTCTGTATATAAAAGTTTGAATATTTCTTGTGGAATGAAAAGTTTGTATCTGTCTCTGTGATAATTCAATGACACTAAAAATGCTCCAGATGTCTGAATATTCAGAGTGTTCAGAACTGGGGACTTCCACTGTCCTTTCTCTGTCCTTATGACTTCCTCTTCATCCTTATGGCAAAGAGTCCCTATTGAATCTTCGTTCCATTTTTAGAGGGAAGGACACCATGACTCCTTCAGTCTTTGTACTTAAATGTCATCTTTCAACCATAAATCTATTTTACCTAAAATTTCTTGCAGTCTTCTATTTTTGATTTTTCTAATCTCAACTCCATATTTAGTTCTTTCAGAAAGCTTTCTTAGATATGCAATAAAATCCCTTCTTTTGAACAAAAGAATGTGAAYGTGAGGCATGCCTGTAAGCTTCCCTTTGGTTTATGATGTGTATTCTTGGATATTTTTTTAATTCACTGACTTTCATTTGTCTTCTAACCAGCAGTAATCCTTCTGTAAGGATTCTTAATATTTTCAAACTAGCAAAGAGATTATTTCTAATGAACAGAACCATTTTTCCACAGACAGTGTTTTCCAGATTGTTCACAGTCTGGATTTTGTCACTTTTCTCTGTTGTTACTTTGACTTCTTCACTGCTGCTATACAAATGGGCCCTTGTATGAGAAAGAGCTTCTTCACCAGCAGTCTGTTTATTGTGTAAGTTGAGGAACTCATCTACCTTTTTCTTCATGATACAGATTTGCATCTCTTTACCTGCACATAACGTATTTTCTTTAACTGGGTTCGTGTTCCTTTCCCTTTTACTTAGCTATTTGCTTTTCTTAGCCGAAACATCTCTCTCTTGTTTTAAATCACTTGGAGCCTCACTGGCTTTCTCTAGCCAGCATCATTTTCTACGTGCAGTTTTGACAGAAGAGTATTCAAAAACTGGTTAATGTGAATATGCCTTTGCTTCTGCTGATATCATATCTGCATTATTTCTCCCTTGCTGAAGTTTTCAGTAATGCCAAAACTGGAATATGACTGTGAATCTTGGAAGAGGATGCTGTGAATTTATGTCCCTAAGTGACATTCACTTGACATATTAATCTTCTGAATCTCTGTCAATATTCATGTCTTTCATGCACATTTAAAAGGATCTATCTTCACTGCCTAATTTCATAAATGAGACACTTATGCTTCAAATTTGCAATAAAATATTGCATTGATTATAACTTACATTATGCAAATGAGAGAGATACGAGCAATATATAAAAAGCCCATTCTTGTGTTGTGACATCAAATTTTAGTTCACATAAAATAGAAACTGTGTTCATACATAGAAATAATCCTGCTTGACTTGGAGTTTGGCACCTCCAATGACAGTTGTTTTGATTGCTTCATTGCCTATAGCTCTGAGTGAGTTAGAGAGCTAGAAATGGTATAACCATAATGAAAGCATATTAACATATTCAATCCAAAAACATGTTAACTGAAGCAATAACCCTCCTCCTGAACAATTCCTGGGATGAGATTCTCAAATTCAATTTATTTCTCATGATCTAAGGAAATATAAAAAACCCGGAAAATCTGCTTATCTGAATCCGAGCAAGCATGGTTTCATTATATATTGGAGAGAACACAAGCTCAGGTAAGGTATTTTTCCCTTTGGCTTGTAACTTGTATGATGAAGGGATAGGTTTTGAGCATTGAAGTAACAGATTTTTTAATGTTTGGCCCAATTACAATTTGTCTTGGAAGAACACTTCTATTTGACAACAAATATATGTTTTCCATGTCCTAAATGATTGGTTTCCACCTTTCAAACATATCACTTTACAAAAACATCATTTTTCTTTGCAGTTAAAATTATAGGAGGTAGAGATATTTATATGGTACAGAGGAAAATAGTCACTAAAAGGGGGCTTGCTGGCTACCAAGCTGCAGAGTACAATTGCCTGAACAAAAGACTTAGGCCTATTATGGCCATCTGCTGACCCATTATGAAGCAAGGCTTTTCCTAAAGTGTCCAGAAACCTCTTTTAGTTGCAATTTCTCTTTTCTTGGGGACTGAAAAAAAAAAGTTCAGAATCTGTTTGTTGCGCTGTCTCTTTCTCTGAATTTCTTGACTCTGAAAGCCACACAGTGAGCAATGTGGTGTTGGTGACAGGCCTGCCAAAGCTTAAGGCTTTTGCTGCTCTAGGTAAGAAAAGTAAACCCGCAGTGAGAGCTGCCAGGGGCATCAGGCCTCCCTGTGGACAGCATCTGACACACAGCAGTTCCCTCAGGAGCAAGAGCCACCGCAGTAGCAGAACGCCTGTTTTCTCTCTGGCATTAATATTTTTGCAACTCCTGTTTGGCTGTGTCTGGCCGCCAGCTTACTCTGATCAATTACTTCTTATTTTGCCTCTGTGTAAAGCTGGCACTGAAGTGGATCTACACAATTCTGGCAGTATAATAGCAAAACAGGTCAACTTGGTTAAGATCTGGTCAGGCACAAGTCTCAGACAAGGGGGACATTCACTGTRTAAAATAAGTTCATATGCAGGGTGATGAACTTCACTCAACTAAGCCACAGAGATAGTTTTTCCTTGGCAGCCATCTCACATCTGAGCTTCCAAATTAAAAGAGGTCATGGGCAGCTGTTAGGGTTAATGAGATCAACTATGAAGTAAGTGGGGATTTTTTGCTTGTCTCAGTATGTGACAGCAAAGAGCAATCCGTAGGTCAGTTATGTCACAGAGTACAAGCCCAGGCTAAATAAATAATGGAAGAAATTCCACATGGAGATCGTCAGGAGGTAGGTGGGCACTATCTCTTTTGTATTTAGATCTGACTCTAACCCAAAGCTTCCACTGCAGTGTATGGAACCGAAGACAAATGAATTTGGGGCAAAAAAAAGCCAGTCATACATTTTAGGCAACCAATTAATAAAAAAGATGATTACACATACTCAGACAAAATGTGATAACATATGGCCTGCCTGATTAGTATTTCGTAAACCACTGTTGTATTTGATCATAAATGACACATAAAAGGAAATGATGGTTTAATACTTTGTTCCTAGTTACATGTTGTATGTAAGGTTCCTATCAAAGAAAGCAGAACGATAATGTCTGGTTACTACCTCCATGACAAAAAATAAGTTCATATGAAATTTTAAATCAAGAAAACAAACTTTATCGGCAGCTGTTTGAATGAAGTAATATACTCCAAGAACATATAASTCCTTTTTAAGGATACTATACAAGGCTGTTAGTGTCATATTGGTCAAGAGAAATGTAAATGTATCTGAGAAAAGGAAGAAAAAAAGTTAAAAGAAATGAATCAGTCACGAAAAATTTGATTATTATTTGGGTAAACAAAGCTCTTGTAAATTAATTCAGGTGAATGTTCTCGCCTTTACATATTACTGTAGCTTCATAGCTCAGTCTTTAGAGAACAGGCTAAGCTCCCTGGTGGTGACTTGCATTTGAAAACTAAACTAAACCATATGTTTAATGCAGGAGCTTCTTTTATACAAGTGAGATTTTCAATTTTTCACATGATACATTTGAATCACTAATTGCTAATTGCAGATTCCCTCACTGTTCTTTTTAGTGACATATTTGTACCAACCACTGAAAGATTATATCGAGAACATCAATTGGTGCATAAATATTTATGAATACTTAAGTGGAATAATCAAGTGTAATAAACTCTCCAGAGATACTGCTGGTATCTGAAGCGAATTTTAAGAATCGTATAATGTGTACATATGTGCTGTGAAAAAGGTTAACATTTGCCTTGCCAGAATCCCTCTGTTATTAGAGGAATTAATTTGCTTTAGAGATTTCCAAACAAACTTCTCACTTAAAACAGTTTTTTTGGTGGGGAAGAGATCTCTAGGCTAGTAAGAATAATTTTATTCCCAGTTTACTTCTCGAGAGACAGCAGTGCCAGCTAGCTTGTGACTTAAAATTTTATTAGCACTGTAGTTTTTTTCCCTTCAGAAATACAGAGCTTCTTTAATTTCTTATGGCTTTATTAGCAGCAGAGGCTGAAAGGGAGCCCTGCTCAGTAAGAAAACCTAGCAMAGCAGTAGGCACCCACAAGGCACCTTATTCGACCCTGTATTGCTTTTCAAGTGGAGAAGACTTAAAAAGTCCAACGTGGAGAGAGTTGCTCCCCGTTCCTGCTTCCCTTCAGAAGGGCAAGATATTACTGCTGGATATCTAGAGGAATTTGCCATTGTTGTAACAAATTCTATGAAGTTGCTCTGTTTCTCTCCCTGGACTGAAAAAGAAGTATTGATTATGAAGTTTTATATTAGGATGTCTCTTGACAACTCACTGGCTGCTAGGAAGCATGATTACAGGTAATATGTGCAATATAGAAAAACTGATTCTGCATAATGGTGACATTTATGGAGAGCTGTGTGGATAAATAAGTTTTTTACAGATTTTAGCAGAAGCTAAGAGCTGGAATGCAGATATAGCAAATCCTGCATATTCTCTCTTGCTGTCAGGATGCTTAGTGTCTGTAATTTACTATATTTTAATACTCCAGCTGTTCCAAAATCTTTCTATTTACTTGTTACTTCCAGTCAACTTCGTCTTGACAGACAAAGCTGTAACATGTCCGCCTCACTGGAAAGAGAGCATTATCCAGGAATCTTCACTTTAGGCTTTGTTGTTAACACTCCTGGACCTCAGCTTGGTCCAAGGGTTTGGACTATAGCCCTTTATATTTCTTGTCTTAATGGACTGATATGTTAGACTTTAAATCTTGAAGTATGATATTTAAGAAACAAAATTATTATGAATTCTTAGAAAATTCTTATAAATAAAATTCTTAATCTAAATTATCCAAGTGATTTCCTCCAGCTTTTTGGTACAGCAACTGGAATTTTGATTCCAGAAACTAATCCCTTCACCCCTTAATGCACAAAAACTTCCATKAATTAAATATAAAACTAGCAATTCATTCAAATTAGTCCTGTATTACTTTTTATGAATTCTATTTCACTGTGGTTTCAAGGCTTGGAGCCTTGAACATTGTTTTCTTGATGTCACATAACAAACCTGATGTCCCAAATATCCTGATTCAATTTTGGCAGTTCTAGGCTATGATCTTGCAATGAATTCAATGACGACAGAGATCATTACAAAAGTCAGGGATCAAGACTTTACACAAAGAAAAAGCTAAACACATCAGGGTCAGTGGTGTGTATGCACCGAAGAACTGATTCATGTGCTCATATCCTATTAACTGCTATTTAATGCTGAAGTGATTTGCTGAGTTTGTCTCTGGAAGATTTGCATTTCAACTCATGCAAAATGAGAAGCACCACTAGATATTTCCAATAGTCTCATAAGAAACTGGCAAAATATTGTCATTCCAACTGAGGCAGATCACTAAATCAAATGAAACATAAATGACAGGTTTTTTTTTTTTTTATAATATAATCCATTTTACACCACATCCCCTCTCTCTATTTCATGAAAGTAGTTATTATAGGTAAGGAAGGAAGGAAGGAGGAAACTGTGCTATCCCTATTCACTGAAGAAGAGAATTCAGCACCCAAAGCTTGGTCTTGCATATTTCATTACCATTAAACACACAGAGATAAATAAAAGAGGTCTAATGTTCCATTTTGATTTTAATTTCCAAAGGCATTTCATAAAGCTCTATAATGTATGTTCCCCCAGTGATAACTGATTCTCTTTAAATAACTTTCAATATTAGTAGTGACATGATGATCTTTTTTCCCATTAAAAATGTTTTCCTCAGTGATAAATAATCAGCTTCAATGTCAATTATTTTGACTCCATTTTGTGGAGAGATGAATAACCAGACACAACTAAATACTGTTGCAGAACAGGTTCATGTAGATGTCTAACTTTATTCTATTAGTATACATCCATAAATAATAACAAGAAATGTATTTTTTCCTACTCTTCTTATAGGAGGAATATTATTTAATGTGTTGCTTTAAAAGAAAGGAGCAGAACTACTCACTAACTAGGATTTTAAGCCTTCATTTAATTTCATTCTTCTCTTGGGCCATAAAATAACTCATGAAATATGAGATATTTAGTATGACTAATTAATCCCCATCTGATGTTTTTTCTAATATTATTACCATATTAATTAGCTAATTACCCTAACATTGCCTATGGTAATAAAATGAAAGCAATACTGCAACCACTCCTGTTGAGTTGTAGTCTGGCAGACCTCATTGCATTTAAAGTATTTCTGAAACAGCATGCAGTTCTAGGGAGGGAAGGTAAGAGTTGCACCCTGTCTCAAATCTATTTGTTTAACAAAAGCAGAAAGTCTAATTACAAGGCAACTTCGAGGCAACATGCTTTTTACACTGATATCTGTAACCTGAGATATTGATATTCCCTTTCCCATCTATGAAATAAAATAGGTACCAAGTGAGAACTTTTATTTATAAGACAAGGAGGAAGTAGTTCAAAAATTCAGTGTATTGCAATTCGATATATAGATAGGTAGATAGAGACATAACAGCCAAGTAATCAGACATTATTGTGATGGGATTGTTTAGAAGACTGACAAACCAGGCGTGTTTTCCAACTTCACTGAATGAATTAGTGGTACATTTCTTGCTACCATTGTACTTGCAAGTTATTAATCATGATCACTACATATGAAAAACTGTTAGTCTTTTATACCTATGTTCTGGATTATCTGTGAATATACAATAACATAGAGCCAATGATCTGTAGTTGCTAACACAGCCATGCTTCTTGGTGTTATTAGTCACTGACTAAATGATCAGGCTGGAGGGATCATTGATGAGGGGCCAAAACCAAAGTGGTTTTCTCATCTCTGATTTTTCTGCACTTATGTCTGATGGTTTTATGTCATTTTCCTCTCAGCAGAAGGGAAGTCTAATCTGTTCCAATAATGTTTATCTAGTTTCCTTTGTTTTGTCAATCATCCTTTTGTGTATCCAAGGAATCCTATCTGTACTCCTTTAGACTTACACCTTTTCTCTGTCTTGCACTTCTGCATTAATTAGACACCCTTTACATGCCAACACACCCCTCTTTGCTTGCCACTTTGGTGTTCATACTGCTCCMTACTTAGTAAAATGCTTATACATTTTGTCTAGCTCTACCATGATACAAACCAGGAGCAAACTGTTTTTAAACTATGTTAGTTTGCATATGATCATATTAAAGGCAAAGTTAATATTATTTATATCCTTATCATCACACTATTAATTCGTAAGTGCTTTAGTTACAAGGGTTAGGCAGCAGAGTGCCAGCTCACATTGATTGCAACTGAAAACAATTACTCTGACATTTCTCTATGGTAGATGTGCAAAGCATGTTTGGTTAACTCACCTCAGTGAATAATGAAAAAGTGTTTATATATATTCAGGGTCTAATTCTGAAATATAAAATTATTTTATTTCATTATACTGTTGGCAAAATAAAGAGGAAAGGAGTAAAATTTAGAAACATAACTTTGACTAATAAACAGCTCTTAAAAACTGCTTTCTTTTTAGTCTACATCCACAGGATTAGCATTAGACTTGGTTGTAGTTTTAAAGTTGTAGCAAAAGTAAAGAACCTCTCTGATGAGTTTGATTTGTGGTCTAATAATCTAAACTCCATCCATGAAAATAGTCTATTTGATGCAGTCCCACAAAAAGGAGGGAATGTGTCAAAATGAGGCTTGTCCTGGCACCAGTTAAAGGTTCCATGCAGTCTTCACTCAGTACTCTGTCCAAGCTGTTCCTTAGCTGTATAAGCTGAAATGGCTTATATAAACAAGTGCTCACCACAGTGTAAAAGGATCAAGACAGTAGAAAAATGTTCAGTGTTCATTTCCCAATTTCATAGCTTTCCTTTGGAGCAACCTGAATCTCAGCAGGACCCCCTGAAATGGGTGATACCACATTATCACCACAGAACACATGCACTCACATTAGTCATGCTACAATGACATTTAAACTGTGCTTGCTTATCTGAAGAAAATGAAATCATAAATCCTATCTTAAGCTTTGCTAGAACTTTCTGCTTGTAGCTTTTTCACTGCAAGTGCACCTTTATTATCTTTTTTCCTCAGGTGCTTGTTCCCACTGGCTGATAATCCTAGGACCTGATATACTGCCTCCACAAGCACATGGCAAAACTTGCTCTAAATCAAATGTTTTGTTTGGATTTCTGTTCCATTCTTGTGGATAGCTAAAGGAAAGTCTTTGACTAAAAAGTGTTATTTTCCTTCATTATGTTCTTCAAGACACCTTGAATGATACTCTTCTGCCCTAACAAATCCATTCAAAACACCACAGGAAAGCAGAAAGCAGTCTGTTCTCTGAGTTTTCTCTGAGATGACTTAGGTGAAAACATGGGGAATCTTGCCTAATTGTTTGTGCAAAGCTACTTTATATTCTTGTCACAGTTGAATTTCATTCATTTATAACATTGAGAATTATTTCTGAATACATCTAAAAACCAGAAATTAAGGGAAGTTAGTCTTAAATCATAAGCTACACAGACCATGTTTTTATGAGGGATTTAATGCTTTAATCAATGATGGTGTTTTGCAGTTTGAAAGTTGGTGTTAAAATGCATTGCTTTTGGGTAGAAATGGTTTTTACAAATGTATTTATCAACTTATTTTCTCTATCTTAAAAATGAAAAAGCTATTACCCTGCCCATATGGGCATTTCCAGAGCAGTTGCCATTTCACTCATCAACAGTATAGTAGGTGCAAATTGACTCAAAGATGAAAAACAATACTTTAGCTAGCAGATATATTTTTCAAACTCACATCTATTGAATATCAGCTCTGTGTTCTGTTTATTTCAGTTAGAGGGATTTCTAAAATGTTTTTAAAGTTCTTCACCTTGTTAGATAACATTTGAAGTTGAAGGAGATTTTCTTGTCTTCTTGTTACTGAGCCATGTTTGTAATTGTTGTCAGTGCAACTAATGTAGTTACATACCACCTGTTGGTTGATTACACTTCTTCAAATTTTCTGGTATCGTGGAGAATGCAAAAATATCTTCTGCAAATTGAGGGGAGTGGGGAAGTAGTTATTACTAGAGCTGTTCATCAGAATAGTGTTCACTGTCAAGTTAAAAGTTCACTTTTCCATCTACTTGAGGAAGGTCTGTAATTTACTCCCATGCCACATAGGAAGCCATTCTCTCCAAACTCTTTTATGCCAGAACTTTCAGAAGATATCTCACTGGGTTGGACAAGGGATCCATTTAGCTCAATATCAAATCTCCACCAGTGGCAAAAAAGTTATCGCTACTGTATGTATGTTCTGTATGTAGTTGTCACTACAGAGAGCATACAAGCTTGAAGGCTGTGCACAGCCTGGTCCCCCCAAACTTAACACTATCCTCACTTGTTGGACGAGAAATCAGAGGACACATATCTGACTTTGCCTCTTACAACCTGTTCATGGGCCAGTTATCCATGAAGTTGTTCAAATGATTGCTGAACCTGCTGATGCTACCTACCTCCAAAATCTACTGTTGCAACAAGTTCCAGGAGATTACTCATTGTTAGAGAAGACTTTTATGTTTTAAGCCAATCTCCTATTAGTTTTCATTGTCCTCTGGTTTTACTGTTAAATTTTCAATCTATAAATCAATTTATGATTCTGTAAACATTAATCCTCTCCCTGTCAAGGAAAAAAATACAGGCTGGGAGAAGAATGGATCGAGAGCAGCCCTGAGGAGAAAGACGTTGGGATGTTGAATAATGAGAAGCTCAACATGTACACTTGCAGCCCAGAAAGCCAACTGTGTCCTGCACTGCATCAAAGGAAACGCAGCCAGCAGGTAGAGGAAGGTGGTTCTCCCTCTCTGCTCTGCTCTTGTTAGACTCCACCTGGATTACTGCATCCAGTTCTGGAGGACCAACATAGGAAGGATGTGGACCTATTGGAGCAAGTCCATAGGAGATCCATGAAGAATATCAGAGAGCTGGAGCACCTCTCCTATGTAGACAGGCTAGGAAAGCTGGAGTTGTTAAGCCTGCAGAAGAGAAGAATACACAGAGACCTTACAGCAGCTGAAGGTCTCTCTCTTACAAGAAGAGATGTAGTGATTTGAAAAGTTGGAATGACTTTTAACTGGAGGAGGGTAGATTTACCATGAGGGTGGTGAAGCACTGGCACAGGTGGCCCAAAGAAGCTGTGGAAGTGTTCAAGGCCAGGTTGGATGGGACTTGGAGAAACCTGGTCTAGAGGAAGTTGTTCCTGCCCATTGCAGGGGGCTTGGAACTAGGTGATCCTTTAGATCTCTTCCAACCCAAACCATTCTAGGGTTCTATGATAATTTTATTTGTCCTCCCCTGAAATATCTCAAAACTCCTGTAACCATTCTTGGACCAGAGCTGTTAACACTACTCAAGAGATGTGCAAAACAAGTTTTATTTAGAAGCAAAAAAAAACGAAACTTCCTTTTTTTTTTTTTTTTTTCCCTTTCTTGAATACCCTTCCTGATTTTATCCTACATTTTTTGGCTTTTTTTTTGGCTGCTCAGCATACTGAACTAATGATTTCAACAAACTGCTACTGACAACTCCAAGTTCTCTTTCCTGAATTGCAGTTGCCAGCTCTGACTTCAGTCTTACTTAGATATGACTTAGATACTTTCTCCTAGATGCATTACTTTTAATTTAATAAGCTTAAGTGAAGCTTACTTGCTACCGTTTCATTGAAATTCTACCTGATATCTCTCTGACAGACAGTATATGTCAATTCCACATATATTTAGTGAGAAATTTGACTTTTATTCTTCTTTTGGATTAGATTTTGATGTTTTGTTGTTTAAATGATGCAGCACATATAGTTAAGATTTGTTTATATTGCAGCAGTCACTAATAAACTCACTTTTATGTGAACAAACCATACCTAGCTAATTGTAAGAAAAGGTACTTTACACACTTTTCCTGTAGATGTAGTATAAAAGTCCTGGTTCTTCAGAATATCAAAGCAGAAGTTTTTTTAAACTGTAGGCTTGTAATGCTCCTTTGTCTTAGGAATAACTGGAGTTGGAGAAGTTGGAGGAATGACATCATCTTTACTTGATGATAATGCTGTATACAAGCCAGGCTCTGTACAAATTTCCCTTCCCAGTGGTTATAATCCCACTAAATCTTCATAAAACAAAAATGTTGCATGTAATCCAAGAATTTCTCATGACTATGAACTCTTCAGCCCTTTTCACTCATTTGTATCTGTGATCCCCTTTTCTCTTGGGCTATTAAAAATTTATCTAAAAAAACACTCGCAAACTGACCACATATTGCAAGTCCTCCAAAATCAGGTTGTTCTATATGCTTCAGTGTAAAAAAGGCACTCTGACAGACTGTCCAGTGACCAGTTCCTCTTTCCCTTGGGAGGATGTATTTTCAGGACCTGACAAGTCTTACTCACAAGACCATAAAATCCAGAAGGGCTGCAGATGAAAATTAATTTTGCAGGGATGTAAGATACTTGCAATGGGAAAGAAGAAAATAAGTGAATCTAATCTTAGCTACTCCAGGCATCTTACTTAGCTGCTCCTAAGATTAGGAACCTAACCTGGCTGGGGGTCATTGAACTCCAGGCAAATCTCTCTCAACAGCCAGTACCAGCGCTGCTTCTCAATATGAACAGCCATTCCTCCTGGAATTGTCTTTGGACCAGAGGAAAGAATGTTTCTTATTTCTAGTTTTTCTTTGCAGGTTAGGTATGTTCTCAGATCCAGCAAATATTCATAGATTTCCGTTATTATCGATAACAAGTGTTTGGTAGAGGCTGTTTCGTTGTAATGCAAAGTTCTGCCTCTGTACACTGCTGTAAATCCAGAATATCACACACAGTAAGCTCACTGAGAGCAGAATCCGACCCATACTTTCAATTACCTGGTATTTTTTCTAGTGGAGACAGTACATAAACCTTCAGTATTAAATATGAACTTCCTATTTTTCTGAGTTTACGAATTAAAATCTCATTCAGCAGCTCTAGCTCTAGCTCTGTAAATTATTATATGAATGAAGAAAATATTTCTAAATCCTTTGAATTCGCTGAAAAGAAATTCATTGAAGCTTAGAAGACAAGTGCATTGTATCTATGAGAGTAGATGAAATCTTGACAGCTGAGCACAGAGCTCTCAGCAACATCATACAATGGTCTTCATAGAATCACAGGATCATAGAATACAAGGCTGGAAAGGGACTTCAAGGATGATCTGGTTCAGCTGTTCTTGGCAAAAGCACAGTCCAGACAAGATGGCCCAGCATCCCGTCCAGCCAAATCTTAGAAGTGTCCAACATTGGGTAATCCTCTATTTCCCTGGTGAGATTATTCCAATGGCTGATTGTTCTCACTGTGAAAAATTGTCCTCTTGTGTCTAATCAAAATCTCCCCAGGTGTAACTTGAACCCGTTACCCCTCATCTTTTCCATGCGACTCCTTGTAAAAAGGGAGTCTCCATCTTCTTTGTAGTCACCCTTTAAATAGTGGCATGTAGTGATAAGGTCTACCCTAAACCTTCTTTTCTCAAGGCTGAACAAACCCAGTTCTCTCAGCCTTTCCTCACACAGCAGGCTTCCCAGTCCTTTGATCATCTTTGAGATCCTCCTCTGGACCGTTTCCAACCTGTCCACTTCTTTTTTTGCACAGCAGGGATCAAAACTGAACGCATTATTCCAGATGTAGCCTGAAAAGCACTGAGTGGAGTTGGATAGTGACTTCTCTATCTCTGCTGGTGATGCCCTTGTTGATGCAGCTCAGCATCCCATTGGAATACTTTGCTGCAGCAGCACACCATTCACTCATACTGGCCACCAGGACCCCCAGATCCCTTTCCAAAGAGTCATTCCCCATCTGGATAGATCCCAGTCTGTGCTACCCTCCTGGATGATATATTCCTAGGTGCACTTGTCCTTGCTGAGCTTTGCAAAGTTCTTGTTAGCTCAATTTCCAGACTATCCAGCTCTTCCTGTAGGGTGGTTTTCCCTTCCAAAGTGTCCAYTGGCAAACTTTAGAATAACCTTGGGTGGATCCCATAAGGCTCCATAGATTTGTGTGTGTCTACTTGGTGTAGCAGGTCACTGATCCTTTCCACTTGGATTTTGGGGGTTCCATTCTGCTCCCTGTCTCTGTCTTCCAGCTTGGGAAACTGGATACCCTGAGAACAACTGGCCTTGCTATTAAAGACTGAGGCAAAGAAGCCATTAAGTACTTCTGCCTTTTCTTCATCTTTTGGCACTATGTCTCCTCCTGCATTCAATAAAGTGTGGAGATTCTCCTTAGCCCTCCTTTTATTGCTGATGTATTTGTAATAACAATTTTTATTATCCTTAATGACAGTAGCTGGATTAAGTTCTAGCTGTGTTTTGGCTCTTCTAGTTTTCCCCGTGCATAACCTCGCAACATCTTTGTAGTCCCCCTGAATTGCTTGCCTCTTCTTCCAAAGCTCATAAACTCTCYTTTTTCCTTGAGATCGAGCCAAAGCTCTCTGCTCAGTCAGGCTGGTCATCCTACCCACCAGCTCATCTTTGTCTTCTTTGTTAGGGTACACTTGATCCCGTTTTGCTGATCTCTGATGAACATATTAAACTGTGTTGTGGTCAATATCATTCCCTGGGAGACCCTACTTGTGACAGATTGCTGGTTTGAAAAGGGGCATTTGCCACTCTCTGGGTGCAGCCATCCTGTTCCCTATCCACCACAGTGACCACTTATCTAGACCACAATGCATCAGTTTCTCCAGTAGGAGGCTGTGAGAAGCTGTGTTGAAAGCCTTGACTTAATTGTACTGGATAAAAAAACCTTTCCTAAAAGGAGATAATGGATCTGTTGTTAGTTTCAGAACAGTTCTTGGAGGCCGAGTGTCTTGAACTGTCACAAAATGTTGCATCCGTCTTATCTATTAACAGCCTAGGGAAAACCATTTCAGAATGCAAAAAGTTTGAGACTGGAGTTCACTTCTCAGGGTTACAGCTTTTAATGGACTGACTGTCACTGATAAGAAAATSATGGAGGAGCACAATGTTCTTGCAATCTCATTAGCTGGATATATTGTGTGATGTTAAAGTTACCAACCTGCAGAATACTAACACACACCGGCTGCAAAAGAGTGAAAGAGAAAGCAATTTAAAGTTATACATGAAACTTTTACACTCTAGTTGTTTCTTTGAAATAACAGTTTGCAGGGGTTTTTTGTTTGGTTTTGTTTGCTTGTTTGTTTTGTATTCTGTGCTTACCTCTTCTAAAACACAGTTTAGTTGGTGTTAATATTAATATACTAAAAAAAGAGCCCTCAACAACAACCAGTTGGCAAACTAACCAACCAAAAACCCAGCAACACAAGCAGAGAGTACTTCTTGGCTGTGTTTTCTTGTTCCCAGTTTTTTTTAAATTTTTTTCTCTTTTTTTTTCCCCTTATGCCAAATATTTCAGTCACGCCACCTTCTTTTTCAGAAAAGGATTTGAAAATATCCAATAAAGAACAATTGGGGTTCACTCCTTACAATTTGTTGACTGTCTAATACAGTTATTAGAATGTAAACATGACATTGTTTTACCTTGGGGGAAATCTAACCAAAGAGGCTGACCTTCAGCCATTTTTACATTTGTAGTAAGTCCACCAATAGTATTTTGAAATTGAATGTCGCATGTATTGCTAAATATGATGTAAATATCCCTCCACATCTCCAACCTAATCAATAATTTTCCTCTTAAGGGAAAACACTTTTGATGCAATAGAAGCTCCCATTCATAAGTCTTTCAGAGACAACTCTGCTTAAAAAACAGGGACTGAGAAAAAAGAAATGATGAAATAATTATGGCTTTTCCTTCAAACCACTCAACCTGGAGTTGTATAAAATGGGCTAAACCAGACATTTCTGGTCATAACATTTTGCAGTTATTAGCTAAGAACTGCCTGTGATAATCTTCTCTCCTCAGTAGCTTTAGGACAATTTTGTAACAGGTTTGTGTATGTTCTTAGGTACTTTGTTTCTATGGTCTTATTGGATCCTGTTTTGTGGATAAACTAAATTTCCTCAAGAGCCTGGAATCATTTGATTCTGGCTGTTCCTTCTGTGCTGGTTTAAATGTGAACCAGCAGGGGAAATTAACCCCGCACAAAATACCTCGAGAGATTTTAGGTCAGAACTACAATTTTAATAAAAAGGTTAAAATAAATGCAGGAATACAGAAACACCAGCCTGAACAAACCGACAGAGTCACGGTACAACCTGATACCCCACTGACCAGGGTGGTATCTGTGTAGTCCAATTGGGCACTGGTCCTGTAGAAGGTCTGATCCACTGAGTATCCAATGATGGTGGTCCTGTCCTCTGGTTGTCCAGTGGTGAAGGGTCCAGTGGTGGTGGTCCAGAGTCCTCTGAGTATCCAGTCATCTGGTAGTCCAGTCCTGGCAGTCCAGTCCTGGTAGTCCAGTGATCTCTCCCATCCCAAATCCTACTTGTTTGTCACGTTTCTTGGCTGGTACCTCCCCCGGGGTGGGGATTTTCGCAATGGAAAGGGATATTCCCGACGTTCTATTGGTTGGTGTGTATCTGGTTCGGTAATGAGCTCACATGAGCCAAGTCTTCAGGGAGCAACTGGTTTCTGACATTCTACGGGTTGGTGTTTATCTAGCTCGGTACTGGGCCATTAACTGAGATAATCCACTCAGGATGGTTCTGAAGTTCTGTTCCTCCATGCTTATCCATTTCGGTAATGGGTCATTAACCGAGATGATCTACTCAGGACGGGTGGTGCTTGCTGTAGGCCGGAATGGTTATCTCAGTTGAGATAAGGAGTACCACACCACCTCACATGAGCACAGGGAGTCTCCGGGAGCAAACGACCCAGTTTATTGAGGAAATATGTGGGTGGTGATAGAATACATCCTTTTATGGTTAATCCAGGACACTTCCCCTGAGAGATGTTGACATCTCCATCATACATGTATCTTTAATGAAAAATGCATGTGTGCTAGAGAGACTGTTCCAGCTACTTCCTGGTGCTTTCCCAGCAGCAGGAGTTAATATACCTTCACTCTCCATGTAGTTCAGGAATGACCCATGGGAACACGCTAGAATTAGGGGATAACACTTAGGTTAGAAGCAGGCAGGAAATTTTGTGTTCTTTGCTGGTAGGTGAGAACTCCGAGTCACAATGAGGTATACAAACCTTTCTTGTCACAGAAGGAAAGGAACATACATCTAAAACTGCTTCACTTGAGAAATCAGGGTAATCTTTACATCCAGCTCTCAGTGGGGCTCCTAGCATGTTCAAGTTCTGTTGTTAACCAAAGAATTTTAAAGGCTTATCCATGCAATCAGCAGATGATTACTCAAAAGTTTTTAAGGAYGTGGTGGCAAATATCTTTTTAAAGTGTTGTAGTTCATTGTCTCTGGGGTCAGCTCAAATATCTGTAAATACTAGTTTCATTTTCCATATGTAACAGCATGAATTGCACCCATGCCTGCTAATCTGCATGTCACTGAACTGTAAAGATGTAAACTTTTCTATAACACAGTTGATTTTGATAGAGAAATTGAAGAATGCTGCATTGAAATTAGTGAAATCAAGTGTGAGGGTACACAAGAATGTATCAGAACCCACAAATATTTCATGGAATCATAGAATATTTTGAGTTCTCTACACAGAAAAAAAAATAAAATGACAGGTCTCTTAGTTACATAACTGTCACAGAAATATTACCCAATACATGAGAATTTTCAAATCACCCTTTTCCTCTTGAACTGGAGAAAATCCTGTTCCTCAATGGTCACAGTAAAGAAATAGGTAAGACTCAGGAAGGCTCTACATACCTGTTACACAACCCTCTTGTCCCTGCAGAACCTTTGGTTGTGTCATGCAGCACACTGAACATTTATGGAAATGTCATGGCACACTTGCTTGTCTCGTTCAACAGAGGACTGGAGAAAGGGATTTTCTGATAGAAACTGGTATCTCAAGCCTTAGATATACAATAGAAGCAAAGAGATAGAGAAGCAGAAGCTAATATTTTTAAAACTTTTTTTTTTTTTTTGGTTAAATATGTTAAGAATCCCATACCTAATTTAGGGAAGGCTTTTGTGGTTTTCCTATTTAGAATGAAAATGCTGTGAGCTTAAACAAGGTTTGAGCTAAACATAATCAAAGCTATTAGGCCTTCTGGAGGTAAAGCTAATACGTAAAAGATGTTTACTCTGGATTATTTGTTTGATTTAATTGCAAACCTTAACGCTTCCTTTGAATATTGTGAAAAGTTACCAAATTTCCTGAATCCTCCCTTCTTTTGGACTTGCCTATCTGCCTTCCTCTTTCAACAGAATTTGGTTTAATGTTTTCAAGGGCACATTCACTCTTTTCTTTGAAGTGAAGCCAAAGTCCTTAAAGTCTCTAGTGAGAGAATATATTAGTTAGAAAGAGTGAGAAAGAGTAAGAGTTTTCCAATATTCTAATCAGCAAGAGCTATAAACCATTCCCCACATACACACTTCAAATGAAAAATTTAATTTGAGCTTTAAATTTGAAAAATGCTGACAAGTCTTATTCTTAGGATTCAACATTTGTATATGTGTTCTTGTTTGTTGTTTGTTTGTTTAAAGGAGCTTTGAAACCCTTGTGGGATTAAGATGAAATGCCTGAACTGAATGTTAATTGAAACTGGTCACTGCATTTTGTGGAGTAAAAATCCCAGCTCAAGCATGCAATTAAATGTTTCAGCCTTACAATTGCATCTCTGGATAGCCATAAATACATTTTGAAATTAAATCGTAGGTTGGTGATAGAAAGCGATTTACACCTGTCACATGTCAGTGATGGGAATTTTATGAGATAATTTTGTCTCTAGCTTTTGAAGTATTCACTCTCTTGAGTGCTTATTATCTTTTTGCTTGGCTATTTTTGTCATATAGAATCATTTAATTCAGAAAACCATCATTGGTTAAACTGGAAAATGTAACAAAGTTCAGTGTCATACTTTACTACATGGTAGATGTCTTTTAGTAAGAAATGTATGAAAGAGTATTTCTGTGAAAATTGTTCTTTAAAGCATTTTTGGTTTTAGTCTTTGTCTTCTAGATTGGTTACATTTTGAAAATATCTCTCATGTAATTAAAAAAAGGAAGTCAGAAATGCTCTGAGATGTTTTTGAAGGAAGTACAGCTGCAATTCTAATTTCCCGTGTAGCTCATATTTTTTTCTACAGTCTTGTTAAGCAGTTCTTGCCTTGATAGAAAAGGGAATAAATTCATCCATTACATTATTTAGAATTTTTTGCAAGAGCCTAATGTATACGAAAAGAATAACCTATATATGACAATTCTACTTTTTAATCTCTTAGCTAGGCTGTTCTTCTTGGTATTGTAGGTCCTCACCAGCTACTGGAATAGCCCAGCACCTTCTGACATTTGGATTTCTGTCATGGCAGGTATTTTATATGCTGCATGAAGTGTTGTCACAAGCTCCTGCTGCTTATGAGACCCCATGTCACCAGGAACAAAGCAGTGCCTGGCAGATACCAATGATGAGCTGATTCCTTGCCTCTTTCCTCAGCTCATCATTCACGTGCAAGGAAAGTGGAATTATCCCAGCTTTTTACTGCTCTCCAATTCACAGTGACCTAATTGACTAAGATTGCTTTGAAGAAATATCATCAGTGAGCTGCTTATTACCTTTAAAATCTCCTTTTTGTAAACCTGAATAATTTTTCAGGAATAAAGAAATGTATATTGTGCTTTCATCTGAGGGACAAACAAAATTTTAACCTTCCATCTACATGGTTGAGATGCATTATGTTGTTGTTAGTAGGACTAAAAAACCCCATTTTTAAGCTAGTTTTAATTATCCCTGGGCAAATACCAGTAAGAACAGCTTCATCTAACATGATTATTAAATGTTGATTTTTAATTAAGAGATATTTGCAATATAAAAGGAGCTTTCATCTGTGTAGAAAGGATACTTAAAATATTTTCATTTCTGCTTTTTGCACTGTTCCATTTTTTAATTACTATATTTTATTTTACAGCAAATTTTTGAAGTATATAGAATTCAAGAGATACTCTTTTATAGCATATTTTTACTGTTGTAAAAGTTGGGCATTCTGACCCTAATTAACATTGTATGCTATTTTTCACTGCCTGAAGGGACCAGGTAAATTTTCCTTGCTGATCGTAATCAAAAGCCTGTTTGTTTAGCAATCATTATTATAATAAAAAAAGAGCGAGTGAGAAGGAGGGAGAGACTATATAAGTGTCTGTGCCCATACCACAAAGAGGTCTGTTTTCAAAGCAAAGCACAAAGAAAAAGCCTCTCAGCTCCCAGTAATGTTAATGGAAGTTCTCCAGCTGAATCCCTGAACATCCCTTTGGAAACATACCCCTAATGTAGATAAAAGTGTACGTTTCTTCTTTCTTTCAGCAAAGAGAAAGTCTGGTTGGATTTATTTTGCCCTCCTCTCATTCTGATATGCTATCTTAGGTGGGCTCCGTGAAAACTGCTGAGAGACATATCTACACACTTCCTACAAAAACAATTCCCTTTACTTTACAAATAAAAGCAGGCTTCATCAGCTGCTTTTATTCAGTGTTTTTTTTTCTTATGCTGATAATTTCTCTTTTCTTCTTTCCCTGAAGAGGGTATCTATAAAGGAGACATGAAACTGTGACATGAATTGCTGTCATGCTTGGGGGAAGGGAAGACACCAAGTTTGGACCTTGGAGGCTCCAAAAGGGAACACTCTAGGGTAAAGAGCTTCCTATCGTTATTGTTCACTTGCAGAAAAAGTCTTCAGTAGGTTGTTGAAATGAAGCAGGGTTGAAGAGGTTGCTCTTCATAACCTGTTGGGGTAATCTGCTGTGTCAAATCCTGCCTAAGGGGAAGAGCAGGGTGCCCACTGGGACTGGCCTCTGAGGAAATGCTGGGTCAGATGCCAAATGTATAACCAGAAAGGAAAGCTTACTTCTCCTGTTGCAGAAAGGGATCACTTTCCCATTTGAAAATAATATTGCACAAGAAAGTTGAAACAGGTTTTCACTAATGACTCAATTTGTACTCTATTTTCCACTCAAGAAGGTTTTTTAAAAAATCGTGCCATTGTTCTTTTAATGTGTAAAATAAGATTGTTTAATTTCATTTCTGGCATCAAATTCGCTTCTTGTTATAATAAATTTATTAAATTATAATAACATTCTATACAAGTATTCATGTTTTATATGTGTAAAGCAATTGTTTTAATGTTTTTGTTTTCTTTTTAAGAAAACATCTTAAAATTTCGGCTTTTGATTCCAACTTGAAACCAAGCTAACCTTCCAATTGGCAAATTTTCCCTGGAAAGGTAATTCTGATGTTTGGGCTAGTTCTGCTCTGTGTGATGGGGTTTTGACTATCTGTGCCAAGAGAATAAAGTCCTGATATTTATAGCATAATTGATTATCTCAGCTAAGAAGTCAGAAAATGTGTAATAATTACAAGTGCCAGGAAGGAAAACAAAAGCAAAACATTATCTTCCTTAAAATTAACAAACCCATGCATTTTTAATGTCATAGAGCTTTAGAAGAGCTACATTTTTGTAAGATAAGAGCTGATTTATTCTGATTATATCTCATGGTTAATTCAGAAAGATTGAAATATTACACAGGAGTTGTAATTATTTTATTTTTTTATATGTGGAGTTAATTTCACAGTAGAAGGAATATGGAGACTATATTTTCAATTTGAGTTATAATTTACTGTAAGACAAAGCTCATGCATATAAGGTAAACTAGGATTAAATGTATACAAGTAAGTATATATATAATATCTCATTTCTTTTTTATGTCAACATTGTATGCAGGTGGAAACCTTACTTTCATGAGAAGCTGGAGACAGTTGGGTGCAAAAGGCAGCATTTACAGCCACCTTCTCATTTCTGGTTAGCGTTTACAGAAAACAGCCTATATCTTCCACAGATCACCACTATAATAGAAATGTCTTTTGTCTTTGTTTTTATTCATTTCTCCTTCACTGCAAAGAACATGATCTGCTCTTCAAAGTGAAGACCTATATTCACTTTATTTTCTAGTGATAGCAAGTTTGCCACTCAAACTTAGGCGCAGACCATCACCTAGATATGTCAAACTACTGAAATTTAAACTTTTTTTAATTATGGAAACTGTTCTTGATGAAAAAAATATTCACTACATGGTTTAAGAAGCAGCAATTTTCCATTATAAACCCTGTACTGTTTTCTATCAGTTTTAAAGAGTTCCTTGATCATTTACAGTACGCATTAAAAACATATTTAAAAACTGTAAAGACTATTTGTCACAAATGTTCCAAAAGTACTCTCAAAATATTTAAAGAATATTAAATCAGTATATATATATTAGTAAGTATGAAAAGAAGAAACCAAAGAATACTTCAGAGCTCTAATTCCATTGGACAGTCCAGCTATGGACAGTCCATCTATGTTCCAACATGTAACAAGCTGAGACCTCACAGTCCTTTCTTTGTCACAGTACTTTCTTCCCTCTTCCTTATCTCCAGCTCCATGGCTCTTCCACTACATACAGCATCTTAACTTTACTTAACTCTGACCAGATGAAACTACAGCTGACTATGAATTATCAAAGCTTTACACAGAGATAAATGACACATAGCTAATGGCACATGCTAACTTTAAAAATTTTCAACTTCCAAAGGCATTAAAAGGCATTTTAAATCATCATGAATTCCACATACCCTAGTGGACCATAAATATTTACTCAGGTTAAGAAGAGATGGTGAATCAAAAGCATTCTCAAAGGCAGTTTAGGTCACAGCAAACAGTTTTTTATCATTGACTTCAAGCATTTTACCCAGTATGCTAACTTTTCAGTGGTTTTGCAGGGAGGAAGGTGTTCTTCGAGCTTATATTTTACTTTTGTTCTCTGCTAAACAATGATGTGTCATTCTGGTTAACTGAAGCAGATGGCCTGATGTTTATGACCTTTATCCTTAAATGGAAATATGCCCACTTTTCATTTATGGAAAACTTATCTCTATTGCTTTGATTGGCTTTTCTTAAGCTGAAACTCAACATACTGCCTGAGTAGTGCATAAAAACCCAACCCCTTGCTTTCAGTCCACTGAATTTTCTATCACTTTTTCTTGAAATTCCTCTGAGAACTTTGAACTTTTCAAAGTGCGTGAGTATTAACATTCTAAACCTTCTAGCACCAGAAACAGGGACAGCCTTTTTTTCCCCCCTCATATTTGATGCTACAAAAGGTTGCCTAAAACAATAATGCACTCACCACTAATAACAGAACAGTGTTTTCTTAACGCTTCCTGAAACTGCAGGTCAAAGACTGACAGAATAAGGTTACGAACTGTGCCTTCTCAATACACATCTAAACGCTGCCAAAACCTGACTGCAATCACTAGTAAAGACAAACTTTAACACCTGCAATCTTATCAGGTGGCAGAAATACCACACCAAAAAACCCAGGCTGTCACCATCCCTGCAAATAAATGTGAAATGAGAAATCAGACCTCTTCTCTGTTCCAATTTTTACAGGAAGAGTGACAATTTCCTTCTCAAGTTGTCAGTCCAGCTATTATTACACTGCTTTTCAATTTTTTTGGTTAATGGGAAGGTGTAAATGAAACCCACCATTTTTATGTGGGAAAAGATGTGTTTGGATCTAATTTGCTTATCTTACCGCAAGAAATAGTCTCCCTCAAAACCGAAATTGGTGAATCTCTGTTCGTTTACAGCCTAAATACTTCTCACTTAATCAGTCATCTCCACTTCAGGACCTTGGGTTTATTTTGTTACATGGCATTTTCCTGGTTTTCCCCTCTCTTTTTTTATATCTTATTTGAGTATTTAAAGCTTAAATTTGAGAAGCAATGATAAAAAAAAGTCTCCCTTTGAAGGACACGTAGATATAAATTAATAGAACAACATTGTTCAGGAAGGACAAAGAAAAAGCCTATCCTCTATTATTTTGGGTTTTATTTGCTAAAATAGTATATTATTTTCTCAGCATAAGTAAATTATCTGTATTTTCCTCAGTTTCTGACTTATAATTAACCCCTTGCAATTTCACGCAGATATAAATTTCTAAATTATCTACCTTATTTGTATAATAGGAGTCAATTTAATTTGTACTACAGGGGTTCTTCTCTGCATGCAACTCTATTTCCCACAGGATTTTTAATTTTATTATTTTTTTAAACCCCAACCTTTTAAATAAATACAACAGACCTAGCTAAATCAAAAGGAGTCTTTCTACAAAATACTGCCACTCAACTCACTGGAAATCTTATAAGCCTTTTCATAAATCTAAGTTGCAGCTGTTTTTTGTCAATACTTCAAATCTTTGGAAAACATTTCTCTTGAAACTTTATCTTACCTTTTGCACTAAGGACAAATGGTACCAGTAAAGACACATGGTGTTACAAAAATGTAATAAGGAGCTGAGTGGGGTTATTATGGAAGTCAGTCTAATACATACCGTCTGTTCTACAACAGTGGTAATTTGGTTTCTTGCATGGCTAGCCCTGCAATTTTCCTTTATGTCCTCAAGCAATTTCTGAAATTCTAGAGTGACTGCCATTCTTACAGACCATAGGCACAAAATAATTCCTATCCGAAAAAATGAAGTTGAAAGAACTTTTTTTTCTAACAATATTGTTTACAAGCAGATCTTAGAGCTATATCAGCTTATTAAAAACTAAATTAGTCCGGAGTTACAGTGAATGTGAGTAAACAACTCTCTTCCTTTGTCTGTATCTCTTCCGTTTCTTATACTTAACCAATTGTTGTCATGAACAATGAACATCTCATTAAATTTTACTGGAATTTCACTTGTTGAGACAAATACAGAGTGGTGGGGAAGGAGAAACTTTATTCATAAATTTCAAACCTGTTATTTCTGAACTTCCATAAGAAATATGCAGAGAGGAATCTAAAGGTTTTTCACTGTGCTGGATTGTATACTTTTTTCAGTGTTTGCCATTTAAAAGTAGAAAGTACTAGGTATGCTACACATTTAGGCATTTGTGTTTCACTTACTAAAATCTTGTCAGTATCTACTTTCTGATTTGCCATGCTTTTTGATTTCATGTAGAAGGCCATGTGTTTAAGTGAGTATGGTGGCTGCTCACAGATGAGTCCATGGGGTTTACTCTTATCTGCTTATTTCTCTGTASCTGACTTTTTTCCCCCAAAAAACTACTGTAAGAAGTATCCAGTGAGATTTTACTGATAATGTTATCTAGAGACTGAATGCGTACTTGGTTGCATCAGCACCAGAAAGGCAAGGTGTCCGGATGATTATTCCATGTACTTATGCTGCACACATCAATAACTCTGCTTTGCTTTCCTTGGTTGTGTAATTAACTTCTATAAGTGGAGCATATCCTTTCCAAAAACAACAAATGTGTGGGAACCTTAAGCAGGATCTTAAGAATTATTGTCTCGTCTTCCACTCTTTCCTTCATTTAAATTCCCATAATGTTAGGACTATTGTATTTCATGCCTACATTTCATAATGTGGTTTTTCTGTTTTTCTTTCCTTTAACATTTTATATCCTCTTTGCATACTGTGATTTTTGAGTGGTTATAATATTCATTGTTCAGGTCTTTCTTAGTACTACTAGCAGCACAAAAAATCTTAAGCTGAATTCCAATATTTTCGACAACTCATTTGTTGGTCCAAAGAGATGGAATCCTCTTCTTGCTGCCATCTTAGGTCTTTATATCATAAAATATTTAAATTTCAGCATAAGGAATGAATAGCCTCCCTAATTTGTAATTAGCAGCATCTCTGTGGTAGAATAATATTTTTCTTCAGCATCTCAGAACCACCTTTATTCATCAAATTTCTGAAATAATTTATTGCAAAATTCCATGTCTCTGGTGACTTTTACAGCACATCCTCTTCCCATCACAAAATAGGTTCTATTTTGTTCAACTTTTATCTGGAATATTTTCCATCTTCATAAAGGGACTATTTTCCTTATTTAGTTGAACAATTTTATTTTTTTTTTGCTTTATGTGAGTATATTACAGACCTCACTGAAGCTCAGTAGAATATCTTCAATTAAAAGTACTAACTTTTCTGAATCATACTTACTTTTCAGTGCCCCTAAATCATGTGTTGTTTTAAAAATAGCTCTCATGAACACTGCAGCAAATTCTTCAAACTTGTTTTTTGATAATAAAGCTACAGTTTCTCTTCACTCTGTATGGTTGATTTCATTCTGATTGACTGCACTAGCTCTTATACTCTCGGATCAAGCATGCAATTTCTTTAGGCATGGCTGCTTCCCTCATTACCTAGGACACTGTGTCTTAGTACAACTCAAACCAATGTGCAAACCCAGGTTAGGTAGGGAAAAGCTATTCTGGATGTCCTGATCTAGAGATAGACTAAATGTATCGGCAGAACAAAGAACAGAGAACATGTCTGCAGAGAATTCCATACGTGAGAATTCTATATGCAGTAAAATGTTTCCACCATGGAAATGACCTTTCTACAGTTTTACAAGGCATACACAGTGCATGATATAAATAACTCCTTATTTGTCAAAAATAGGTAAAACAAATCAAGTAAGTACATTTACACTTCATTTTTTATTTTTCAACAAAACAGAAAAATCAAAAATTTGAGCTATGCTAAAGAGAGATTTCTAGGAAAAAAAGAAATAAAGAAGTCATAACTAAGTACTTAAACAGAAATGTTTTGGGAAATAAACCAGAGTGATTTGTATTTATGTTGAAACAGGTAAAACTGGAGCAATCAAAGCAGTTAATTTAGTGAAATGGTGACAGCATTTATAGGTGTTATTTGTTTAATCGTCTGGATATTCTTTCAACATTTCTCAGTGGACAGCTCTTCTTTTTATTCAATTCAAATTCAAAAATCCTTACTTGGTTATACTTAATTATGTGAAAGTAGAATAGTTGTAAGTAAATTCCTTTTATATCTTTCAAAAGAGTTAGAATTCGTGTGTAATGTGAACCTGACACGTGGGGGGGGGGGTGGGTGGGGGTGGGCATTGTTAAGCAAAGAAAAAGGGTAAGAAATCCAAGGAACCTGGTAAAGCATGTGTTTGTAGTTCATCTGCTTGCTCCTGTCTGTCTTATTATTCCCTTGATATTACACTGGCAAATCAAGCAGGGAACAGTGTCTCCTAGAAACTGAAAAAAACCTTAAATTGATGAGTAATTACTCAGAAGAATGTAAAGTACAATGTAAGAAATAGTCTTCTGAGAAGAAAAAACATCAACCTGATTTTTCTCTAGTGTGAAGTTGTTTTCTTTCTTCTGTTGTTTTTACCACGTTCCCAGTAATATCCCTTTTGCTGGAATGCTTTTTTATATTTATTAGCTACTCAGATTTTCCTGTATTGTGTTCCAATTTTCCTTTTATTATTGGACACTAGATCTACCCTGTCAGAATTATTTCTTTTATTGATTATTCCAACTCTAATTATAGCATAGGACACATATGAATTTATTCTATTAAGACTACCTCCAAATTATATCTTCTGTATTCCCTAGAATCATAGATTTTTGCACATCTACAGGCATTAATCACAATTACAGGTTTTTATTGACTAATTCTCTCCCATTTTACATTAGAAAACAAATAGGTATTGCTTTGGGGATTTGTTTCTTCTAAAGCCAATCTATTTATGGAGCCTGTACAGCTGCAAGATCAAGCTTAAATTATTAGTCAGGTGACATCTATTTTTCAAATCAAATATATTACTGAACACTTATAAGTAAATAATGAATACAGGTTTGCATAATTAATTATTCTTTTCTGTTAAATTATTTTTTCTTATTGTTTTCATACTTACAGGCTGCACAAAAACGTGTTCCAGGTAGAAAAAATTCTTTAAATGCTTATCACAAATTATAGCTTATTCAAATAGTTAATTTATTGCAACTGAACAAAGAGAGTTTATTAAATATTAATTTTCTTCTATCTGCACTGATATTAGTAATTTAAGTTTGGCTATAGTATAATCAATTACAGTGAAACATGCTGTGAGAAAGTGAGCCTAGCACATTAATTTAATCTATTTTAGCTACTCCTGCTGTCTCCAAAATCATTTCTATGGTTACAAGGCATTTGTCAAAGATTTCTAAAAGAAAACATCCTGTGCTGCTGATTCTTCTCTAAATAAGGCTAGCATTTTATTATTCTCTCTTGAAATACCTAGTTTGGGATTTCCGTATCTCTAAACACTTCTCCCGGAGTAGAAGCAAATTAAAACATTGTCATCAATTGACATTTTCTATAGAAAAAATTCATGGTCGATGCTTGTAAAACAGATACAAGAAACATGCAAATGTTTATAAGTAGGTAGGAGAACTTGACATGTCTCATCTGAGATATCAAAGTACTCAGTTTCTTTTCACCCTTTCAGGAGAGATGCTGACAGAATCTACCATGGGTTTAAGAGCTGCAAGCCTTTAGTTGTGGGCTGACATGAATATAAATTGATACCTATAATACCAAGAAGGCAGGAAGGCAAGAATTGTAATTGTAATCTCTTAAATACGAACCTATACCAGCTTTGATCCTGAATTTGATATAGCTTATGTGTGGTCCCAAGTGGTCAAAACTTTTAATAGGAAGATTCAACTCTTAGTAGTTGAATGCAACTGGCATCAACCTTATTTATTAAGATTGGTTTTGGAAGAAATACATTCTTTTCAATCATCATTTGAGAGAAAATAATATGAGCTGCTCTGAGACTTCAATATGAAGTATCACCAGAGCTTGAAAACAGGCCATGACTACAGCCCACTTTTATCTTGTATAAATTTGCACTGATACCAAAAGGGGCAATCTCTGTGTTTTCCTCTTGTTTCCTTCCTTACGCCAGAACAAGGGTTCATGAGTGTGCGTGGCAAGCTGGTTCTCAAGCCTTAGACTCCTCATTAAAAAGTCATGTACCAGTCATCCTCACTGACATCCACACTGAAATGTTGCTGTTTTGTCCTTTATTTACRAAAACATTGAAATTCCATTCTCCAAAGTAGTGTCTCTGCTGGCTATTCAACACAAAATACACAGAATTTATTTTTCTTTGTGAAGAAAGCTTATTTGATTTGAGATATATATATATATACACACATATACATATATATACATATATATATTTATCAGAGGGAATTGGAAGGATTGTTATTTGCTGGCATGATGGCGATGCTCAGAAATCCAATTCATGATGAACTCTTCAAATGTGATTATGACGGTAAGAAATCGTAGCGTAAACTATGTCAGAAGTTACTTCTGGACCACCTAATCTATTCCCTGCTGACAGCAGTGCTAACTTCAAAGTTATCTTGGATCCTTGAAGACTTTCACCATGTTGAAATACAAAAGGCTTCCAGGACTAAAATTTCATGGTCTTTCTGGGCCCTTGTCCCAGTCCTTAACCACTTTCATGGTGTCTATTTTTTGGCTTGTTGTGGTGGTTTGGCTTGTTGACCCTGATGGATGCCAAGTGCTTAAGAAAGCTGCTCTATCAGCTGGACAGGGGAGTAAAAGTATAACGAAAGGCTCACGGGTCAAGGTAAGGGCAAGGAGAGAACCCTCACCAGTTGCCGCCATGGGCAAGACAGACTTGTTTTTTAAAACTACCTGAAAGGAGTTGGCAGTGAGGTGCAAGTTTGCCATGTCTTTCAAGTAACAAGTGTTAGAACAAGAGGAAATGACCTCAAGTTATGCCAGAGGAGGTTTAGATTGAATATTAGGAAAGCTAATAACCAAAAGTGCTGTTTAGCATTGGAACAGGCTACGTGGGGAAGTGGTTGGGTCACCATCCCTGGAGGTATCGAAAAAACATTTAGCTTGGTCACTTAAGGACATGGYTTAGTGATGGACTTGGCAGGATTAACAATTGGATTTAAGGATCTTAAAGGTCCTTTCCAACCTGAATGATTCTATGAGTCTATGAATTAGGAAAAAAATATTTTCATTTATTACCAATCAAACCAAAGTAGGACAATGAGAAATAAAACCAAATCTTACAAATCCCTTTCCCCCACCCCTCCCTTCTTCCCAGGCTCAACTTTATTCCCAGTTATTTACTTCCTGCCTCTGAGATGTGCAGTGAGATGGGAAATGGGAGGTTGTGGTCAGTTCATCGCACATTATCTCTGCTGCTCCTTCCTCTTCACGGCCAGAACTTCTCACGCTCTTCCCCTGCTTCAGCATGGAGTCCCTCCCATTGGAGACAGCCCCCCACAGACTTCTCCAACACTGKTCCTTCCCATGGGCTGCAGTTCATCATGAACTGCTCCAGCGTGGGTCTCTTCCATGATGTGCAGTCCTTCAGGCACAGCCTGCTCCAGTGTGAGGCCCTTGCAGGGTCACAAGTCCTGCCAGCAAACCTGCTTCAGTGTGAGCTCCTCTCTCTAAGGGGCCACGGGTCCTGCCAGGAAGGAGCCCGCTCCAGCACAGGCTTTCCACAGGTTCACAGCCTCCTTCAGGCATCCACCTGCTCCAGGGGTCCTCCACGGGCTGCAGGTGGATCTCTGCTCCACCATGGACCTCTACAGGCTGCAGGGGCACAGCTGCTTCACCGTGGCTTGCACCATGGGCAGCAGGGGAATCTCTGCTCCAGTGCCTGGACCACCTCCTCCCCCTCCTTCTGCACTTGCAGGGCTTTTTCTCTCACGTACTCCTCTCTCCAGATGCAGTTTGTTGTACAGATTTTTTTTTCCCTTCTTAAATGTAACATCACAGAAGCACTACCACTGGCAACGACTGATTTGACCTTGGCCAGCAGCGGGTCCAGCCCAGAGCCACTGGCATTGCCTCCATTGTACATAGGGGCAGCCTCAGGCAGCTCCACACAGAAGCCACTGTAGTGCCCCCACCACCAAAACCTACCATGCGAATCCAATACATATATCTAGCTGGAATTTACCTTTTACAACTGATGTCTGGAGTCTGTTGCTTTCTTCTTTATAGCAACTCATTATCGTGGTTGATTGTAGCAATCCAATTCTCTCCTGCCTAGTCACAGCACCTCTGCACTAAACAAATCCCTTTCCCTTTTCCTCTCCTCATCTATCACATGCTCCGATCCCTTAACCATCTCAGCAGCATAGTACTAATGAGTATATTACTGTAAAGTAAAGATGATCAAAGAAGAAAGAGAAAATTTAAAAATAAACAAAGTGATCAAGGTAGTGCAAGGCACATGTATCTGGTTGCAAGGAAGAGCTACTAAGGTAGTATTTTTCTTGTAAAAACAGATGTAGTCACTTCAAATCTTTTCCTAAAGGCAATCAGCCATGAAGAAATCAGGCATTAACTCCTAGATTTTGGGCAGCATGCTCTCTCCCCTTTGCTGAAAAGTGTTGAACCCTCAGTTTTGGTATAAAGAGCTCACTGTTTTCTCCAGGAAATTTATATGGAGCTCAAATTCCTTGAAAGATTAGAATAATGATTTTCCTAATTCTGGCGTGGTTATAGCTAACAGTAACTGCATTTCAAAATAGAAGAATTAGAAATTTTTCATCTGCTTCTTAAATTTCAAATACACAGTTTGCTGGAAAGAAGCAGTGGCAGAAAAACAAGAAACTGATGAGGTTGAAAGTAAACCCTTTCCATATGGGTGACTTATAAGATAAAACTCTCTTCTTTTCACCGTGCAAATTCCAACTTTAACAACAAAAACAAAAGCCAAAAACAGCCTTTCCGATGCCATGTCTCACAAAACAAGCGTCAAATGTACCTTTCATATGTTAACTGGCCTATTGCCTAGATTAATGTTTGTTCTGGAGATGTAAATGCAAATTAAATTTTTAATGAAAATTAATTATTTCTTTGCATTATGCACACAGACCTATGGCTCTGTTTTGAGATTAGGTGACAGCAAGCCAATGAATAACGAAATCTATCAAGAACCCAATGCTAATATTAAAAATAGCAAAGAAAACTGTAGTCCCTTTATAAAGTGGGAGTTTTAGGTGTTCCATTTAATGTTTTCTGAAATACGTGACATATGAAAAAGGACATTAATTCCTCAAAGAAAGATTGCAACAATGAAAAGTATTAGCTTCCTTTAATATTAATTTTTTTGGAAATGTAAAGATTCATTCTAAGTAAATGCACATAGCCCCAAGAAGAGGTAAGCCATGACTTGCCCTTCAACTCTTCTACATTATTCTGTATGATGCATGCATTATTAAAAGGCAATAAAAACCACCACTCCAACACTGAAATTTTAGCAGCAACCACTGCAGAACATACCATCTTGGCCATATTTGTGTTCTGTACTTTTTAGTTCAATTTTAGAGGCAATTTTCCAGGGCAATAGTTATTGATGAAGCGTTTCCATAGATGCAAATGTTTCAAAAGAGAGCCAAATCTTTAAGTTACAAATTTTCACAGAAGTGGGATTTAAATTTGTTCATCCTGATTATTCAGAACTAATAATCATAGATTTAGGATTAAGAATCTGTTGGGATTTTCAAAGTCTATTGCAAATATAGGTCTATTCCYATTCGTGTGAAGAGGACATATACTGGACATCTCTGGCGCTGAAACAGGGGAAATTAAATGTCAAACACTTTGGAAAATACTATAAAGTACAGTTCATTTAACATTTTTCTTATTTGTGTGATTTGGATGCATTACCAAAAATCACAAAAGCTAGGCCCTGCATGTTTTCATCCAGAAAGACCCTGTTTCAGTGCAAGGGCAATTTTGCTTGGGGAATTAAGTCAGACATGAACTCTCAGTTCTCCAAAATAAATCTCTGTGAAAATAAAGATTTTTTTAGAAGTAAACAGGACTGTATAATATGCAGCATAGAAAGCTGGAATTCTGTGGCAGAGTAGAAAATCTTTTTTTCTAGATATCTAGATTTTCTACTGTTTAATGATTTTAGCACCTTTCTCTTCCAGTAAATGGTTACACTTATGAAGACACACAATCACATTGAACACTTTGCCACAGTACATTGATCGTAAATCAGATTCTTTCCTTCCCTCTGGTCACTGGCAGTGAAATGCAAGCTGAATGTCAAGGCCAGCCACTGCTTCTACCAGTCTCCAGGTGGTGCACCACAGACTCTGAGGTTGCTAGTCCTCAACTACCCCATTTTTTAGTGACTGCAGATGACTCTTCTAATGGGTGTGAAAGTATTGTTAAATATTTCTTAGAAAATGATAGCAATCCCCTACTTTCTACTTCAGTTTGGGCTTTTTTGGTTTTTTTGGTCACCAAATCATGTGTACAGTAAATGGATTTTGAGAGCTGATGGAGAACTCATGGTTGTCACCTGAAGTTTCTTCCATTGACCCAAATAAGATATTGAATACCTATATGGATTGACCCATGAATTATCAAGAGTTCCTTAAAAGATCCTGGCAAAATATATTTGCTTTCGGTCAGGATGCAGTCTTGAATGGAGATGTAATTTTCTGTCGATTTGATGTAAAATGCAGAAATTCACTCATAGAACTTGACCCGAATGCAGCTAGGAATCTTGATTTAAGATTACTAATTGCTTTATGACTCAAACTCAGTATGAAAACACTGCAAAAACAAGTTGGGGGTTTTTTTTGTTTTGATTTGGTTTGGGGTTTTTTTGCTTTTTTTTTCTGCCATTTATACACTCTGAGAAATAAACAGCTGGGGTAAGCAGCAGGCTTTTCAATATGTTTTATTTATTTATACACAGAACTTTAAGCATATGTCATATTGATGGCATTTACATCATAATATATGTTGTTCCCTATAGCAGTGCAAATTCATCAAAATTGTCTGAATATCTACTGAATGTTAAGGCAGGAACAGCTTACCAAACTTTTTTTCCATCTGGTTCTTATCCCGCAGGCTCAGCTTTTCTGCATAAAGCACTCAGAGAAGGAAATATACGTTTTAAAATGTAATAGCCTGCCTCTGAAAGAAAGTGGTTCCTTTTCTCTGTCCAAAGGAAAGAAGAAATAGACATAAGAATTTAGTTTGTTCCAGCCATGAGAACAAAAATAAYAGAAGGGAAGCATCCACAGGGAGAAATAAATAAGAGGATTACATCTAGATTAAATAAAATACATTAGAAAATGTGGGTTTGTATGACAACTTGTACAACAAATACACCTTTTCACTTGTACGGTTCCATTTAAATTCATAAGTATTCGACAGAGTTACTGATGCAGGAGTTCTTTTCTTTAGGTTTATGCTAACATGTTAAGACTTCGTCCTTCACTGAATGGTGTCTAAGATGCTATCCCTTATGTGTGTCCATAGTCTGAGAAATAATATCAGGAAAAATTATCCAGGGACTTCTCTTGATATGTCTTACTAGTAGTCTACGTAGACTGTTGTCAGTCCGTGCATATTTCACTCACAGGTTGCAGGGCTGTTATCTGTTCTATCAAGGCTATATGCCTCAATGTGGAAAGTTGTCTACCCATCCAAATTAGAATAAGCAATTTCTCTGATCTTTGGTATTGTTCCAGAGTTTGATGATATCCACAAAACCTTCCTGCTTGATTTGTTGGGCCTAGGTCAAGCCTGCTCCATGTCTGCCCAGATAAAATAAACTTCAATAAAAATTGCAGAAGTTCAAAAAAGTGGATGTTTTTCGTGTTTAAACCGTAGTGTATCCAAATCCTACACTGTATTGATTTTTTGCTCTAGACGATTCATGGAGATCTACCTTCTATGTATTGTTCTGGACAGTGAGTGGAAATTAATGCTCCATTTAGTGGGATGTCTCCGACGATGGAAAAATTAGCTCTAAATGACTGCACTAAATTACTAAGATGTTTTCTTTAAAGTAGTAGACATACTTGAAATATACTTTACATAGCAGCATAGCACTGTGTGCTATTCATTATCTTGCACAAACACCATGGCAGTAATGGTCCACTTACTACTACAAACAGTGGGCAGAAAATATTCAGAAAAATGGAGCCAGTGAGTGGTCCTGTAACCATGGCAACAATTGTCTGGTATCTCACACATGCAGTATGGAATGAGAAGACACATGCCTTTGGACTCAGGGGGATGCACTGTCTAAATACCAATGACTCACCTTCTGCTTTTTCCCAGCATCCCCAGAGGAGTGATGGGTACCTTTTGTTGAGAAAAATATGACAAGTCTGAAATATGACAGGTGAAATGGAAACCTAGATAAAACAGAATCTTTGCCTTATTCCCAATGGATATTTATTTCCTTTAATGTAAAGATTTTCAAGACTGAAGACAGCATTATCCTGCATAGCCTAGAACTGTGAATCTTCTTAAGATATATGTTATCTTCTCAGTATAAGTTGGTTTTGTGATATGTCTACCACCTAAGCTGTAAATAACCAGTGTTAGAAAAAATTTTCTTCCCACAGTAACTTTTAGAAAATATACAAAATCTGTCATGTGCTTTTATTTCTAAAAACATCTTGATTTCCGAATTTATAACACAGTTTTCTGTGCCTCCAGTAGCAACTTCAACAGTATCTACTTTTTACATTAGTCACTCACTGGTCATTTTAATATAGTTCAAAAAAAAGGGAAAACTACAGAAAAAAAGATTGGTTTGACTGTGTGTTTGGCACCTGAAATTTTCTTCCTTGAGCAATGGTATCCAAAATTATGTGCTTAACTTGTTAAACATTCCCAAGCTCAGTGGGAAAGCTGAAAACAAACATGACATTTTATCCTTGCAAAGGCGGTTAATAAGCTGGAAGGGTTTATTTTTACCATTCCAAAATCATTCTTTGTTCTCTATTTCATGTTTATTTCCGCAAATAATAAAAAGAAAGAACTGTAGTTTCAAAACCACCTAGCAAAGCATAGAACAAAATGCCATCAGCTGGAGGAAAGTTACTGAGTCCTTGAGCTTACTCAGTCCCACAATGATGTAGCTGAGTGACATGAAAGAGTACACATAAATTCAGACATAATATGAAAACCCATGTATGCTATAATTCAGTATCATCATCAGAAAATTATCGTGAAACTGACTTCTGTAATGATAATTGGCTGGTATGCATCCATTTCATAGAAAGAAGATATTACTGGATCCGGTAAAGCTGGCGTCATGGGCAAAATGCTGGCATGCAAATTTTTCTGTTCATAAATGCAAGAAAATATCCAGTGGAGAGGAAAAAATTGACATTCATATATTGAATTTTAAATATATCAAAAGAATTATCAGTGTTCCTGTCCATATTGCTCAGCAAAAATATTTTCACACTCTGCAACAGTGGAAATGAGCCACAGAAGGATTAACGAATAATAGATAAATAGACATAAAATGAATAATAAATAAATAAATAGTTCTGAATACAGTTTACATAATGTATAACATAGAAAACAATAGCATATTCCCACTTGGAATACTGCATTTTATTGTGGACTTTAAATATATGTATTCAAATAATAGAAATAACATTATTGTATCAGAGGCTTGATAAGCACTGCCATATAGAAAGCAAATAAAATGACTGAATAATTTGATTTGAAACAGGACGGGAAAGAAGCAAAAAAATAGACAATTTCAAGAACATAAATGGAATCTAGCTCTCCTAGAATCGTAATAATAAAAYATTTCTGTTAAGTTCGTCCTTCAGAACTTTTTAAAAAAATGTGTACTTGTGGCACATAATTATTTTGTGGAACTTTCTACCACAAAATTTCATTAGACCAACAAAATTTAATAGTATACCTGTACCACTGAAACACATGCTATGGGTTTATTAAAATTTCYGTAGTCATACAATACTGAGTGAAATCTGAACTCCCTGAATTCCGATGATTCAAGTTGTGCCTTGCCTTCTGATTCTCAGAGAAGCAACTTCAACTAAGTATAAGTTCAATTAAAGATGCCTATTGTGAATTTTCCTATGCCTTTCCCAGAAGTAAATCCTGTAGGCTGTGAAAAGACACAGAGCCATGAAAACCATCACTTACTCAAAATGGCAATTGCTGCTATACCTTATTTTTATTTTCTTAATTTTTTGTCGTAGGTAAATTATGTCCATTCAAATGTAATTTTTGATTTTAAAATGCACTTTTGTTGATGTCCAGATGATACATAAAATTAGCTAAATCTTGTTCTTTTGTGCATTTAAACAAAATGAGAATCAAGGCAAAATAGAAATCAGTTGACTTTGGTTTTCAGCATTAATTTCATTTTACTGTTATTATAACAATTTTACAACAGTTTGAGGCAAAAATGAAACATCTCTCTTCTGGTCTGAAACACACCCCCCCCCCAAAAAAAAAAAAAAAGACAGACCCAAATGATATTTTTAAAATTTACAGAACAATTATATGACATTTAATATGGCAAATGTTTTTAGTATGTATTTGCTGCCGTTTCTCGATGCACATTTACTCAACTGCACTGTAGGGTAACCATATTGATGATATTGTCAGAAGTAAGCAAGGAACTTCTCAAGTATTTTTTGCCATAAGGGCATTTAGATATCCTTGCAGCATTTTTGTCCTTCTAGTCCTTAAAGAAAGCCATTCCTTGTGTCTATGGCAATAGACTAGTGAAAAATATTTGTTTTGGCTAAGCAGTCTGTAGGGATTCTACAGGAATGATTCAACAATAGCCAGAAAGCAATTAAGCTTCTTCAGAGGCATGAAAATTAAGTGTAGTCATACCTTGATTTAGTTTATGGAATTTTAAATGGGAACTCCACACAAATCCCGGAGGTACCTCACTGCTTTAATTGTGTAATTATTATTTGTGATATGAAACTGATGCTTTTCTTGGTGGCCTCATCTACCTGAATATAACTTTGAAAAATGTGCTAAATGACCGCCTTGTAATTAGGTCAAGCAATTAAGAAGACAGACAGATGTTTGTTTAATCTAAGTGAATATTAGGAAATATTTTTTTAAAGCATGTTTAGCAATGCTTACAGTTTTTGCATATTATGCTATTTCAAAATCTGACCGGTATCCTGTTGGTGTTGATGCATTTTCAGTGCACCAGGAGAGGGTTAATGATAATTTATCTGTAGTAGCTCCTGTTTGATATGAATGTTTTTTCTTTTTTTCCTTTTTGACTTTTGAAATGGTGCTGGAAAAGAACAGTTCTAAGAAAAATAAGTATATCGATACATTATTTTAGAAAGCTAATGAGCAAAGTCCATCTCTTTGAGCATGTGAGAGTAATAAATATTCTGCTTTTTTTCAATGGCAAAGAAGCTTAGTACTCACATGAACATTGTAGAGCTATCAGTCCTACAGGTTGAAAAAAATCATTACTCAGACTGTATCATGGAGTTTGCCTCAAAATTCGGAAGGTAAAAAATTATTTTCAAATATTTGTCAAGGGGGTTTTGTTTTGATTTGGTATATTTTAAGTTTTATTTATGAAGGCATTAATTTTATACGGCTTTCAATCTGAAATCCATCCTTAAATAGTCCTATATAGATTCAAGTTTTCAGCTCTGTTTTCGTTACTTAGTTTACTCTTTCTTAACCTGTGTCCTTGCTTCTTTTGTATTTCTTTCGGTGTTGCTCATGGTTACTCAAGACTCAAATGGGCTGTTTAAGTTGCCTGACACATTCCCTTGTTCAGGCAAATTTTGAGAACTTTCTGTCCATATCTGGCATTCCCAAATGTGCAGCTGAGAAATTAACAGCAACTCCAGACAACCTGCAACTTCTCTGGAAATGACAAATATGCATGTGATGGATGTAATTACCTATTATACAAGCAACATACAATTGCTCTGTACATTTGCAGTATGACCAGCATTTCCTGAACAAAACACTAGAGCTGTCATTCTCAAATAGGATCTACAGGCATGTGTGTGCAAATGAGCAATAGTTTACAGAACATATACTCTGTTACACTCATGCACCTCTGTTTGCTGAGGTGCTCCAAAATAGATATATTTTAGCACTCTTGTGCCTTTACTGTGAAAAGCATTGGGGGAAAAAAAAAGTAAAGGAGACATTGAATTTAATATGGCAATGTATTTTTCTCTTTTCAATAAAAATAGAAAAATGAAGTTATACTTTTTTCTTGAAACCAATTCCCCTCTCCTTCTGATCTACCAATAACACGGTTTTGTCCTAATATGTAACTAGAAGCCTGAACCTGTGGAGCAGAAACTGTCTCATTGTTAATCAAACCTGTGGTTTAATATGATTTAGGTCAAGGAAATAAACCTTCTATGTGCAGCTTGATTGCTGGTACTGACATCACCACTTTTATTACTTTCACTGCTTTGGAAACCAATTGACATTCAGTTCAGAAATAACTCTGTTTGCTCAGCCAAACTGACTTCAATGCTCTCTCTGTGAGCTGACAGCTGGCTTGCAACAGATGATGATGAGTAATCAGCTGATCATGTCTGAAAACAGAACCATGCACCTGGAACCATCTTCAATTCCCATTTCTATTACATTTGGAATAGTTATGGAGGCCTCAAGAATTTATATAATATCGTCATATCTCTGTTCAATATTAGCTTTTGCAAAATTGGTTTCTTCCAGCTGAATTTGCATAGCTGAATTTACCTGTGCATATATGTGAAACTCTTCTCTAGTTCTGTAAATTAAGCATTCCCACCATGTTTGACATCCACAGATTATTTTCCCAGAAAATGTTTCCTCAGACTGAAGTAAAATTTAGATAGTTCAGAGATTAAAATAATCAGAGATTAATGTCTCTACATTCAAATTAAAAAAAGCCTTCTGTACGCTTAGGTCACCAACTCAATATTTCGCTTTCAGAATTTTTTAATCATCTCCCACCATGTCCTCCATAACTATAAATTTTGGTGATATTGGTATAAATGTTTATATCTTAGCCACCAAAACGCTCATGTTGAATACTCTCTCATTAGAGTTGTACACATAAAATGGAGAACTTATTAGCTGATTTTGCTTGTTGACACATCAAATGACAAATGGAATAACAATCTTTTCATTCTGTGAGACCATTGCTCAGTGTTAGAGGTAATATTGCTGCAGCTCATGTCCAGTCACATGTTCAGAAGAAGTAGTAAACAGCATCCACAATTAGACAGGTAAAGACTAGAACACATGCCCCACTATGTGATACAAGAACAAAGATCTTTGGAGATGTCTGAAGTTAGGAAAGAGAAGCCTACAAAAAAAGGAACTCTCTGATTTTAAGTTATCCAAGGACATTATGACTGAGGGAATGGTTAACTGACGTTATTGATATTACATTTATCATAGGATTTAAACATGGACTATTATAGCACATGCTATCAGGGTCCTATGTATAATCTCTCTTGGTAAACGAGCAGTAGATCTGTGTCTTCTAAACGTGAAGGAGCCTTTCTAGAAATTCTAACTGGGGTTTACACCACAGATGGACTTTGTAACTGAAATTTATCAGGAAGCAAAAAGCTTCATGGAAAAGATCTCTCTGAGAGGACAGACACATGGCTGCTAGTGAAGGAACTAATTTTTTTATATTTGAGATTTTCAGATAAGGTCTTTCATCAGGGTGTTTTAAAGGACTTGGGGAAAAAACAAACCAACAAACAACCAAACCCAGTCTTTTACAGCCTCTATATTTGATCCTCAGTTGTTCCCACTGGATCCCATTGGTGTTATACTTCATTTAGAGTAGTGGAGTTTTATGGAATGGTGATTTTATCATTGTGTAAAAGTACTTGGTTAAAGAATACGCTGCCAGACTCTTTGCAGTGGTATTGAGTGATAGTACAAGAGACAGTAATCACAAACTGAAATACAAGAAATTCTTTTAAACRTGACAATATTATGTTGTAGAGAGAGAGTGGTCTAACACAGGTTATTCAGTGTGACTGCGAAGTTTCCATCCTTGGTGACATTCAAAAGTCAGCTCGACCCAGTCCTGAGCTGGATAAGACAGTCTTCAGCAGTCCCTGCCAACCTTATCACAGACTCTGTGGCTATTATGGAAGGACGCGTGCTTTGGGGGAAATTGTAGTTTTCCCGGGAAGCAAGTGGGTCTGCTCATGATGACAAGCTTGTAGGGACTGTAGGATGTCAAGAGCACAAGAGATGAGACAGAGAAAGGTAAGCATCTCACAGAAGGCATGTGAAAGAGGAGAAAGGAGTGAGTGGCCAACAGCCAGGCATCAAGGACACGGGGAAGGAAACTTTGTGGAGTACAAATACTGGTACTCTGGGCTTGGTTTGGTTGTTATAAATCAACCTACATATTTCATTTTAATGAATCATCATGGAGATGATTTTTTTATAGTTGTTCACTTTCAGATTTATATAATCATATATTTAAATTCTAGCTGCTTGTGCAACAGCTACATTATGTAGTCTAATCAACTCTTCAGACACGCATATCATCATCCATACATCATAAATACAAAAACCACTTCCTTTCTGTTCATGAYCATCTTTTTTATTGCTGCTTTATCCATTATCATTGCATGTCATATACAGAAGCTTTCTCTAAAAAATCCCATGAGATTTTGGACTTTTGATTTTGTCTTTGCTYTTTTTTCAGTCACTTTGAAAAACCAGGATGTGTTTTGCATGCAAACAAAGCAGCTGGAAAATATTTCAATCAACCTCTATAATCAAGGGTATGTGTTTTGCTTGTTCAGTGCAATGGCCTCACAGTGATAGCAGATAATATCCGCTACTGATTTTTTTAGAGTGTTCTTGTTTCCTTTTCTGATTCGAGAGTAAATTAAAATCTATCCTGTCATCAGCATACACTGTAGTATTTTGAAGAATATCAACTGTTTTGTAGTGACAGTGGAGAAGCTTTGTTCTCCCTCAAATTAATCTGAATGCTTTTTTAGTGAGAGAATCCCAACTGTGTGGAAATTTCCTTTTTCTACTTAGTGGAGAGTAGATTGCACTTAAGAGCTGAACAAAGAGAGGAAACAAAGTGTGCTGTCACAATCTCTAGAACAGAGAGAATCACTGAAATCCAGCAAACCAGTATCAGTAGAAAAAAATCTTCTTTTCCAAAGATATGTTTGGGCAAGAGCATAAGTTAGAGCTGATGACAAATCTCAGAAATAGGAATACTGTAAGAAATGAGCATTATGTCTTTGCTGTGGGCAGTACTAGAGAGCACTCAGCATTGGAGCTGGACAAGGTACATTCCAAAGTATAGCATCTCCTTTGTAGAAAAAACACACTTGTGTTTATTACTGCGTAGTGAGTAAGAATTGCACAAGATTGCAGAATTAAAGATGCATACATGTGGGGGAAAAGAAAGGTTAAAATAACTAAAACAAATTAGCAACTGCCTTTGTTTGATATGGCCATGGTAGGCCTTCAGCAGCAGCACAGAATGGGACAGAATGTTCTGTATATACATATATATATATATATATATATATACATATATATATATATATATTAGTCTGAAAATCAATTGCCTCTCACTTTGCTTTCTCAGAGAACCACAAATGTTTCTCCTTGGTTTTATGCAGACACTTGGACAATAATATTGCTATAAAAAAAACGACCCCAAAATTGCAGTAGATGGCTCTGTTCTTTCCAAAAATCTTGCAATTCAAATTGCAAACAGTCTTTTGAAGAAGAGTTAGTGTCATAAGTTCATTTCGTCTAGCCTCTTTACTCAGCCCCTTCTTTTTCTTTCTTAAGAGTTACAAAGAAAATGGGTGAAAGGTGCAAAGAAGATGAAAGAAGTGAAGAAAAGAGGTGCCCTTACAGAAAAGTCACTAATCTCAGCAGGAAGATGAGGTGGGACTCAATCAAGAGCACAGAGATCCTTTTCAGAGGAAGAGGACTGCACTTGAGCTTTTCCTGGGTTAAAAAAAAAAAAAAAGACAAGACATGAGGAGAAACTTTAACTGTGTTAGGTATGCTAGCCACCAAAGGAGAGCAGAAAATAGAAAGAGAAGGATGTCAAGCATCTGGGGCTGTCAAGAAACTAAGGATAACAAGTTGTAAGTTAACAGAGGGGCTCACCTTACCTAGGGCAGCCACCTTCAGTGTCCTACACAGTATGAATCTACCTTCCCCTCACAATAATGGCTCTCTTGCCTGTTCATGTCAGGACTGCGAGCTCACCTTTGAAATACAGCTGTTCCTCGTCTATTTTTAGTTCCAAATTTATGTCCACAGCTCTCTTTCACCTTCAAAAATATCGGTTCAAATCCTGCTTCTTGTTTTCTCCAGAACATGTCTCTTTCCTTACCCCTTTAGGATTGCTAACATACATGATTTTGGAGGTGATTTTTGAGACAGTTGTACCTCCTTTAAAGCGTCAGGCATCGGAATCAAATGTCTAAAATGCTCTGCTTTCATTTTTAATTTATTTTTATTTTGAAATTGTCTTTTTAATAGCTAAACAGAAAAATACATCAGTCAAGAATAAAGAGGGTAGGAAAAGAGCAGATCCCAAAAGCTGTTTTGGTTTTGTTGTTGTTTCATTTAATCTTTAATGGGATTTTTCTTAATATGGATTTCACTTTTTTTTCTTTTATACTGCTTTTTTTTCCATGCCTGTTATAATTTTATTTATGTATTCTTGCTTTATTTCTTTCAGTTTCCTACACATTCCTTTACTATTTGGCCCTAGCACTCTTCTGGAATAGTTTTTTGTATCTACCATGTTTTTTTTAAGTTCTTCTCCTTCTATCTTATTATGGAACTACAGAACATCAACATTAGCCAAGACTAAAATAAATGCAGAAAGTCAGCAAGAATGAAGAAGTATTGATTATGAAAACCACAACCACCAAAACACAGGATTTTTTTTTTTTTTTTTTTTTTTTATTACTCATAGCTTTATTATATTTATAGAAGTAATGCAAGTATCAACAGTTTTGGAATTAACTAAATTAATCAACAGATTCTTTGCGGAAGTGGCCAAAAGAGAAACATTCTGCTCGGTCATAAGAGAGAAAAAAATTTGCCTTTACTACAGCCTTAACTAAAAAAAAAAGGTAGGAACCATTTCCATATCGATGTTACCAGCTTCATCAAACTAATTTTAATCTATTGCAATAGGTAATCAAGACCCTTTTAGGCTGCTAAAGCTCTCCACACATTCAGCAGTTCCACCAAGAGTGTTTACAGCAAAGAGGTGTAGTTAGTTGGGAAGGTATTGCAAACACACTCTTCTGAGTGCTGTGCAATCATTTGCAGTGGGGCTAATCAGAGGTCCGGTACAGCCAAAGGATTCGTGCGTGCAACGGGAAAATCTAGAAACCCATGTTTTTTAAGAGAGTCAATCAGGAGAGATTGAAAGCAGAAATATTATATAGGAAATCTTAACTTCCATCTTTAATCAGTGCCTGGATATGCTACTTCGGAGTGGATTCTTCAAGGTTTAATTTCTTGTATCTGAGAATATGCACATGGATCCATTAAACTGGAACATGTACAGAAAAAAAGATTTTCTGGATTAAAATTTCTATTCCTGCAAGTTCTTTTTATAAAATTCTTTGTAGGTTTTTGTTACTTTTTAACTTTGTTCTAGGATTTGGAAGTTAGCAAGGATTGTGCCCTGTCAGAATCTGTAAAGTTTAACTGCTTATTATAACTGCAGTATTGACGTAATCTAAATACTTACAGAAATACATTTTTGATTGTAGAATGCTGTTTAGCATGTCCACACGTTATCCAAATTCAGGTTTTTAATGAAACTTAAGCAAACTTTATTCCGTTTGGCACATTCTGTCAGATGATACACGGTTTTTATGCAAGATCCATGAGGAGAGCACAACTATTTACAGTATGCAAAAGATATGTAAATATGCCCTTGTTTTCTGACAGAATCATTGATGCTCAAGGATATCCTGCCTTCCCCAAATGAGATGCAAAGAATGAAAAATTCTCTCAAGTTCGGCAACTGCCAAGCTCCATGTCTAGTACAGCAGTGTCTAGCTTCCCTGGCCCTGCAAGCTGCATACCGAAACCCCTGCATGTCTGAAAAGCACAAGACATTTATTCTGTAACTAAGGAGGGCAGATAGGTCCCTGTGAATGGTTCAAAGGTAGAAGAGAACAAAAGATAGAGGAGACCTCCCCAGGAGATCTCACTGTTCTATTACCGGAGGGAGGATGGACACACACCTTGATCATTGAATGACCTTTTGATTTCAGCTTCAAAAGAGCTTCGTGTCTCCGCATAGTCAGGGATTTCAATCAGGCAGAAGTCCAGGTGCTGCACTCTACTGCACACTATGCACCCCTGCCATGGAAGCCTCACTTGAACTTACATACCGCTCTTGAGCCTTCTCCAGAGGTTAGACTTAAATGAAAGAGGTAATTACATGGCCAGCCAGTCAGCAGGTGTCAGATATATTTAAAATAAAATTTAAAAAGAAAAGATACCATAATTTTAAGTTAGGTTTACTTATCACAGGTTTTGTCTTTCTAACCACAATTATACAGGCAAAAGGTAAATAGCAATAGCACTATAAGCAGCCAAGTATAATTTTGAACAAACAGTAGTGACATCAAAGGTTCAATGTCCATAAGGAAGTCTAGAAGAAAGGAGGATGGGAATAGTTGTGACTCTTCCATGTTTGTAAAAGCAGTAATGTGTAATGTACATGGAATGTCATTATTTATATTATTTATCTCTCTGAATTATAAATAAGAATGCAAGAAATATGAGTTTATAAGTTAGACACCAGATGCTGTGCTTGTATAGCATTGCTGAAGTTAATAGAAGTCAGCTCATTAACCTCCTCAGAGGTTCTTGTGCTAAATATTATACGMGCTGCTTTGTCTGTTCATCTTCTGTCTCATTCTATACTTCATACAGAGGAAATGTAAGCAGTTTCTCTTTCAGATTGTATTCAATATTTTATGTGCCTGAACAGAGACACTCAGTTTCTTCACTTTTCCTTAATCTTTTCTTTTTTAATATAGCACCATTTGAAATAACAGGTAATATGGAGAATGACTATATCTTAACAAGCTGCTTCTTTTTCCAGCAGCCACACATTACTTTACATTGTATAGGCAATATTTTCTGCATCATTTCCAAAACTCTGTTTCAACTGGAAGACAAAATGCAATTATTTTACTGACATAAATGAAGGTGCAGTAATTATTAGCTACTTATTTTCATAATGAATTGTGAATAAAGATATTTTCTTTTTATCTTACCCAGTTATTAGTTTGTATTCTATCAATTTTCACCTAGAAACTACAAGGAAGTTTGGTTCCAAATATGTGTGTGATTTGACTATGGTGTTTCAAGAAGTGCTGCACACTGAGCAATGCCCTGCTTACTGCAGCCACTTACTGTGCTAAATGCACATTTGTCTTGTGACAACTGTGCAGTAGAACTGCCTGCAGCTTGCAAAATGTTGCATACCCACAACCCATTTCTGTGTAACAGACTCAGTTGAACCAGGTACACACCCAAATTCCATGGTTATTTGTCTCAGTTGCACACCAGATTCTGGGAAGAGATGGATACAGACAAACAACCCCCCCAACTACTGCCACCCTTCTACTTGGAGAAACACTGGAGAAATATTTCTCTGGGTTGTTTCACCTAATTCTTTCTCCCTCATATCTGTGCCCCAGTATATTTAATCAAGAAAAAAGATTCAATTCAATTTAATCTCCACTTACATTTTCTCAGCCTCTTCATACATTTTATTTAATGTACTAGTACTTTGCTATTCACAGTACTGGCTTTGCCCCTCAGTGGGATTCACAGAATCACAGTATGGGTAAGGTTAGAAGGAACGACCGTGGGTAATCCCCAGCCTCCCTGCTCAAGCAGGGTCATCCTAGAACACACCACACACGATTGCTTTGAGATGGTTCTTGAATATCTCCAGTGAGGGAAATTCCACAAGCACTCTGAGCAATCTGTTCTAATGTTTGGTCACCCACATGGTAAAGAAGTTCTTCCTCGCATTCGGTTGGAACTTCCTGTGCATCAGTTTCTGCCCATTGACTCTTGTCCTACTGCTTGGCACCACTGAGAAGAGCCTGGCTCCATCCTCTTGATACCCTCCCTTCAAACACTTATTGATGAGGTCCCCTCTCAGTTGACTCTTCTTGAGACTGARCAGGCCCAACTCTCTCGGCCTTTCCTCGTAAGAGAGATGCCCTACGCCCCTAATCATCTTTGTCACCCTCCTCTGGACCTTCTYCAGGAGCTCCATGTCTCTCTTRTACTGAGGAGCCCAGCATAGGACACAGCACTCCAGATGTGGCCTCACCAGGGCTGAGCAGAAGGGCAGGATTACCTCCCTCACCTGCTGGCAATGCTCTTTCTAAGGCACCCCAGGATACCATTGGCCTCCTTGGCCACAAGGACACACTGCTGGCTCATGGACAGCTTGTTGTCCACCAGGACCCCCACATCCTTCTCTGCAGAGCTGCTTTCCAGCAGTTCAGCCCCCAGCCTGTGCTGGTGCAAGGGGTTATTCCTCACCAGGTGCAGGACCCTGCATTTGCCTTTGTTGAATTTCAGAAGGTGCCACTCTGCCCACCTCTCCAAGCTGTCAARGTCCTTCTGAAGGGCTGCATAGCCCTCTGGGGTATCGGCCAATCCTCCCAGCTTTGTGTCATCAGTGAATGTGCTGAGGAGGCCTCTGCCCCTTCATCCAAGTCATTGATGAATAGGTTAAACAATAGTGGGCCCACTAGGACACCACTAGTGACAGGCCAACAATTAGACCCTGTGATTAGAATCCTCTGGGATCCACTATTCAGCCAGTTCTCAATCCACCTCCTGTTCACCCATCCAGTTCACACTTCCTGAGTTTGCCTGTGAGGATGTTGTGAGAGACTGTTGAAAGCCTTGCTGAAGCTGAGGTAGAAAATATCCACTGCTCTCCTCTCATCCATCCTGGTRRTTGTTTCATTGTAGAAGGCAGTCAGGTTCGTTAAGCGTGATTTACCTTTAGTGAACCCATGCTGACTGCTTCTGACCTCCTTCTTGTTATCTCTGTGGAAAGACATGGCCTCCAGAATGAGGCGCTGGATCACATTTTCGGGRATTGAGGTGAGGCTGACTGGCTGGTAGYTCCCTCCTTGTCTTTTTTTGAAGATGGGGGTGACATTTGCTTTCTTCTAGTCCTCAGGCAACTCTCCTGATCATCACAACCTTTCAAAGCTCAGTGATAACAAAACCATCTCTGTATTATTAACCATGTGTGCAGCACAAATCCAAAACACAGCTGCATAGTAGTCACTGTGAAGAAAATTAACTCTACCCCAGCCAAAACCAGCACAGAGCTTTAAGATCCCTTTTGGGACAAGACACTGTAATTTGCTCCTRCTGCAAGGTGAAATCCCCATGCAACCTGATGGGTTTTGTACAACTTTCAGAGACAATTCAGTACTGCTCTGCCACTGGAGTGTTGTAATTGTCCATTATGTTGTAGATGAGTTTACAGCCAGGATTAATTTACTTTCCGTTTAATCTGCTTCTATAACCTCTCAAAAACAAATGAACAAAAAAGRTCTCAGTGCTTAATGAAAAAGATGAAGTATGAGCTTTGTCACAGAACTATAAGCCTTTCAAATTTTATGTCTGGGAAGAAAAAAATGTAAACTTCCTTTTTATGCCACGTTCCCATTTCCATATAAAATTTACACAGCATGCAGTAAATGAGCTTAAAGATAAACTGTTAATATAYTTTGCTTGCAAAGGGCAGACCATTAACAGAAAGTTTACTTTAGGCCTTTAAAATTCTTCTCCTATCTTCCGCTCTCTCTGGCTCTGTGACCTCAGGGGATGTAATCCCTTAAAATGCAGCTCATCTTCAATTAGCAGAGAGAACATATGTACGTTCTTCACTGAAATCCCCAGGTATCATGCAATGCAGTTCACTTCAGATTTTACAGTTAATTAAAGCCTCATACACATTTTCAGATTCTCCAGCTGGCACTGGAGAGTTTTAAAGCTTAGACCATTTTAGCTATTACTCTGCTAAAAAGTTTGCTAATAAACATTAACGTTCATGTGCCTTTCTTGCTGACCAACACACTGTAATGGGAAGTTTATAACCACTGATCTCCTCCCACAAAGAGGATGAGTGGAAACTGAGGTTGCAGGAGGGACCAGAGTTTGAACAGCCTGCTTAAAAATAATCCCCCATAAAAATCAGAATCCTCTGAGAAAATGTACCTTGAAAACAAGCAAATGAACATTAAGAGGTTAGGAAACATTTCCAGGTTATACTCTTGAAAAATTAGAAGGAAAAAGTCACCTTTTCTGAATAATATGCTTAGATCTTGTAGTCAGCAGATGTGACTTGCTGCTATTATAAGAATAAAYAGCACGCTTTTTGAAGGAAATAAAGCACATTGTTTTCTGTTCAACCCCTTTCAAAAGTCACTAAATTTTCAGTATGTTTTCACACCCTTCTTTTTTATTTAGTGTCCTGTGTAAGGAATATGTATATAGTAGTTGCCTGACAGCTGGTTTGATCTCACAGGATGAAGATTCAGTACTAAGTTTTCTTCTTTTAATAAAAAATTTCCTAGTCCTATTTCTCTTCAGAGTAGTAATTTTTATAAACTCAGTGCTTCTTCCTCCTTTTTTTCTTCTCCCTCAGCTAATATTGATCCTTCTTTAACCAGCTTGTTCCAATCACCTTTTTAATCTGTCACCATCTTTCCTTCTTCTGATTACTGCTTCTCTTTTCTCTACTTTTATTCCATCTTCCTTCAATTTCCCACTTTTATCTTTTTAACATTCATGCACTCCTCCTGAACTTTCACTGGACTGAAGGCCCTTGATCATGGCATAATCTCATACTTCAAGAAGTTATTATCTGAAGACTGACTATGAAAATGTCACTGCACTGTTATTTTCCCATGCATCTSGATGTGAGATCTTCAGATCAACAGAGCTTTTGTTACAAATGAAAATATTTTTATTCCTTATTTTTGAAAACACCACAGTAGGCCAGGTGACTGCAGACACCAGTGTTTCTGAAATGAATTCTTTTATTTTATCTTTTTGTCTTTTTTTTTAATTGATGTTATTAAGACATAAAGTTTTCCAGGCACATTTAGTGACTGAAGGACCTAACAAAGACTTAAATCTTCATTCTGTTTCTGATACTGTTAAATTGCACCCTTGACCCTTGTATAAGAAACTGCTTTGAGGTCAAAGAACACACACAAATACAATTAAAGGCAGAATTAAGGCCCATGTTTCTTCTCACCTGAGTGGCTCCCGGGCCCATGAGGAACTTTTTGGGTTTTTTTTAATTAAAATGCAGTTGGGGAAACCATTAGAAAATTAGCCCAAACATGCTGTGCTCGTGGGTATTTTGCTCATGTCTGTTGAGGTACCAACCTACAATAAGTTTTCTGCAAAGACCATGGGGAGACAAGTCACCATCTGTCAGTGTTGGTTGCAAAACAAGGGTTCTGCAAGAGGAATGTAAACTGCAAAATAGATTTGCATTCCTACACATCTCACAAGATCCAGGAGCATATAAAGCTTAATATTCAGCCTCTCTTGAAGTTTAGAAGGCTTATGACAAAAGAATGGAGAAGACTTTTTTACATTTGAAATATTTCTATTTCTGAAAGTGTTAATGATAATATATTAATAATTGTATTGATATGGGAGCAGCATGGTAATCTACATTACCCTTTCCCAATATTAATATTTTTTTCTGTGGTAAAAGGCATAWAAAAGGATGCATGTTAGAGAAGCAATTCCTTTTGTGTTAACAGCATATTCTTGACTACTTTGGGAACAGTGTTCTTCATAATTTCTTCTCAGGTAAACCTGCACATTTGAAAAATACCTAACCATGGGTACTAGCTTACTGGGCATTCTTACTGGAACATTTTCTGGATATTCATTATTTTCACACTATTTCTGTGACTCCAGTTTTAAATAGTTTATGAGGATTATTTTCTTTTGGTCCTTATCCCTTCTTCAGTCTCTTTCAGAAGAGAAAATACTGCATGTATTTCTTTGATATAGGAAGGGTATCTGCAAAAGCTAAGAAAGATTCATGGCTAGAAATGTTGGAYGATATAAATCGGCATACACCTATTAATTCCACAAGGTCTGTGCACATTTAACTTGACCTGTTTCTACATCTGCAATAATATGATCTCATTTAATATTCTAGATAGCTTTTCATTACTTGTGTTGGATTTGTATTTCTGTGGGGCTGTTTGCTTTGTCTGTGAATGTATTTGGAGTTGAAAGAGAAAAATTACATTATTCTATAAATTTGAAACTATTTAAATAAGAGCAACTCTTGCATAGAAAAAATGGCAGTACTCTGTAATTTCCTCTTTTATGAAAGCTTATAGCTCTCATATGTTATCACATAAATGAAATGGCTTGGTCCATTGCTGGTCACGGAAATTAAAGAAATAACTCTTATTTTGTGATTACTTCATGTCAGAATAGCAACCCACTCTAAGTGTCAARTAGAAATGTAGGTGAACTGTAAATACTCACCCTTAACAAAATAACAAGTTTGTAACCCAGGTGTTTCTACAAGGTCAGAGGGAAAAATTTTAAACCACAAAACCTTAGATTTCCTGTTAATATTATACAGTAATATAATTTCTTACAACTCCTTTGCCACAGATTTGAATGCTGAGCAGGTTTATTACAGATTCTCAGTTAACTGCCAATTGGGAAGGAAGATAAAGAAAGGACATACTGTATTTTCCATGTAAAATGGGTATTTTTCTGGTCACTCACCTATAAAATTATTGTTGAGCAAGGGGAAACTGCAGAAAAAAATGTGTTAGTTCTTTGCCAATCCATGTCAAGATTTCACCTATATGGATGAGAGCTGGAGAACTTGCTGCAGAAATTTTCTTATTAGTCTTCTTTGATTTTTCCAGATTCTGGAGAAAATACATAATTTTTCTTTAAGAATACATTCACAATTTTATGATTTGGAACTGTTTTATTAGAATGCAAATTGATAAAAATCTGTTTAACTTGGTGGTAATACCAGATAATGGGCTAGATTCTAAATTTTGCAAATAGTTTTGGGGGKTTTTTTGCATGATATGCATTGAGTTTTCCTTTCTCAACAGTTCTTAAAAATTAACATATTCATCTTAGCATTTTAGTCTCTTTTTGTAACTGAGTGTGAAAACAGTAATCACATTAGTGGAATTAAGAAAAATGACATAGGTAAATACTAAATGATGAAGAAAAGCTTAATATCATTACAGAATTATAAGACCTTCAATATCTCAGGGTTAACAGAGAAACACATTCAGATCATTAAATTATGCTTTATTAGAGTAAAATAAAGTCAGGAAGCATTGTACATAAATTCTGCATAATCTATAGAAACTTGTTTTRAGGTATATTATAAAATCGGTAATTTTGTCAATACACACATGCCAACATTTTTAAGATACACGGGGGAGTATTTATAATTTAAGCTTAGATTAGTCTCTATCAAATACATTTGTGAATGACAACCTTGACATCTCAGTAATGCTCTAAATGACTCTGATATGGTTGCTGATGTACATGGGCTACAAGAGATATTTTGTTGAGAAATATGTGACTGCTAGCATGACCATCAGAGAAATGTGAAGACAAAGCTGTGCTCTAAAAGAAACAGCTTTAATTTTATTTTCTATAATTTGTAAGTGCATGTATACATTTTGGAACRGGTGTTGTGTGGTTTTGTTATCATTTTCCATTCCCCCCTCCATTAAGCTCATATCAAAGCAAAAACATGCCTTGAATCTGGAAGGATCTTGGGTGCAAGAGAGGGAAAAAGTGCTTGGAAAGCAGTTGCTTTGAATGTCAGCATTTTGTCAGGGGCAGACAGTCATCTGATAAAGCTTAGCTGTACTCTGCCCTTCTGATTTCTATTTTGGTTCTTCATTTTCCTATTAGTCTATAATAGTTGACTTGCTTACCTCTCTTTTGTATTTGTGTTTAAGAATAAAACAGCACTCTGACTTGAATAAATCKGGAGTAGTTTTGGTTTTTTTATTTAAATCTAGGGTTACCTATAGATGTGTGCTATATGTATTTTAAGATTATCTTTATAATAAAGGCCACAGAAGAACAAGGCAGAGGCAAATTCAATTAGTGGTATATAATAGCTCATATACTGTATGATTTATAGCAAATCCCTAATAAACAATATGTTAGAACTTATGGTTCTTCATAAAAAAATTTTTTTTTGCTGGTGACTTCTTTTTAATTTTTACTTGTAGGCCCTGCTTTAATTTTCCCTCCATAGGCAGATTTTCATGTTTGTTGAAAAGGGTTACAAATATTTCCATCTGCACCTGATCAAGCATTTTCAAGCTGTCCAATTTGTGGGATTATATTGTTTAACCATTTATCACAGCAGTTTCAAGAAATCATAATCTGTGCAGAATGAAGTTGAAGGCATTTTCTGATCACCTCTCATTATATTTTCTCTTAATCTGTTATTTAACATAAAGAATAAGATTTTATTTCATAGTAAGACTGATTTGGCAGCATTGGGTCCTAAAACATACATAAATTTCCATATGGTGTATGTCAATGAGAACTTGCATATTTGACATGTGGTCAAGTTTCCTTTGCAGTCATAAACCAAGTATGCTGTCATGTTCCCTTTGCAGTGCTATCCCTGGGTAATAGCTGAACTTAAACATGTCAGTCTGGTTAGATCCTAAACATYAGTTACAGTGACTAAACAGAGATTCTTATAAAAATTCTGATGTTTTCATCATGTAAATGTACCAGATGTTGAGTCATCTAATGTGGGAGGTTTAACATTGTTTATTTAGCTCATTTGTCTGTCATTGCATTCCCTTATGCCATGCAAGTTTGGAGGTAATAAATAAGAGTGTTAGATGGAGTTTTTCTGAGAAAAGCAACTTCATACCATCTTTGTTTAAATCTCTTATGAAAACACAGTCAAATCAAGGGTAGGGCTTTCTTTTTCCTAAGATATACAAATGCTTAATAAATAACAGACATATACAGATTGTGCAATTGGATGAAGATGTCTGCTTTTTCTTAAGATGTTTTTGATGGCATTTCAGATTAAAGGGATTAATCAAGAGTTTCAATATCTCAGAGTAAAGATCACTGGAAAAAACAAGAGAAATAAAGACCTGCCCATCGCTGAGAAAGAAAACTCAGCCACACAGAGTGCTGGGAGACTGCAGGGGCGAGAACAAAGTGCTGTGTTTCTCTGATCCGTGTCAGAGGGTTTMGCAATTGTTTTAATAAAATGGTCATAGACTAGACAACATTTGGAAAAGAATACAACTACAAGGAAAACTAGATTATGGGAAAAAGTGAGAGATAGTTGCTAAAAGAAATGATTTCTCTTAGAACCAAGTTATTACCTATAAGATTATGATCTCAAAAAAATTATAAATTGTTTATTAAATCAATTTTATGTGATAAACTATAAAAACTGCCTTCTAGTCTTTTTTTCATACACTACTTCCACGGGATTACGTCTCACAATGGGGGGTGGGGGAAGGAGAACACAAATACCATTCCTTTTGGTTTGACCAGGCATCTTAGTAAATGGAAAATTCAGGATTGGTCTTTACTAATCCATCTATAATAATTACTCAACAGAAAATGATAACAGTGAGATTTCCAACAAGGAAAAGAAAGAAGAAAGGTTTAAATGACATGGCATGTTTATAAGAAGATTGACCTAATATTCTAATAAGCACTACTGCCCGAAGATAAAGATGAAAAAAAAGACGCTTTAAAGATGAGCTCAGCTTTAGGGGGGRAAAAAAAAAAAAGGAAAAAACATTCTGCAGTTTGTTCTCAGTCTTTTACAGTCTGTCTTCTAATTTTTCAGTGTGAGCTAAAGTTACAAGCGTAAATAGGGCACATAATATACCTTTTATAGAACATATCAGAGTTCTCAGGAAAGCAGATTTAGGGCTTATACCAAGATACACAGCAATCTATTTCTGAAATAGTACTCGGTTTCCTACTTAAAGGCAAACAAAATGAAGCAAACACATATTCGGGAAATGAAAAAGGAGGTGCTCCATTTCCTGAGCAATAGTGTCAGCTGAATGCAAAACTGTCTRTAGAACCTAGCAACACAGAATGTCAGAACCCCAAATGACACCAGTTGSATGTTCTACAAATATTCCAGAAATCCATTTCCCGAATGTGATGGCAATGATGAGAAGAGTTTGTCTGGCTAAATATGATGGTATAGTAGGTATATTGAAGCAGCTAGGTGCTACAATGAAGTATAAAGAAAACTGCTATGATTGGAAAGTGAGGGGGAGACCTGAAAACTTGGAATAATAAAAAGTTGATTGCTACACTCAGTTTTTTGTTGAGCTCAGCAGCTCTTAAAATAAGGTTATGGACAGTAAGGACCCGCAGGAGCTGCTTGTTCTTCAATATTCCATAAAAAAATTGGTGGGTCACAAGCTATAATGTACTAATAAAGTCTTTCTGCCATTTCTCCCCAGTAGAAATTAACCATCTTATATGAACATCTAGTATTCCTATTGAATTTAATGAATTTCTTATTACATTTATTGAATTATACCTGTAATTCTCTTCCTCACTATTTCACCTCAGAGATTATTGAGGTTGAAGGTTTGCTGGAAGTTATATTGGTGTTGTTTTGAATGAACAAGAATGAGTCTCAAATTTCTTTCTGCTAGCCCCAGGAAGCTTCACATGAATATAGTAAACATGTATTTGGTTTATAAATTTTATAGTTAGTAGCTCTAATTTATTTTTTCTTAATGTTGGCAAGACCTTCCCAGAAATATTGTTTGTGTCTTATTTATTGGTGTCATTCATTGGGGTGTGATGCTGAAGAACTGCATGAGAAAAAATCCTATTAAAATATCTGCAACTATTTGTGTTATTAAGAATCATTCTTTTACTAAGTACTTATGTAATGGGATTCTTACAGGGTAAGGCCCAATTTCCATGAAATGTTTTTCAGATAAATAAGGAAAATAAAGAACTGAAAAAAGTTCATTCATGGAAAATGTGAAGCTGTTAATTAACCAATGTGACTAAAAACTGCACAGAGGTCTGAATTTCTKACTGAAAAATCCTTGATTCTCAACAGAAAAAAAGAAAAAAAAAGGTTTTACCAAACTGTAGATTTGTCAATCCCAAAAACATCATTTAACAAATAGATTGTTTCCTTTAATTAACACCATGTTCTGATGACAACACACCATGCAGTCCATATGGTCTATTTTGACAATAAATGAGGCACTAACTCCTCCTGCTTGTAGTATTATGGCAGATGCTACCCTTCCCATGCCTTCTTGTGCTTACTTCAGTTCTTTTTTGTTGTTGTTTTTATTTTCCCTTTTTTGCCTTCAAACAGGTATCTTTCTCTTTTTTTTCTAATCAGAAAATTGTGATTTGAATACATCAATAGGATAAGGAAGACATAAGATACAGGGAAGGGGAGAAGGAGAAAGACAAAATGGATAAGGAATGTGGAAAGGGTAAGAGAATGTAAACAAGAAAGATGATGACAAGTCAAGGCAAGCAAAAATTAATTCCTTAAGCAAGGAATCTCTGTTCTCATTATAAAGTTAACAACCTCTCCATTCTGGTAATCTAACAGGGTTTTTTCATGGAAAGAAATCAATTTTAAAATAACCATTTGGCCACACCAGAGGATGTGTAGGTTTGAAAACTTCCTTGACCACTGCACACTATTCCTGCATTTTCTTCATAGTATCACTAGAAAGCTTAATGATAATCAGAGTATTGTTAGACATGTGGCTCAGTTCAATTTAGAAGTTTTGGTGGCTTCCTTAAAAATAGAGATTCCTTTGGTTTTGTTTGAGATGTGTCCTTTACAATATGCATAACACTTATGGTTCTCAAGTGTGAAAGCCTTCTTACTCAGAAGAAAAGTGGAAGACATGAACTTGGACAAGCAAAAAAAGACATACRAAAAGAGGACAATGAGGAATGGTAGAAAGATAATGACAGGTCAATATAAGGTGATTCAGATACTGGATCACTGACAAAGCTCGCTGAGGACAAGGATAATCTTTCCATTCATTTAAAGGAATTTTGGATGGTGTTCAGAGAAAAAGAAAATGAAAATAAAATAAAATGTCTAGAAAAAAAAGGAAAGTTATATTATCACATATTGACCAGAAAAATTATAAAACTTTTTGTAACAATAGGGGRAAAAAAATTACAAGCAATACATGCACTAACACTTGTAAAAAGTTGTTGTAAAATCCTTACTGCTTATTCCATCATTTCATCTGTACCAGTGCAAGTAATAATGATTACAGTTTTAGTAATATAAACGTGTCTGAGCAATGTGGTCACTTCTATAACAATGTGAGCTAGAAAACTGCTACTGATCTCATAGAAAGACTGGAAACCTTCCCTTTTTTCTTTTTTAAAATTCATTAAACATCAAAATCCAAGGAAATAGCTCCTTAATATCTAGAAAGAAAAATCATAAAGAAAAAGCTGGAAAAAGAGAAACATAAAATATAATGAAGGGGAGATATTCTGAAAAACTTGTGTTCAAGCTAGRGTATTTTTGACACTTTTGGTGGCTTGTTCATTTGTTTCTAGAATCGTGTACAATGGTTTGGACTTTCAAACGAAAAAAGGTGGGAAAAAAGCATTACAAATATTTTTATTGCAGTCTTGTTTTTAAAATATTATTCACAGATTTTAAACTTTTGTTTATGAAAAAGTCACCTTTAGAACCAAGTTGCCCATTTTGTTAAATTTAAATAGAGAGATAACGTAACTTTAAATTTATATATAAATAATTTCTACCTATTACCCTATAGTRATATTTTATGGAAGAATTAACATTGCAGGAGGTAATGGCAATATTTCTACCACAAACAGTATCACACAGCTCTATAGGCCACAGGGAACTTATGAAAAAAGGCGTGAAGRTCAATAATATCAAACTGTCCAAATAACGGCAGGTGTTTGGTCCCAAGGTGTGATTCCGTATGGTATCCTTGCAAAGACAACACGCTTGCACKTGGGGGTTTTTTCCCTTCTGTGGGTGCTCCTGGGTGCAAGCTGTGGGCAGAACCGGTCTGAAGGGCTGACTCCTGGCTGGTCAGGTGAGGCAGGTTTTGAGGCCAGCCACAGGGTTACAAAATGCTCTGGGACAAACGGATAGGGATGGAGCTCCGTGGGGCAGGCAACCACCCCGCTGATGGTGCACAGAAGCTTCCTTTAATTTGGGCTAGCCAGCGAGACCAGGGCTGCCCACACTCTAGAGTCACTTCTGCTGGCAGTCTGCTTTTGTCGTGCATCTGAACCATCTCCAAGGGAACAGCAGCAAGAAAACAGAAATAAATGTATGACACTATAAAAACAGGTAAATTTTAGTTGGTGTCCATGCAGATAAAGTTATCAAAGAAGCAGAAATGAACAGGGGAAAATATCTTATCGTGAACCAATTGGTACTGTTCTGTGGGAAGACATCATCAGAGACACTCTTGCCCTTTGGAAACTGAGACAGTGTCTAGAYTTCAGGACAGTAACAAGACAGTAATTCAAATGGCAAAATACAGAATGCTTCTCCTGTAATGCTGTTCAAATCAATTAGAAAATGTAGATCAATAACATCAAATTGAATTGCTTTGGGATTATTTAGAGGCTCCTCTTTTCCCAGAAGTCACAYGTTTAAGGACTGTTACAAATTATTCCAAGTATTAGGGGTATCAGCTAGACCAAACAAGTTTATTATTTGCAAAAAAAGATGTGTTAAAGTAACAGCTAAATGTAAGCAATATTAAATCATGCTCTGACAGCTGCATAGCTAAAAAATGAGTAGAGCTTGTTCTCTTTTTCCCTCTGGTCCAACCTGCCCTCTGTGTAGATTATTCTGGAAATCTTGACTCTCTCTGGGGCACTTGGACAGTCTTTGATTTTGTCAAGGACTTTAGTGAAACCAAGATTTGTTATGGTGTCAGAAGTATTGGAAAGTGTTCCTGTAGCCTAACATCTGACCTTTCTTCTGATCTCTGGCTGACTGGATTTGGTTTTGGGGTGTTTTTTTTATTTTATTTTAGTCTTTCTCACTGTTGTAGTCAAGATACTTGTATTAGGGTTCCTTCCTTTTCCTTATTCTGGTCAGTGTGCTTTCCCTATTTATCTGAGTCTATGCTTCTGTAGTGCTGACAATTGTTATTATTCTTATTATCATAAATATAGGCATTATGGAGTATTTTATGGAGTTTTATGAAAGGCTGATACAAGCTGTTAAATTTTATTCACCATGGATGCTATCAACCCTTAATTAATAAAAATGCTACTACCTGCTTTTATTTTCAGTTGTGCTAACACAATTCATGACCATATGCAAAATGACTTTTCCTCCTTGAGGGGCAGGAAAACGAGGAGAATACAGACCAGAACACTAGTTCTCTAAGAGTTAGAGAGAAGTGCTGCTGATGATGCAGGTGAGCGTGTAAGAGGAGGAGGAGGTGGAGGGATGATACCCAAAACATGAAGGGTGGTTAAGTACTGCTAATAGAATTCCAAAAGGAGGAAATGTTGGGATGTTTTTGTATCCATGTTTAAGATGGGACTTGTCCTGCAAGAGATTTCATATGGCTTTAGATTCAGAAGTTTTCCTTAAAAAAAAAGACAGAACAAACCAAAACCAAAACCCACAGAAAATAAAAGGTCTCAAAGTAATTATTTTAGAAAATTTCATGATTTTTAACTCATTTCAAGACTCACAATACTACTTTAGGTTTCCCCTTTGGATAAGCTGTGATTGATGTTAATGGCACTATTTCTGTTTTCCTAAGTTACACAGCATTTGTAGGAGACAGAGATAAATGAATCAAATAATTTTGAATCAGAACCAGTGCAAGAGGAGCAAATAGCTTTCAACAAAAGATAACTCCTGCAGTTACTATTTATGAGCCAAGATTAGATATCATTCAATCTTGTGCCAGTGCCTCAGCAATTCTGTTGGCAGGTCCCTCGCTCTGGTTCAGATTTCCAAGGGATCATAAATACATTAAATAGAAGGTTATTCTTCTAACCTGAACCTCTGTGTACAATTACCACAGAGACATGACTCTATTAATGTAATTACATTTCTACCACTCTAAAATCTCCATTGTACCATATGTTCTGGTGCAAAAAACATTTATGTAAAACACTATCCCTTGGTATTCAGCCTTCCTGTTTCCTACTAAATAGCCTGGTAGCACTCAGTATTTTTAAAAGACCTGCTTCAAAGAATGCCCTCTACAGCAACATGCAATTTTGCATCTGTATCTCCTATTTTGTGTAGAAACTTTCGTGTTAATTCAAACGCTTTTTCAACAAAGCCTTCCAAATTAAAAAATACAACTGAGAGCCCTTAAGTTTTCAGGGGTTTTTTAAAGACACCTGTTTAGTTTTGGTTCTTTTTTTTTCTTTTTCTGCAGAGAGCTTCTGGCTTCAGTTAGGGATGTAAGCCAGATAAATATAGGTATATGCAAATATTCTAAGCTCAGGAAACATAATCCAAATCACAGAAATTCAGATCATGACATTAGATATAAATAATTATATGTACCATGACAAAATACTAATAAACTTCTCAGTTAGAAGATTAACCCAGTTACACTGAAAAGCTAATTCTCCTTTTTCATTTTCTCAAATGCAACATCTCGACTGTGGAATCTGAAACAGTGAAATCTGAAACAGAACTCCAGTCTGACAGAACTCTTTTTTTTTTTTTCTTGGTTTTTACAAGCATTTTGTTTATGTACAAAAGTCAAATTACTTGGGAAAACCATTCTTGCACTCTTTTGTTCTTTCCATTTACTATACCCTTTTCCTTTTTACAATTCTTTACTTAATTTTTGTAAATGATATTTGTCAAGGTACCCACCAGACTCGGAGCAAACTGGATGTTACTGAGCAGCATCACCTTGTCAGAGCTGAAAGTGCTCCCAAGCCATAACATGTTGGATGGTTGATAAAACATGGAACACCAACCTCATTCCACTCTGTGGGCTGTTTCTCACACTACTGCTGTTCATTCGGTCAACCTGCAGGGAGTAATTAAGRGTGAATACAACTGACAAAGGTTCAGAAAGCAGACAGAAACCCTTTTGCCAAGCTGATATTTTTTCATTATTATTACTATATTTATTATTTCTTTCCTCTCTGCTTTAACAAAACAAGTTGCTTCACTTCCCCTCCAGCGCTGTTAGTCAAAAACAGTGAGGTGAAGGCAAATCAAGTAAAGGTCAGACCTGTTAACCAGAGAAAAGCCTCAGGTCGCTCACTACCATGATCATAATTAAGCTGTGTATGTCTGTGCTGGTTAAAGATTAAATGAGTGGAAAGAAGGGGGATAAGTGTGATGAAAAACAAGGAAACAGAAAGGAATGTAACCTTTTCACAAGGTTAGAGGTGAGACATGGCATGGTTTGTTGTATGAGTGCATAGTCATGGGGTTGAAGGGCCCTGGAATACAGYGCAGAAGTTGTCCCAACACTTCAGAAGTAGGACAGAAGTATAGTGATACAGAGAAGAAATTAATTCTACAAAAAAGCAAATTMATGTGCATTAACTCCTTAACACACCAGTCAATAAGACTTGCTAAATGCTATTAGCCAGTGAAAGGACATTTCCTTTTATGTGCTTAGTGGACAGATACATCCTGGAGCTTTAATTAACAGAAGACAGCTACACTGAATTAAAAATATATGGATTTGCTAAAGCAACAGCTAAGGGGACTGTGGGTTGCCCCCCTATAYACACAAGTAGAAACACCCTGTTTTGTATTAACACAATCTGGTATGCATATGACGTCCTAAACCTGTGAGGTTTTAGCAGTACTGGATTCCTACACACAAAGCAACCCTCACAGAATAGCTGTGTGGTTTACTAAAAATACTGTGGGGGAGAAGGCTATAGTTTAGTTTTGGTTTTGGGGTCATTTTAGTTTGGGTGGGATTGTTTCTTGTTTGATTCTGTTTCTGCTTCAGTGGAGAAAGAAAAACTCTAACTAATGACTTCTTTGAGCACAACATGCCAATCGTCTTCTTTTAACTAGCGTCCTGCTGCATGCTAAATCTTTATTGTGCCTTTGCCACACAACAGGCCTCTGTTCTAGAGGATAATCCTAGTGGGCCGAGGAACACCTATGCACATTTATTTAGCCATCCAGATGTATATGTGTGCTAAGAAACCTACCTGGCTGATATGTTCAATTTCTCATGTCATGACAAACAAACAAATAARCAAGACTCAATAAAACTAAACCTACCTAAGGTACAGAAATGCAAACAATCAAAGCCATCACTTGCAAACCAAATACATCCGTAATTTTCTTCCCATGTTAGCAGTAATAGGTATACCTGAGATGAGTTGGATCATAAGATTTGGAGATGAAAAAGTGAAAGATATGGTTGACATAAAATTTTCTCTGCTTTAGCTGAAATGACAGTGAAAAAGATTTTGTCTTTGGAGGGAAGGAGTGGAGCTATGGAGCTGCTGAAAGCAGCTGAAAGAATCAGACCATAGTCAGTGGTTTTGGGGGAATCTCATCCTACCAGAGCTGAGTAAACAAAGTCTGGGCTGTTGTAGAGACGAGTTCAAGTTCACCCTTCTTCTGCTGCCTGAGATGTTCAACGTTTTGCCATTCCCCATTTAATCTCAACTGCTTCCTGCTGTCCCATATGCTGACCAAGCCATCCCTTCCCAAACATATTCTATGCTTGGCTTCCAAAAGTTCTTTCCCCCATCGTTATGGCTATGGACCCTTGTCCTCCATGTCTTCCTGATCTTGTTATAAAAGTTAATTATGATTGAATTGAAAGCACATCTGTATCTTTAAGTCTATACACAAGCAGTTTAGAGTCACATACTTTTAAAGCAGAGAAATTGCRCAGGCAAATTGCACCTACAGAAGAGCCTTTAGGATGAGGCTCAATCATACTTTTTTCTTCTCTCCTTGCAATTTTAAAATTCTGTTGTACTATTGCAGTGATACCTTGTTAAATAGACTGTTRTTTCTTGGAAGTGGATGAGAAAATGCTTTCCTTGTCCTGTTTTTCCAGGTGATTCAGCTTTATCCTGAAGTTGTCACATCTACCTACATCTTTAAGCGTAGTGTAGACTTGGCACCTATTAAACTTTGGCATGTTTACACAGTCAATGGCTAGCACTGGTAAAGAATGATTATTTGATTAAATTCATGGTGTGGAYATGTGTTCTGTGTTAACAGGATGGACATGAAGGTCGCTAAAGAGCCAACTGGAGTGATTAAACCTTTTGATTACTATCAGCTGTATCACTGTAGCATACAGTTAAATAATTTTTCTGACATGAATGGAAACCTTAATTTCTTTTTCACAGAAAAGCTTTTAAATACTGCAGTGCATAAATTATCAGAGCTACTTTCATCACATTTTAATTTACTCCTAATTTAAATGTAACAATTAAAGAAAAATTAAGCCTCTAACTGGTGCTCTTGAGATTTGCATAAACCTGTTAAATACACAAACTGTCTCTCAGCTGAACTCCTGACTTTTAAGCTTCTCTTATCCTTTCCTTTTTTAAAGATAGCTCTATTCTGTAGGGAAAAAGAAGTTTCCAAGATTCCTGTATTGCTTTAGAAGATCATTTTAAAAGAGSCTATATACTATTCATCCCTAATAATAAGAATATAGAGACACTGTCTAAAATGAATTTCAAAATTTTTCAAAAGAAATTTCAGAGCCCATGTCTTGGTTTAAGAAAGGTGTGTGTGGGGGGGGGGACAATTCAAAATTAGTTGCCTCCCCTTTTAGTTTTAACAACTCTCTTTTTCGCCGATAAAGAGAGATGAATGAGAATAGACATAAGTGAAAAAATAAGAGTTTACTAAAAAATGAAACCGTGACAGGCAAAAAACCCCAGTAAATAATGAGTAGGTACAAAGTTGCTGAATTGCACAGACTCCCAGGGAGCAAAGAGAAACAAAAATGGTGGAGAAACCCCTCCCCCAAGATGGCTCCCTCTCCAGACAACCTTGTGGAGGGAGAAAAAGGGAGAATGATGCACAAACCGCACTTTGGCGCAACCTTTCCCCTGGAAAAAAGAAACTGGGAAGGTAGCAGCTTGCGAAGCAGTTCTGGCAGCAGATGGGAATTGCTGGCATTGCCTGGGAAGCTCTGGCCCCGCGGTGTCAGCCTCTGGTTCATCAGGTGTTGGTGCTCTGTCCCGGGTTGCTGTCCTGATAGGGGAGGAAGAAGATGGCCCCTGGACCACCAAAGAATGGTGGCCTGCTTTCGACCAGCTCTGGCTTCACGCTCGGGACAAGTGTTGCGAAATTGACTCTGAAACAGTTTTAATTGTGAAATGCAGCTTCTCGGGTTGCCTCTCGGAGACCTGCCCAGAGCAACCCCCTCTGGGGCCCAGAGAGAAACAAAAGAAGGCTCCTGCCTTGCACTGCCTCAGCTCTCCCCATGAGAACACAAGGGAAAGGCAAGGGCCAAAAGGGCTTCTTCCTGAGTGCCCCAACCTTAAAAAGACCCAGCACCCCCAACCTTGGYGGTTCCATTTCTGGCTGCATGGATAGATATGGAATACCATAACATTTTGGGTTACCCAGGATATTTTCCACCCCTTATTCCATGTCATGCCCAAATGAATACCTTTCAACTGTGCACAAATATRCATGTAACTGTATACAAACACAATTATTATTTCAGTAGCCACTGACCATCACCCATGATATGGATTCAGTTCATTGGTCTGTGCTGGGTTATGTGTTTATTCAGGGGGGAACTCCCAAACTATTGAGGCAGAGTATTTTTTCAGAACCTGGCCTATATCCTTCCACATTCCACACATCTTGGGATTTTCTGCCACTGGGGCATCATTCTGGGCAACCTCTCTGGAAATCTCAGCCCTAATTTTAAATGTGTTGTAGGCCATATAGAGGAGACATAGCAGAACTAGCAACAAAAATATGGTGTCTTTAACATTCAGAGGGAAGTGAATATTCTCAAAAGGTGATGTGTCAGACCTGAAGGGGAGAATGAGGCGAAAAACTGTGAAAAATAATTTTCCCTTGTTTCTCCAAGAGGCTGGGTAGGATTATTAATAAGCACCCAGTAACATATTGGGTTACCCAGGACAGCCCAGAACAAGGTAGCTTTCCCTTTTTCTCCAAATATGAATATCCCTTTCTTTCTTCCTTTAGTACAGCTGGGGTTCAGAGCAAGAAGAGAAGGAATGAATAAGAGAAACCTCCTCTGTATGCAGGACAGCCAATATTTAATCCTGGATTAGTGACAGGTTTAACTTTTAGTATTTCATGAGCCATCTGACTTCAAATGGGTGCTTTATCACATTAGAAAGAGGAGAGTCTTACCTTGCTGTGAGAGATGGCAATCCTTCCTAGGTCTGGCAGTCTGGAAGATATTGGTTCATAAAATCTTGACACTGGAAAGCAATCTTAGGTAATATTTAGAGGTCTGCATGGCTTGTTGTTTATAACTTTTGTCTCCCTTTCACCCTGCAAAGTTCAAATCAAGGTTCAGTTTTAGTCTAGAACAAATAAAAGAATAGCCATAAAATTCAAAAGTTTTTTAATGCTATTCTGATGAATTATCCAACAGAAGAAAATGAACCCCAATGAAAGTATAGGGGAGTTATTAACATTTATGTTGCTTTATCTTTCCTCTTTGGAATAATGCTGACTTAACACTTACCTCAAGTTGTACAAGAGTAAAACCACACACATGCCTAAAAATTATATGCTTCCAGCGACTAGCAGTCAAAAAATGTACCTCATAAAAGATTTAGACTTGAAAGACTTACATTTCAGTTCAAAGTTCATGGAGCAGCATTTAAAAAATATTAAGATTTCACATCTTATACTCAAAAGTTAAGAAGGAACAGTATCCTAAGACAAAAAGGCAGGGAAGTAAATGTTACAGCAAGAAAAGAGATGAGAGATGAGCAGAAGCAGAGCACAGAGGGAAACAAAACATCATTTTACTTGTTAACTGGAATTAGTTCTGGAAGCACCAGGAAATATCTAATATGGACACTCTTGATTTTATTTCAGCAGCACTGCTTTCTAATTGACAAGCACACTCATCCTTACAGGAAATCTTCTTTTTCAAAATTGGAGATAACCAGATGGGAACACTAACAACTTAAATTTTAAAGTAAATTTCTGGTTTAATGAGAAGCATGGGATACTTCATGGCAAAGGATATTTTATTAAAAAATGAAACACACATGGAAAAAAAATGAGCTTTAAGTAAAGTGTTTTCTCAGTCAGAGCAACTATGTGATTCTATGAAACTGTAGTGTGATAACAAAATTTAAAACAAATATATATGATGATAAGTTAAAAAAATAAATGTGAGTTCATTTATGCTTATTATTTATGCAATTGTACATATAATCTACATATATCAAGTACAGGAAAAACGAATTTATATATATACTTCAACCAATAAATTTAAAAGACTAAATATTATTTAGTTATTGAATTGTATATGTTTGAGTAGGCAGTCACATGGACACATTTATGTATATGTGTAAAAGTATTAGATTAAAAGACCATTATATTTATAATATATTTTATATAATATTTAAAGTGCACAGGTTTAGATACTATTTCTTAGTCAGACTGATAAACAGATAGGCTGAATATATTTGAAAATGCACTGAACCACTTTCTGTTCCTGCTAACACTGACACACTTTCATTTAGATAAATCTGAAAAGAATTTCACCCCATTACTGTATCTTTATTCAATTAAATCTCTTTAATAGCATTAAGTCTCATTTGGAAAGTTCACAATCCATAATTAGCTATTTCTTTGAAACTGGTTGCTAAAAATGTAGTTTCAGAACAGTTTACAGTTCAAATAATATATATGCATGGAATAATTGATTCATCCAAACTTGCCAATTTTAGGCATTACTCACTAATTAACATTAAAATTCACATGATTTTACTATTTGTTTTGATAAGAGCACTAGCTATTAAGTAATACCCTGACCTTTAGGAAAAATTGCGTTCAATACCAAAATTAAAGCCCAGGTTTTAAGATTCAGACACTAATCTCTATAAAAGGGCAGAAAGAAAGCAAAAGAAAACAAAATCCCTTGAAGTCACATTCTGTCATTCTCTTTCAACTATTCTTCTGTGTTTCTGCCCCTTATATTTAATTTTATTTCATTACATGCGGCAAGACTAATTTTTCAGCAATCCATTTGGATTCCCCTCAATCATTTTGCCCCCTCTTTGACCATTACCATTTTTAACCCTGAGGTATTTTGTAACAGAATTAATTTCAATTTAATTTGTTTTATTAAGCCAAGGTTTTCGAATGTTTCAAATATAAGTGATATTAAATGGTGCTACTTCATCTTCTGAGGTCCAGACATCCTGCAGAATACCTGTATTTTACAAGTGATATGTGAAAACCAGATATTTTTTTGGTATGGAATAATAGGAACTGATTATTGCAATGAATTTTACTTTTTCTAATAATATTTATTTTTTGAAATGTTGCAATGAGTTCAATTTTCTCCTTTTCTCCATAGAGTGGTAATTGTGAGCACTTTCAGGGGAGAAAAAATCTTCTTTCTCCTGAAAATTCTCATAATTAAAATACCAGATTAGAATTGAGGTTAAGAATAAACACATGCTGAGAAAGTGTGACATAGAAAGGGAAGAAAAACCACAACTATCYGATTTAGAAAGAGTATACTGAAGAGCATCAGGAAAAGCCATCATAACAGTTTTCAGAAACATGACAGGCTCCAGCAAACAAGGGTGTCTTCTTCAACCTTTCTGACCTTTCTGAAACCTGTGGTTCAAGATCTGTGATGAGTAGATTGAGAAGACTTGGGATTCAGGTTAGATCAGACAAAATCTTCACAGCAGTAAACCACCATTACAGATTTCCTGGAAATATCATKACTGAGTTAGATTAACATACCTGAAACGACGCCAGTATGTTTGGTTTTAGCTGGTGCAGGGCGTGGACAATGACACGATTTAAGTTATTATCAGATCTGTATTTCTGTAATTTTTATTGTTTGACAGAGGTTTCAAATAGAATAAAACTAACTTCTGTACACGTCAAACCTTAAAAGACGTAAGAAAGCAGAAAAAATGCCCACAAATCTCACTGAACATGATCCCAYCATTTTCCGAATGATTGTATCACAGTTATGGGTCTACAAGCTGCATGTATAGAGCCCAAACAGCTTAACTGAATCAAAAGACAACCAAGAAATAAAGGCAATTTTGGGATATGCAATCAATTAATGTGTTGATTGTAGAAATACATAACGATTGAGCCAGAGAGTCTTATCTAGGATAAAGCAAATCATACCCTGCACACAAAGGAAATCAAGCTGCTCAGCATTATTGAGTTACACAGGCCTCTGTAGCTTGCTGCAACAGGTTTAAAGATGGAATTGCTCTTTGGAAACTTTCCTACTCTTACACATCCCACCTTGCACCAACTTGTTTGGCTGTGGCTTAATCTTCATTTTGCTTCAGTGGAAGTCATAATTTGCTCTCACTATGTGCAGTCACTGGTTCCTTGCGTCAGTGAACAAAAGAGCAGTCAGGGAAGAAAATGTGACTTCAAAAACACTGAGGTGTTTGAAGTGCCCTGACTTCCTCTACTATTTTTTCTGATGATATGTTGCCTTGGGAATGCACAAAAGCAATAGAGAGCTTCTCTCCTGCTCCTGTGATCTGATTGACACAAGGAGCACTGATTAGCTATCAGGGAGCTATGAATCAACTCCCAGTTCTATTGATCAGTTAATATTCMCCTTAGGGGGAGGTAACATGCCACAAAAGTGCTAATGTACGTGAGAAACTTATGGCCTGCCCATTCAGACTGCAATACCCCATCCCTTTCCTATGCCCTGCTTTTGAAATATTCCCTATGCAGGAGCTAGGGAGTTGGTTCCATCAGCTGTAGAAGTGATGAGTTTTCCACAGGAAGGATGCTTTGGGTTTGCTCCTTTCTGACCCAATTATGCTGCTTGAAGGCAACTGATACGCCTGTGTGTATCTAAAATATACCCACTGAGCTACTCACAGACCTTCAAGGACTCTGAGCAGTCGAGGTCTGCTGCTAATGGTCTCAATAGGTAATAGCTCCTCCATTTGGCCTTCTGCTTAAAGGAGGGGGATGGACAGCAGGTAACACTGAAAAAGGATGCTTATTGGTGCAGAAAAAAGGAGAACTGCTCTTAAATGGGAAGAGACAAACTGCAGCTAGAGGGAAAATCTGTAAAGTGGTCCTGAACCTGGATCCAGCTGCTGCAACTGGCAACATGGGTTCACCCTCGTCCAGAGGCAGCTTTGCTAGAAAACAAGGAAAAAATTATTCCTTAGGGACAGTAGTTGATGGGTACACAGTATAGTTATCTGCCTAATGGTTAACAGAGTTAAAGGTGTTAAAAGTGTTACAGTGTTAACTAACTGTAGTTTTTATGTTATGTGGTATGTCTGTGAAAATCTAACCCTTGTTCAACATTGGTATGTGGTCTTGTGAAGCACCAAATATACGAAGCAAAGAAGCTGGGGCATTGTACTTGTTGCATTTAAACTTAGAAATGTTCTAATAATTTGCTAGTTAAGTTGTACTAAATTGAAGAGTTAAGTGAGAAGAATAGAGGCTCAATGATATTTTTCATATTATACACAAGCTCTTTGTACTTAATACCTCAGTTTGTCCTAACTTTTTCTTTATCCCTGTTGTCACCAACATGCATTTTAAAAGCTTGCATGGGGTTTATTCTTTTTGTTTCCATGGCAACAATGACTGATCCCTCAGATATGGAAATCTCCATTTATTCTGAAAATTGTTTCCTGGCAGGATTGTCTTGGATCCAAATCCTGCAATTGAATATACAGGAATTTTATCTTTACATATATCATATATATTGTACGTAGTCAAGGAGAGAGATATTTGGCCTGCTTCCTGGGCTAACAGTTGTACTAGCTGATGGTTTTGCTGTGCTTAAATTTCTATCTGGAATTAGGAGTTAACTATTTTGCTGGCCTTTGAACTAATATAACCACATTTTTGGCTGTGAAGCTTGTGACATTTCTGTTTCCAGAAAAATAAATGCAAATTTTGTTACTTCAACAGAGGAAAGCAAGAGCACATCTGCTACTTAGCGTATTTGATCATTTTAGTTGAATGATGATAGACTTTGCAGAGAATTGTTTATCTGGGTTTGTGGATTCATCTTCCAATCAGTTATTCAAAAAGTTACAGATGATATTTTCACTATATTTATGTTGGGACCCATTTTATTTTACAAAACTCTTAATTAATCCTGCAAATCAATAGGAAAAAAATCCCTTTGCCTTGCTTGCTAAACCATCCACTTTGTTTGTCAGTCCTTCTTTTCCTTGATTAAATTTGAAATCAGATAGGTTTGCCTGCAAGCATGAGGGAAGTCAGGCTCAGACACCTGAGCAGAAGTGAAATTTGACCAGAAATAAACGCTTCAAGATTTGTGACTGCAGTGAGACAGATAACAGAGCTGTAGGTAAAGAAAGAGAAGTTCTGTGACGATGTCTTCGGTGCTTCCCATGGTTAGCAGCTTTGGCTTTTTTTCCTATTAGCTCTGTACCCTTTTGACCTTTGACATAGTAGCAGGTTAAGCTATGAACAGCCTCTTATTTATGTAGGAGTCAARTATTCAAATGTCTTGCTAAAAGAGCTTAAAGCACTATAATTAACCCATCACAAAATATAATATACCAAAAATGCTTTTTAAAGTTTAATCTACTAATGACGCTCAGCATGCATTAACATTTTCCCCATTTTTTTATATGTCATACATCAGTGGTTAGATAAACACGCTGATTGCCATCAGTTTTATGGCACTTTGAGAATCCATGTTGATAACTGCCATTAATCACAATCTCAGTGGCACAGCACTTTGAACATATCTACCACAGAGCTCTGACAGCAGTGACCAATAAGGGACGTAACTTGTTCTTGTTAGTACAAAAAATGTGCTTCATTGCTTTATATCCACATACCATTTCAAGCACAGAGAAYCTCCAAAAGTCATGACTATTAGGGAGGTTGTTTATATTCTTTGTACTCAGGATAGTTTTTTTTCTCTTGGGAGCTAAAATACAAACTTAAAGTGATTAAACTGAGAGTGGCTTTGTTCATTCTCATTCATATTGTATTCGACTGTGATAAAAGCCCTCTGGCTTCTGAGGCCATGTAGTTTCTGACTGAGAGTCACAGAGAGATAAGCTGTTGCAGAAAAAGTGAGCTATGCACTAGCAAATAGTTAGGAAAAATACCAGTACTGGGAATATCACTATCAGGAATTGTTCATGAGTTGGTCCTGATTTAGCAATTTTCACAGTATTCTGTTTAACAATGAAACAACTACTGAACATAAATTTCTGAACAAAAGAAAAAATTCAGCATAGATAATATCAAGCTTCATGATTTTGGTAGCTTGTCTGTGATTCTTTTTCTTTTTTGAGGGGTAAAGGGAGGAAATAGTTTATGCATCTTTGAACAATGACCTGATACTAATGACTTTACAGGTTATATATACAGATGTTCTGAGCTATCAGATCTGGCATGATTTATCTATAAGAAAGTGTTAGTTCATTCACATGCAGCTTGGTGGTTACCTGAATGTCCATATACATGATATAATTCCCTTAACATATACAAAATTCAATATATATTTAAATTACTTTTTTTTTTTTGCTCTCTAGTCACTTCAGCAATTCATTTGGAACATTGTCCACTTATAGGTCACTGAGGAAGTTACAAACTTGAGTCGGTTAGACTGATGTTTCTTAACATAATTAGTCGTTATTAATATAATTCAAAAAATTTGTGGATGGAAGATGAAGTAAAAAATTAAACTCCATTATGAGTTTGTGCATGTTATTAAAGAGATTTCAAATGTAATGTATGTAAGAAATAGTATATTTAATGACAAAACTTTTTATTTGATAGATATTAACTATCATTCCTTAGTTTGAACATTAGCGTTCATGTAAGATTAGTGTTGCTGCACACAACATGAGCACTAAACACAGAAAGTATTTAAGACGAGCTTACAGAGTTCAGGGTCTTAAGAAATTAATTTATGGAATGTATAAAAAGGCTGAAGAAATGAGTGAAATTGAAAGTCGTTGTCCTTGAAGGTGCTTAAAGTCGGAATATATGTCACTATAAATAGAAGCTGACTTAGCCTATATTCAGTCTTCTTATTTTTAGACAGGATATTAATTTTTTAATTTTTAATCTTTACAGCCATTCTTCTCCAATTTAAGTGACCTACCTTCTTCATAGTTCATTAATGTAGAACTTTTTATTGTCTTTTAAACGGACCATATTTTTGCCCTAACATAAAACGATAACAATTTTCATGGCCTATGATACTGAGGAGGTCAGAGTAAGTTAACTAAAGGTCTCTTTTGGCCTTAAAACCTTCTTATGTAGTAGCTTTTTGCTGGAAATGTCATAACAATCCTGGCTGACTGCATGCTATTAAATTAAATTATATGCCTATTGAAAGGTAATTTGTTTCTTAAAAAGTACAACTAAATCAAAAATACTGCATTTAAAAATATAAGAAAAATTCGAATCCCTCTCCCTTATTCTTTTCTGAGTAGGTTTTTGCTTACTATCCAGTGATAGTGGCTGTGTTTCCTGCAGGCATATGTTGAGGCATACATTTCATACGTGAATCAACTCCACAGGCAAAGAAAGGTATGTAGTTTCTGTACAGAAGTAGTTTCTTGGTAAACTTTTCTGGTTTTGCAGTTTTTTTGTTTGCTCATGGTTTTTTGTTTGGTATGGGCTTTTTTTTTTTTTTTTTTTAGTTTGGAGCTTGTGTATTCTTGATTCAAATTCATATGTAGATATCCATTTGTTTAGCCAGATGGGTAAAGTTAGAAAAAACCCACAGCCATACTTCTTACCTGAGGGGAAAGTGCTAAAATGTGTAACAATTCTTACCTTCTGAGACAATTGGGCTACTGGTAAGTTTCAACTCCTTCATAGGATGACTATTTCATCCTTGAATAAAAGGAGGTCATGCCAATTGTGACCTCTGGCCTGGAGGTAGTGTTTTCACTCTCTCAAGTGTCATTTTGGTGATGACAAAAGAGCAAGACCATAAATTCAATTCCAAAGAGACTACACAGTAGCAGTCTCTAGATCTCTGTGCTCTTCTTCTGTCTTACCTTGCACTGACTTCTTTTATTCATATCTCCTACAAACACTGAGTCAACCTTGACGTAAATCATGGGGCTACACATTGCAGTAGGGAGGCAGGCTTATATGGCATGTTCCCAGGTCTCCTCAAGGTTACATGTAAATTTTGAAAATATGTCAGTATTTGTTCCTTGTTAGCAGCCTAGTAAAAGGATACACATATTCCAGCTACAGCGCGGGAGATGGGCCTTTATGGGGGGACTGAAGGCATTTTTAACACACTTTTCCTTTAAAGGGAGGTGGTAGGACATGCAAATCCTCAAACACTATCAGATCGAACACTATAAAGGGGATCAAGAAAAAAGAACAGATGTTTGCCTTTTTCTGCTCATTGGATGGATCATCTAGCAGTGCCATTCTGCTTCATTTTCTTTGTCCTGGAATGCATCCCAGTTGTACCAGATGCAGATAATTAGGTGAATACTTATAAAATACATATGAAATAATATCTTATATGAGTTCATAACGTTCATACAATATAAAAGGCAGACATTTGTCTATCTTCTGTGCATGATCATTCTGTACCTGAAATCTGCTCTGTGTGCATGAAACTTACTTTTTGAGCTCTGAATTTGTTGATCCTACAATTGAAGACAGTGACAAAGGTACAGGTTCCAAATCAGGACTGAATAGCTCATTCTGTCTCTTTCCACTATAACACAAGCTATGCTCTTGAAAAGCAAAAATACAGCAAATGGAAGGTATTTGGAAGGCATGTTTTCTCCTGCATTCAAAATATTGTTAATTTTTAATTTTTAATTTTGCAGTGTTTGTTACAATCCAGTTTAAGYGCAGAAGAGCAGAGGAAACTAAGTCTCTGTGTGTAAACCAGAAGGAACTTAGAAGGTTCAAAGTATTCCTAAAAACGAGATTAAAACCAAATGAGATTAAATGTTGATGCCAAAAAATGAATCGATTTGTTTTTATTTAATAGTAAAGAAGGCAAAGAGAAAGAAAAAGGAAAGACAGAAAGAGATAGAAAAAGAAGTGTGCGTGGAGTGCTGGGGGGGCAGGGAGAGAGTGACAGGGGTTAGATGGAGACATATCACCCTTCCGGGGGTCCCAGGGACGCCTCGTGGCTCCCCTCCATCTGGTCTTCTGGGTGGTGAGGGTCCCCCGCCGCCGCCGCCATGCCTCCGCTACGCCGAAGAGTACAGAATCCAGTGGCTTAATATACGCTTGGGCCAGGTGGGAACGCCCAGGTGCCTCCCCTGAGGGGGCTAGGTTTGACGCTGTCCCTTGCAACACTGTGGACCTGTTGCATCATCTCTGGTGCAGGGTCTGGGGACCCCTTTGGGGGGGCCCCTTTGATGGGCCGTGACACCCCCTCTGCTGGGGATAAGCTTTTCCCGGGGTGCAGGGCCCCTCAGCTGAACTGCTCTGCACAGCGAAGGTTGGGCGTTCACTGCCTCTGACCAGAGGCTTTTCCCCTACACACTCAAAACCTCTCTTCTCCCCCCACCCGTTGGTGTGAGGGTCTGCGCTGGCCTTGCAGCTGATAGCCCTGGGGCTGTGGTCCCCACCCCGAAGGTGCTAAGCGTGATCCCTCTGGGAATGTATTCTTCTCGCCAGCTCTTACTTATCTTATCAGCGGGCACTCAGGGCCCCAGTCAGGGTTTTTGGTTGTCTTCTCTGCAGCTTTTGTAGAGTTTTGCTATAATACCAAAAGTCCTTCATGAAAATGTTTAAGCCATAAATTATAACATTTCAGTCTCTGACAGTATGCTGAATCATTAGGTAGAAAACAAGACATAAAAGGCTAGATAAAAATAAAAGGTTATTGCTGTATTTGTACTGGCTTCAGCTTAGAATGTCTCCTGCTTACTTTTTCCAAAAATTTCCCTTTACACAGAGTTGAAGTATTCCCATATTATTTAAATTGAAGTTAAGGCTTTAATAAATGTGGTATTTAAAATATGGAGTAGGGAAAACCAAAACACAAGTCACCAAAAAAACAAACCCAAAACAAAAAAATCCCCTTAGATTTTGAAATTCTGATTCAGTGTAAAAATATATTAATTTTTTCCTGAAGTTCTCAACAAACTGGGATCCTCTACAGGATAACCTATGTTTTTTTCAGTCAAAGGATAGTCCTCTATGGTCATTGCACCTTAACCCTAGCAACTTGTTTCTCAAACTTGGTATGGTGTTTCACCTTTGAAATAACACATGTTGCAAAGAATTGAAAAGAACAGGTTTTTGTGTTTCAGCTGCTGCCAACCAACTGCTCATTTTTGATTCTGTAGAGTGTGGTAGATAAAAAGATTATATACCGTGTTTTCATTTCTTCCCCTTGGAGTAACCACCATCTGGTAAAAAATAATAGAAACCCTTCTGTTTTAAGCACAGAAGAATATTAGTTTTACCTGAGCTTTTTTTCAAGATACAAAGCCTGGATAAGGCTGATAGGGCTGTAGCAAGTCATCAAAGGTTAAAAAAAAAAGATTACTAACTCCTCAATTTACCATATCTAGTAGAAAACATTGTTAAATGCATGAACTTCAATGGTTTGTGTTCTTCTTGGGGCACACATAGGTATTTCTCTACTTCTGAAGTCTCCCTCATTTCTGGATGTCTAAGGAGTAAATTGCAATGTATGTTACTAATAATAGAGCCAGTAGGAAGGATAACATGAAAATCAAAGGTTCAGCTATGTCTTTCCCTATAGAAATATAGTATATGGTAGCAGCTTACATTAATTCACATGCTTTCTACATATATATATAGAAAAATAGACAGTGGATTTCAGATACCACATTTTCATAAGGTAAAGACAGAAATCAGTGAAGTTTGTGCATTTTCACATTTTCACATTCACAGGCAGTATTATTGCACATATGTTGAGAGCTGAACAAAGCTATTCTTTGTGTCTGAAGGGTAAAATAAGCCATTCCCCTAAGTATACATTTCTCCACAGAAATTATCTGTAGAAAAAAAAAATCAAATAACTTTCTTCTCAAATCTGCAGAGGAGAAAGTCTATGATATCAGCTTTGTCAAGTGACAATAAGTTAAAATATGTTCTTACTTTACTAAGGGATAATGTTATCACTGCAGCACTCTCAGTCAGAGTAAGACGATTCATCCTGTGTATCCTGGAGCATCAATAGTGAACTTCACAGTAGCAATTCTTCTAGCACTTGAACTTTTACAACTTGTGTTCAAAACTGATGCAAGTTTAGCAACAAATACCAACAATCTCTCTTGAATGTCCTTCTATTCTGGGCAGTTATAGAGTGACGGATTCTAAGAAATATATAATTGCATTAAATACAAATAGAAATGTAGAGATTAAAAAAAGCATAGATGAAAAACTGCATGCACATAGTGTTGTCCTGTCATAGACCTTACAAAATATCAACATGACTTACCTTAGTCATCCTGGTGCTACTTGGTTTTATAGACATTTACCTGAAAAAAAACCCAAACACTGCTGAAGTAATTAAATTCACCTGGAGGCATCACTTCCAGAAATAAAGGCTAGTATGTTTCTCCTTCATTGGTAATGAACATGTACTTATAACTCCTACATGCCAATACTAACACAGACACTTCACTGTATTTGTTCTAAAATAAGTTTCCTGCAAAACTCTGAAATTTACTCTTTCCTCTTTTGAGGCACTGAGAAATACACACGGAGGCCATGTTAAAACAAGAGTATAAAGCAAAATCTCTTCTCCAACCCAGAAATGAAGGTAATTGAGCAAAGGTGCATTTACAGAAGACTGACTGGATAGATTGCAGTGAATAAGACCCCTTTCTTGTTTAAATCCTTCTTTTCCTGTGGTATCTTGCTCTAACTGGCTGAAAAATGTTTTGATTTGACTAAGTTTTCATGACAGTAATTTGCTGTCTTTAAAGGAGTTTGGAAAACACGGGGTTTCTATCAAGTCCGTCATAGCTAAAGAAATGAAATGTCAGAGGCCAGAGAAAAGGAGTATCACTTTCCTCCACGATTGTGTTTCTGCACAGTGCAGAGTAACAGCAAAAGCTGTCCCTGTGGGGCCTGGGCATAGCTTTCCATCTTACTCCCTCCCCGTTAAAACAAACGAGCAATAAAACAAACAAAAAAAACCAAACCCGACCACAAAACCTCAAGGAGACTCATAGAGAGCAAGGGGACAGAATGGCCAAATGACTTCCCATCAGTCACAGAAGGGAAGGTAAAACAGATGTGTGAATGCAGGTCTGCCAGGCCCTGGAGTTAGCAGCACCACTGCAGGAGAAGCCATCCTCTCCGCAAGAGACATCATGTAATGTTGATTGAACATCCACACTGTAGAACACCTGCATTTTATAGTGTGCCATGACAGATTTTTTTCACCTGGCTTTTATCACAAAAGCTTGATTTTGAAGCCTTTGTTCCCTTTATTATTTGCTTTTTGATTAAACATCATCCATTGTTATATATTCTGAGAAATGCTGGCCCTGCAGCAATTGTAAATCGATAGCTAGATGTGGAGGAATAGGACGTGAAAGGGAAAAAAAGAAAAGGGGAAAAGTTTCTTACAGCTAAGTGAGAAAGAAAGTTAATAAAAATAGGTCAGGTAATTTCAGCCCTTTCTCATATGAAACAAATGGGCTAATCTTAAGTAGGAGTCACACATCAGGATCTTCTCTGTATCTGGGGCTCATCAGGAAGTGGCATATAAGTAGCAATATAAAAATCCCTTTTCACTGATATCAGGAAGTTTGCAGGATAATAGATTATCCTGCAAAGAATTTGTATTACATCTGTCTTTTTACCTAGGATTGAATAAATATTGCAGAAATTAAACCGATAAGTTATCCAGGTCATGATTAAGTTGAAGAAGCATATATGAAGATATCAGAATTTTTTCATAAAAATCTGTAGAACTCTAATCTAAATGGATGACAAAGGAAAACAGAAGGTGAGAGGGTTTTTTTCACCTCAAAGAACAATCACTTTAGTTGTGTAGTTCCTGGAAACAAAACCTATCTTAATGTAATGAAACAATATCCAAACTAATTCACATACAAAATCTAAAAAYTGAAATGCTACTGAAACTCCTACTTATCTGTATGCTGTAATGAAATTCATCATGCAATTTTCTTTTTTTTTTTTTTTTTAAATGAAAGTATTTAAAATACAGAAGGGGAAGAAACTTCCAGATTCAGACAGAAAAATAGAAGACATTCAAGCAGCACAAAGTTACAATTCAGGAAAGAATTTACTCGTTGTACTTGGATCAGAGCTATAGCAACTGTTAGCATGTGTCACTGCCTCTAATGGTATATGGGTTCAATCAGAGCACACACAATACCAGATGGGACTGGAGGAAGCTGTCAGCAGAAAGAAACTATGCTCTCTGATTTTTGCATTCCTGTGCAAAAAGCCACTATTGTCAATTGTTTTTATCTGTAAAACCAATGCTTTTGTTATAAATCTTGGCATGGTCTGGGATTACAAAGCCAGCAAGCACCAGATGGCTGAAGAGATTCAGGCCAGGTCTAGAGCCTCCTGCCAGCCTTGTTTCTGCAATCAGGACTAGGCAGTAATACGATCCATGTTCAACACGTCTGGGTGAGCAGATGCTCCTCACGTGTAGACACAGTAAGTACACTGGCAAAACTGTAGCATGACTGGTAGACAGATGCCTGATGAAGGTAAGGAAGAAGATTATTTAGACAAGTGCAAAGTGCAGCATTGTTGGAATAGACAATAGTTGTAATCTGCTGTGGTGGTGTTGCCTGGGATGGAATTAGTACCTGATAAGTGGTTGTGTTTTGGATTTGTGACCAAAACATTGCTGGTAACACAGGGATATTTTAATTATTGCTGAGCTGTGCTTAAGCAGTGTCAAGGATCTTTCTGTTTCTCACCCCATTGCACCAGCAAATAGGCCAGGCGTGCTCGAGAAGTTGGGAGGGGACACAGCTGGGACACCTGACCCCAACTGACCAAAGACATATTCCATACTCTATGGCATCATATTCAGCATACAAAGCTGGAGAAAGAAGAAGGAAGGAGGGGACATGTTCGGAGTGATGGTATTTGTCTTCCCAGGTCACTGCTACACATGATGGAGCATTGCTTTCCTGGGGATGGCTGAACACCTACCTGCCCACGGGAAGCAGTGAATGAATCCCTTGTTTTGCTTTGTTTGTATGTGTGGCTTTTTGCTTTACCTACTAAACTGTCTTTATCTGAATCCACAGGTTTTCTCACTTTAACTTTTCTGATTCGTTTCCCCATCCTGCTGGTGGGGGTAGCAAGTGAGTGCAGGACTATGTAGGGCTTACTTGCCTGCTGGGCTTAAACCATGACATCTGTGATCAAAAATTAGCCTTAGCAGAGGCATTGCTTTAGATGGTAATGAATATCAACACCATGTCAAGATTACTTTGCCATTCATTAGGCAGCTGCTAATATGAAATTGTGTCTTGCTCAAGCAGAAAAAGAAATTACTACTGAGAGAGCTGGCCTTTCCCCAGAACTTTGATACAAATTTCTAAGGGCCAGAAGAAAGATTAAAACCACTCCATGGTGAGCACACCGATGATCCTGTGAGGATTTTCTGCAAGAACATGAAACTGAACTGGGGTTACATAAATCCTGCCCTGGTATCCTCACAGAAGGCTGCTCTGCCTCATCTACTGACATGCAAATAAGTTGAAATGAAATGTTGCACAGAATCACAGAATCACAAAATTAACTAGGTTGGAAAAGACTTTTGCAATCATCGAGTCCTACCTATTACCGAATAACACTTTGTCAACCAGACCATGGCACTAAGTGCCACATCCAGTCTTTTCTTAATCACCTCCAGGGATGGTGACTCCACCACCTCCATGGGCAGCTCATTCCAATGTCCAATCACGCTTTCTGTGAAGAAATTCTTCCTGATGTCCAGCCTAAACCTCACCTGGCACAGCTTAAGACTGTGTCCTCTCATTCTATTGCTGGTCACCTGGGAGAAGAGACCAAGTCCCATCTGGCTACACCCTCCTTTCAGGCAGTTGTAGAGAGTTATAAGGTCTCCCCTGAGCCTCCTTTTCTTCAGGCTGAACAGCCCCAGCTCCCTCAGCCACTCCTCACAGGACTTGTGTTCCAGAACCTTCACCAGCCTTGTTGCACTTCTCTGGATGTGTTCAAGCATCTCAACACCCTTCCTAAGTTGAGGGGCACAGCACTCAAGGTGCAGCCTCACCAGTGCCATGTACGGGGGGGGACAACCACTATCCTAGTCCTGCTGGCCACACTGTTCCTGATACAGACCAGGATGCCATTGGCCTTCTTGGCCACCTGGCACATGGTGGGTCATGTTGAGTCTGCCATCAATCAGTACCCTCAGGCCCCTTTCCGCTTTGGCCACTGTCCAACCACTCTGTCGCCAGCCTATAGTGCTGCACGGGGTTGTTGTGACCAAAGGCAGGACCCAGGACTTGCTTTTGTTAAACCTCATATTGTTGGATCCAGCCTGTCCAGGTCCCTCAGCAGAGCCCTCCTACTCTCCAGCAGACCGGCACACCCCAGCTTGGTGTTACCTGCAAATTTGCCGATGGTAGACTCAATCCCCTCATCCAGATCATCAATAAAGATATGAAACAGGACTGGGCCCAACACTGATCCCTGGGGGACACCACTGGCTGCCAACTGGATGCGGCACCATTCACCAGCACTCTCTGGGCCCGGCCGTCCTGCCAATTCTTAACCCAGTGAAGAGTGCATCTGTCCAAGCCATGGGCTGACAGCTTTTCCAGGAGGATGCTGTGGGAGACAGTGTCAAAGGCTTTGCTGAAGCCAAGGTAAAAAACATCCACAGCCTTTCCCACATCCACCAGGTGGGTCACCTGGTCATAAAAGGAGATCAGGTTGGTCAGACAGGACCTGCCCCTGCTAGATCCATGCTGGCTGGGTCTTATCCCCCGACCATCCTCGAGGTGCTGTGTGATTGAACTCAAGATGATCTGTTCCATAAACTGTTTCATACAGTTGGGTGATTGTCCAGCTCTCCAGTCCATGCAGATGTCTCTGTAACATTTCTCTACCCTCAACAGAATCCACAGTTCCTCGTTTAGTATTATCAGCAAATTTACTTAAGATACATGTTGTAAATTATATAAAAAATTAATTGGCAACGGTTTTTGGCTCCAGAGTGCCGAACCGTGCTCCACACCGACGCTGGGACTTTAGCCCGAGGGGCTTTACTACCCCACCGGGAGGGGGTGGTTGTCTCACCCGGAGGTTGTCCCACTCAGCGGGAGTCTGTCGCAGGACGCCGATGAAAGACAGGAGCCAGAAGCAAAAGGTGAAGAGCAAAGGGAGTGGGGTTTCCCAGCTCTCTCCTTTATTAGGTTAGGAGCAAAGGAACAGGGACTCAGGCAGGAGAGAACCTGAGAAAGAATCCCCAGAGCTCAGGCTGGCATCAGATTATAAGGGAAGACAAAAGGGGAGGAGTAAAGGGGTAACAACCAATGGGAAGTGAGGTGAGGGGAGGATCTGAGGGTACAACAACAAATCAGAACAATAAGGGGGTGGATACAAAAGACTTCAACCAATGGGGCGTTGAATGTAACAGAACTTTCTAGAACAGGGGGTAGAACTTAAAACTGAAAGCTCTGCCCTTGCTCTAATACACTTTCAAGGAGAGAGAGGGGGGTGAGGATTAGATGTCCGTCTCTTCCTCCGACTCCTCCTCCTCCGAGAAGGAGGGCTCCACATCGGAGGTGACGTCATCAAAGCTAGCCATAGCAACTTGTGGAGAATCACCCACCACAGATACATGCATCCAGATAATTTATAAAAACATTAAAGAACACTGGCTCTAAAACTGAGATTTGTGTAACCCCATTTGTATCTGGCTGCCAACCTCACGCAACACCATTTAGAGTATTTCTTTGAGCCTTGACCCAGCAACTGATTGCTCACCCAACAGACACAAACACATTGAAGTGACACATCCAGGCAACATCAAGACCAACATGCTGAGACCTCATGTCYCCAGGTCAAGTCAGAAGTAAGGACAAGCACAAACCCAAACAGGCACAGTCACACTGTACCAAACATGCACAAATATACACAGCTGGCCACACAAATTAAGACGGATAAAACCATTCATACAAATAGAGATGGCACAAATGGACTAACCTTAGCCCCTTCTATGGCAATTCATGGTGAAGGTCCATTAGTGAGAACCATATAGATATACAACATATGAGTATCCATATCATATACATGTGTATGTCATACCTACTTAGAACAGTAGCTGTACCAAGCCACTTAGCTTCTCTAGCAGTTGCATCCTCCAGCAGCTTACTTTCAGACCACATTAGTCTCCCTGCTATTCAGCACAGATTTAAGGCCACTCCAATAACTGGCTCCCAAGTAATTTGTCCGTCTTTCTGAGTATCCCAGCTGATCCTGACTGGCAGTCCTGTGCTGTCATACGTTCACACACAATGTGCACATGCTCTGGTCTCTCCAGCCACTGACACCACAGACAGATAGGCCCTGAGTTTCTGAGCCCTGCTCCCATGCTAGTTGCCGGCACTCATACACCCGTGCACACACATGCACAGTGATAGAGAGTCCCTCACTCAGGAAAACAGCTAGAAACAGCAATTAATAAGAAAACAGGATGGACTATGTTTATCAGGCACAGAGCACATCCAGACCAAGATACTSCCCAGCCACCCGTTTATGTGTGACCAGCCCCTTTCATAATTTTATCCCTTTGCCCTATGCTTCTTCCTCACCAAACACTGTGACCTTTCTTGCCTCTGATTCTTCCTAATGTGACACCTGGACATTATTGCTCAAGCTCTCCTCAGACAAGCCTAASAGCAGCTGAGGCTCATGTCTTTTATTGGGGGTCTCCCACTTGTCACTGTGCCTCTGTGCTCTTTTCTGTATCAAGACRAACGTTAAATCACATAAAGACACTTTTAAAACTTAAAAAATATTGGCTTGTGACTATAATGATGGTTTGACAAGTCAAGACTATTACACTTCATAATCCTATCATAATTTTGCAGAACTTATCATGGTGCCTCTCTCTCCAAGCACTGATTAACAAAGCTCCTATCTTTTGTTACAACTAGCTCTATGCACTCTTGATAGGAGATGTGGAAATACTGTGGAAATACTTGGAAATACTCTTTACCTAAAACCGGTGCAAGACATTTAATTTCCTAAAGAAACACACTTGTGCATGTATGTGCTAATCTCCCTTAATAAACAGCTGAAGTGTTTTAGACTATATTCTCTTGTGCATTACATATTAGTATAAACAATAGCACTGTCTCAGTAACAGGTTCAGAGGGGAGAAGAGGCAGAAAATCTTATTGAGTTGTCTTTGCAACTCAGAATTAAGCTGTGGGCTTCTCTACCCATTCTTATCTCCTGCAAAAATTGGAGAYGATGGACTATCCCAGCTATGCTTTAATAACAGAGGTAGCAAATATGCATGTATTCCATTAAATTCATCATCTTCTTTCCACCAGAATATAATTCAGGAGGATGAATGTCCTGTCCTAGTCAGATGAAATATCATTTACAAAGCTTCTTATGTATCCTATCTCAAGGGACAAGGCTGTTGCATTGATTAAGCTTTAGAATATTTAAATACAAGACAAATGCATTTCATGTATAATTTGCATTATCAAGACTCAGAGAAAATCTGGAGTCTTGCATAGCTTAGCTGGTACCCAAYGCAGACRAATTTTAAAATTTTCATTTAATTAGGTAATTATTCCATAATAGAAAAGAAAATTTAAAAAATTAAAAACAATTATATAAGTTCATATCAAACCAAAAGAGGCCATCGATGTCTCATGCTTTAGACAATCCATGTATCTTCACACATTTCATACTATAAAATATTAGAAAGTATTTAAGGCAATAGCACTGCACCATAAAGGTGATACCTAAATCAGAGAATGTAATCCTGACTCCACTGACACCTGCAGGGAAACTCTGCTAGGTCCAGAAGAGCTGAGGCTTCACCCAGAACATTCAAGAGTGACAGAATCTCTTCAGTGTGGCACTTTTCAAAGTAACATATGCAAGTCATCACCACACTGTCTGGTCCTCAGCTGCCTTTATTTTTAAAACAGATCCCATTTATGAAGATCACTGCAAGGTAACAGAGGAGAAGAGCATCCGAGTACTTAATGAAATCTCTCTTTAGTGTCCCTGGAACCCTCTAGGCTTTCCAACAAAGCAGCAGCATTCCAACAACAGCACATTTCAGAGAATGCCTGGACCCTGTTATGACATGTCACCATTCTTATGGGCCCCTATACATGTCAGAAAGCTACTTGTAGAGAAGCAGCCAGTTAGAGAGTCATGCTCAGCTCTCTCCACCATTAATCTTTATTGCTTCTCAAAGCTTCCTCTAGCCAGCCTCGAATCTGACTTCCTTTCCTTTTACAGAGATAGAGATTGTTTTATTGAAAAGCCTGGACTGGGCTACATGATTGCATAAAAAAAGTGCCATCCAGATGTCATCCATCCTGTTTTCTTCAGGAAAAAAATGTTGAAAAAATAAGAGTCAGCAGCATTGTGTAGCCTCAAGGAAATATTTCTCATAGATTCTCATTGAATTTGGTTTCTCTCTAGTTATTAGAAAAAAAAAAAATCCCTAATACGTTTTTGAGCAACAAAAAGTGACTTCATATTTCAAAGAGTATATACAGCATGTGATAACATTTCTATTTAATTAAGGTTATTTTCCATTAGAGAAAGGGTAAAGCATAGAATGTCACCATAATTAAGAAAATAAGTGCATCAAACTCATACGTACCAATCCCAAAGCAACATGAATGAATCTTAACAATTTTTTGAGAACCTTAGTGCTACTGTTCTAACAACATGTCATTTAATTCATGCTTCTGGAAGTCAATGGAGCAGTGGCAATTTCTACCAGCTGGGAACATGGYGCACTGTGTTTCAAGTTATTTTTTTCCAAATCTAAATTGGTGCCAAAATATTTCTGTCAAGAATTTCTGAATGGTTTCAGATAATTACTACCATTCACAAATATTTGTAAGTAAAAATAATGGAAAGGCAAGGTGACAACCATTGTTTGCTCATGTTAAAAAAAAAAAATTCTTTCTATCCAGTCTGTCTTTTAAGAAAATATTCTTAGTTTCTATAAATTGCTTTACAGATGCAATACTGATTAAGCTGTATTATTTATTCTCTCTTATTTTTCTTGGGCAATTTTGAGTTCAATTTTCCTTGATTTTGTTAATTGTCACAACAACTTTTCTCGAAGACCCATTTTATACTCTTTTTATTTTTTAAATTGTGRCGCACTTGTGTCATGACCATCATGTTGATAAAATGGGCCAAAATTTGATACTTATCAAAGATGCATTGCATGTCCTGCCAATCTAAATGAATGAGAAAAACTTCAACTGAACTGATGTTTGGTTATATATAARGTGGTGTTTCTAAGACAGAACATCAACTAAGTGAATTGGAGAAGATGCTGACAATCACAGATTATATATGCAGGTTCATACAGAAGACATCRCTGCAATCATCAGCAAGTTGATGAAATTAAAGAAACAGAATGGAGAACTGTGGATGTATGCATATCCTAAAAACTTTACAGTGGAATAAGTTGTATGACACAGTAGTCATGTAGTAAATAAAATTTTTTCAAAGAAATTCTTAGACTTATAAGAAGTTTGGACATGTGTATCAGGTAAACAATGCCTATATCTATATTAGCAAATTRAATTTGGATGAGGCTATTTCTATACACAGGAACCCAGTCACTTAGGTTGCTAAAATGGTTCTTGCCATTATTTTGGCATAAACTCTCCCAAACAATATATAAACATGTTTAGAGAATTATCACATACTTACAGACTCTTTGTTTGTGGATGTTTCTCGCCCACGAGTACCTTCTTTTGGATCGTTTATTGGGATGAACATGGGGCCATTATGTGTCAGTTCATCTCAGGAAATGGCCACTGGCATATTTCATTTAGTAATATAGTCATACACTCTATAATTCCTACTTTTTTCTTTTTGTTTTCAGACCCATTTCATAAGAGAGCAATCAAATTATCAGCCTGTGTGTGTCTGTTACATCCTACAGATTTCAGCCAAATTAAWTATCAGAGTGAATGAGTAAATCTCTAAAAGTTTAATAAAAACAGACAAATCGGTACAGAACTAGGACCTAAAAGTGCCCCCTTTTATGGAAAGATCACTATATGAGTTTACCCATCACTGACAATGGAGAATCTGCATAAGAGATCAACTTTGAGAAACACACACATGTAAAATTTGTCTTTTTTGCCTTTCTGCCTACTGAAATGTTCTTTGGTTATTTCTTCCACTATCCATGAAAAAACTAGATTTAGACTCTCTAATGTTTCATTCTCCATTTCATTCTCTCTACTTTCACCACCTCCAGGCATTTCCATCTCTCATGCTGTTTGGGATTACTTCCAAATCAAGACATTCTTTGAGAGTCTAAGGAAATGGCATTTTAGGGAGCTATAGGCTAATAACTAAACTCTTGTGTAGACAGTCCTGTGATAATTTAAGGGAAACTGTGACAATGATTGAGTTGTGATTCGTCCTTAAGATGAATGGCACTGATAGTCCCTGTGCTGTTCCAAACAAAGGGACTCAAATCTTGCAGTTTGGGCCTCTGCCTGAGTTCACAAATTATTCTTTATGGATTTTCTCTCATATCACAGAATCATGGAATGGTTTGGATTGGAAAGAACTTTAAAGTGCAATCTAGTTCCAACCACCCTGGGCAGTGTCACCTTCCACCAAACCAAATTGCTCAAAACCCCATCCATACTCAAAGTCTATGAGTGATRTAATGCTTAATCACATAAAGCAGGGAAAAAATAATTTTAAAAGATAGCAAGAGGGAATCTACTTCATTTTGCTGTCCTAACTTTACCTGGTGGTTCTCAGAGACATTTAACTCATCTATTCTTAGAGATCTTCAGCAGTAGAGACTGTACAGCTTGCTCTTCACCTTTCTATCAACTGTGCTGAATAACTTCTGAAATGCTTTCTAAATTGAACATCCACATAGCACTCGGTATGCTGGAGAGTCTTACTATTTCCGTCTTTCAATTATTGGCTTCTCAGAGCTGAGTGACTGATTTTGCTGAATATATTCTGTTGGAAAAAAAARTTCCTTCAAAGTTAATAATAATGGGAGAGCTATCATATTGTTGTAAGTCCTGAGTAAATCCTGTAAGTTTGCAATTATAGAATAATAGAATCTTTAAGGTTGGAAAAGACCTTTAAGATGATATCAAGTCCAACTGTCAATCTAGCACCACCACCACGTTAACCATTACATCATGTCCTCAAGTGCCATATCCTCACATTTTTTRAACACTTTCAGGGATGGTGTCTCCACCACTTCCCTTCTCAGTCTGTTCCGATGATTTACAACCYCTTCCATGAAGAAATTTTCCCTAACATCCAATCTGAACTTCCTCTGCTGCAACTGGAGACCATTTCCTCTTGTCCTGTCACTTGTTACCTGGGAGTAGAAGCTGACCCCCACCTCACCACAACCTCCTTTCAAGTATTTCCAGAAACTTATAAGGTCTCACCTGAGCCTCTTTTTTTCCAGGCTAAACAACCCCAGCTCCCTCAGACAGTCCTCATCAGACTTGTGTTCCAGACCCTTCAACAGCTCTGTTGCCCTTTTCTCGACACGCTCCAGCACCTCAATGTCCTTCTTGTAGTGAGGTGGTAGAACTGATAAAATGATTTACAAAAGTACAAATGAGAAAATACTGTGGCCTGAAGCTCTAGAATGTCAAATTTCTTTCTATGCAACTATTTAAATGCATGTTAAAAAAGTGTGTCAAGAAGTTATGATTGATATCAAAGTGCTGTTTTTCACTTAATTTGCCTCACTTTAGCTGTTTACTATGAATGTCTTATCTATGGGTACTTACATTTAGAAAAAAAAAATTAGAAATGTAGATACAAAGCTGCACAGCACTCACATTTTGGGAAAAACATAYATTCAACCTGCATTTGCTTTAGCCTCTCTGGGACACTGAGACACTTGTCAAAACTCAACAGGCTTACTGAGCTTCAATGATTCATAGGATTTAAATTACTTGCTCTGGAGGAAATCAAGTGTGCAGGAGACCCCACAGGGTCCCACCATCTAATTAAAGGGAACTTTCTTCTTGATCATCCTCATGTAAATATGTAATAAGCCATCAGACTAGAATCATTCTGTTTACACATCATCTGCCAGTCAGGAAGATCAATGATGAGAGCAAGCACTTTATATTTATCTGCTGAATATGTTGCAGATCATCTAACAGATTTCTTTATGAAGACTTGGATCTCCATATGCAGACTGAGAAGCCTAGAGCTATTCTGAATTCTCTTAAGATACCATTTGCAACAGGGACATAGATGTTCAAGTTAAAATGCTCTAAGAAGATTAATTTTTGGACATAAACTCTTTTATTCTGTAGAATTCTTATTGTTGTAGTCCTGCTTCTTTCCAGAATCAGATRTCATAAAAACTAGTGCTTTATGCAYGGCCATACATGTAATAAAGACTTTATCTTTAGCACTATATTTTAAACATGATGCTATCAGCATCAGCCATTGAACTAAATGAAAGCAGACCGCTCTCCAGCCAAATGAGATAAAGCAAATGATTTTACAGTGTCAAGGCAGCAGCATCTGCTCTGAAACAGTGCTGCAGTAAAAAAAAAAAAAAATTACATTGATTTCATAAGTCAGCAGAACTGTATAGGTTAGCATATTTGCCTGTGTTTGAAAATTGTGGATGTTTAGAAAAAAAAATAAAAGGTTTTTGTGATAGGTCAGGAAGATAATAAATCTAATGTAGATCTTTATAAAAATCTTGGTTTTATTCATTTCTTATTTTTTGGGAATTGCTGTACATGGAACTCCCAACAGCTAATATTCATTTGCCTTTGATAGCTTCTCCAACTGCCTTCCTATTTCAGTTTATTAGTTAAACTTTATTTCTKATTTTATCACCATCATCAGACTTCAAGCTGGTTTTTGATACTCTTCCCTGCTTTTTATGTTCTCCTTTTCATATAAACAGGAGTTTTTCTTTTTTCCGTAACAGCCAGAATTTTCTCAAAGGCATGGAAAACCAACAAGTGAGGCCCCTTTTGAAGAAACTACAAAGGATTATGTGAAGYATGAATGATACTAATTAGATCCTGTAATTTTAAAATAGTTTGAAAATCCATGAATTTCTAAAGGCAAAATAATCGCCTTTCTTCCTAGTCTGACTTTTAACCTTCGGTGATTACTCTTTGTTCTCTGTCTGTAACCAAAGAAATAAGTCCAGATGAATAAATGCAGTATTTAGCATTTTTACTGGGGAGAACTGCCAGTTCTTTGATGTACTCTATTGTTAAATTCTTTGCTTTGGTATTAGAAAATGTAATTCTTACACCAAACCTCTACTCCTGTTCTCTATATCTTCCTTTGTTTTAGCAGAAAAACTCAGCTAAAACACAAAATTTTTTGTTAGTGAAGATATTTTCTTAAGGGGTATGAGGACCTACATGAATATCATCAATAAAACAGAAGGTACACTTGCACATTTTTTGTTACAAAACCAAAAGRATGTTTGTTCTTGTCTTCCTCTGGAAAGAGGAATTCTCTAACCTATAGTAGGCAGACCAGACTGGATAATTACAGTGTTCCCTTCAAACACCTATGTATTTGAGAAGACAGCTCAGACCAAGACATCAAAAGGAAAGGAAATGGTACAAACTGAAAGAGGGGAAATTTAAGTTTGATATTAGGAAGAATTTTTTTACTGTGGGGGTGGTGAGACACTGGAATATGTTGGCCAGGGAGGTTGTGGATGTCCGATCCCTGGCAGTGTTCAAAGCCAGGATGGACAAGGCCTTGAGCAACCTGGTCTAGTGGGATATGTTCCTGCCCGTGGCAGGAGGGGCTTGAGACTAGGTCATCTTTAAGGTGCATTCTAACCCCTTAATATTCTCTATGAAATGTGTAGAAATACTAGCACATATATTCAATCAATGCTTGGCAGCAGTCAGCCTGAAGCAATGAGCCTTGGTGTCTTTTTGTGCTTTTCTATCTACCTATAGACACTGATCCAGGATCAGTGACAGGCATCTGAGGGGAAAAATGCACAGTTAGGAGATTAAGGAAATATTCCCCAAAATAAAGAAATATGATATGAGAATTTATAAAATTCTACATTAGATCCATTATCTTCCTGACTCAAAAGTTTTGAGGTTTTTTTCTAAGTAGTTTAAAGCCACAATTTTCAAATACAGGCAAATATGCAGCCTTTTTTTCCTGAATCTCCTTATTGTTCATTTTTCCCCTCAGGTGTCTGTCCATTCAGCTGGATCAGGCTCAGAAGCTAGATGGGAAGGCACCACAACCCATTGCTTCATGCTGACTGCTGCCAAGCATTGATTGAATATAATTACTTTTCTCCTTCAAGTTAGACTGCTGACGTATTCCTAACATTTTGCTCACTTCATACCTCTTCAGAACAATCTGTAGCACACAAATCCATGAGCTCAAATACCTTCCAAAGTGTGTTTCTATTTCAAGCTGCAGTCAGAAGTGGATGAACAGCAAAAGAAAGAGCAGCATTACCACAGCACTTCTCACACCATATCTGAGCTGATAAAACCTGCTGAAAAGATGTACAGCCTCCATACAGTATCACACAGGGTTATTTTTTACAACTCAAAATATGTCTGAGTGCATCTGCTATGCATATATAACATAAATCATACTCTTGATTTCAATGTTAAAGATGTTCTTGGTAGCTGTCTGAATTTCAGGTACAGAGTCATTTATTTCCTGACTCTCTTAATTCTARTGTCATTCTCAACTGTGCCTTCATTAGTGCCTTCTTGCTGCTGTGACATGTTGAGCCAAATTTAACTCACTCTTAGCTCACCTCTTTCGAACTGGGATCTTCTSGTATTACCTATCTGATTGATTGCGTCAAAGTATCATCAGTTTGCATTTGGTATTCCACTTCTCATTTGCTGATCTGAAGGAATCTTCTGAAATTCCTGTTTTCCTAGCAGCCTCCTTGTGCATGAATAGTGCTGGAGGAAGTTTTACTTCTTCAAATGAGTCCTCAGAGTACTGACTTGTTCTGAGTCTATAAAATTCTGATTAACCTTTCCTCCAGAGTTTCATTTTACTGTAGGCTTTCCCAGTGTCTCCATATTGAGTCTGGTCTTTTGTGCTTGGAGATTTGATCCAAGCAAGCCTGATGTAACAATAGGAGCGCCTCAAAGGGCAATATTTAACAACAGTATTGATTTATATAAAATAATTTTTTGTTAATTTTTGTGAATAACTTATACAAGATAGCAAAAATCGAAACAAATGTTTCTGGTTTACATACTCACTACTTCTTCCAGATATGGTTAGCAAGGTAGACCATCATGATTTCTGTATCATGCTCAAACAAGCCACATATTCCATCTCTTTGTACCTGTGCTAGCAAGTCCAAAATGTTCATTGGTTCATTCACGCATTTCATATTCATGATGAAGGTTAACATGATGAGGGGAAAGAAAAAGGAACCGTGCTTAAGACACAGAGCTTAAGTTCAGCTTAGCAAAAATTCACAGGATGATATGTGTTTGCCTACATTTATTGAACTGCAACTCAGATTTAAGGCCTAATTGGAGCCAATCAGCAGCACTATAAAAACAGCATGTCCTGAAGAAACCTCGAAATGGAGTTCAATACATAAGATTGTTGAAAATGAAACAGTTAAAGCAATTGAAAGCTGTCGTTAAACCACAGAACAATTGACACTAGGCTTAGAACATCTTATTATGCGTGATTGTATCCCAAATAACAAAGTTAATTTTACACATCATGCTGTTGCGTTTAAGTCAGTTACTGGCTGGTAGGTATGAGGAACTGATTTAATGTGTGCAGATTATTTCACAGCTGTTTGGATAGGGGTTTCTTTTATCCTGCTACCAGCTACTGTCAGACAGAATATTGGCTGTGGGTCAGATCCATTAGACCAATTTTTATGGGCCTAATTTAACAAACATTAATTTATAAATGCATTGTATTTTTATTTACAGAAACTTAGATTAAATATTTATTTTCGAATTTTACAATAACTCTGCCGTGGAGGAAAGCAAGCAATACTGAATAATGGCATGGAGCATGAAGCTTTTAACTGGCAACTCCAATCTAACTGATTACTACTTTTTTTTCATTGAACTTCAGAACTCTGTGAGTACAAAAAATCAACTTTGAGCTCATGCAGTTTGTTGGAGAAATGGAACATATGTGTCTAGAGAACTCTGTGGAATGGTATCTCCTTGTGTAGACACTCTACAAGCACAGAGGACAGTCCCTGACCCAGATAGAAATATACACTACAGATGCAGAAGAAAATATGACTGCAAGTTATTTAGTATTATTATTTAATTGAAAGTCCTGCCAACAGTCTGCTAATCTTTCTTGAATAAATTTGTCTAATACTTATGTTACTAGAGGGGATTAATTATACACTGTACGAGCTGCCTCTATAAAACACTGTTGTATACTTGCTGTATTCTGATAGCTTCCAGCTCCTTCTCAGAGCACAAAAGCTTGAATGACAAGATCTCAATTACACAGCTGTCACAGATATGGGAATATTTGACTCTTTGCCCTATACTGATGTCCCAGCTAGGAGGACAGAGACTGAAGATATGCACATTGGCATGTGTTGGGGCCACCAACCTGTTTCAAGTTTATCATGGTCGTTTCTGGCCCTTGAGGCTGGTTTCCCTCCTAAAGCAGCTACACTTGTGCAGCTCTGGGTATCTGTGAGACAGGATGTGATTGTTTTTTCAAATAGACCTATGAGCCAGGTCAAGTCTGACACTCACTTGTCCAGATATAGGGTCCAGCTATGGGCTTTGAGAGGTTCGTTGATCACCTCCATTTTTGTGTCTAAGTCATGGCTTTCCCAGAGATCAGGAAAGGATCTTGAATTTCAGTAACTGTTATGAGACGATCTGACTTAAGGTTGTGATTCAAAAGGGTCCTTGTCTGTATGAATTTTCCTATCTGAGGAGAAGGATCATTATTTTCTATTGTATGTAGAATTTTGCTTGGTATGTGTCAAAAGGTGATCGTTTGATTGCAGTTTTTAGACTACCTGGAAGGTTCTGTTATTTCAGTATTAATTACAGCATTTCAATGAAATTTGATATTGAAGAACAAAAAGTTTATATAATTTGGTGATATTGATCTGGTAATTTTATTTATGGTTTGAATAATTGTCAGCATATGACTGCCTTTATAATTTTAATTGCAGGGAACAAACTGCTGCAGAAGACYAGGAGTCAGCACAGCTAGAGTATTGCCCAATGTTTTGGCCAGCAATGCATAAATATTTGTAAAACTGAGCTCTCAGTGTTGTCCTTCTCTCTTTAATAAGTGTTTATATATGTCAGGATATATAAACACAAACATATAAACACATACTTGTATAGAAGTATACTTACATATGCATAAACCATCTATACGCATAATTTTTATATACATATATATACACACATATAGGTATGATGCTTTCAAAAAATAAACAATCCTAAATACACTGAGCACATTTCAGATTTGAAGATGTCATTTGGAAAGTCACCAATAAACATCCAGATGTCACCTTCAGTAAGAATTCAGACATTAGTGGCAATGTCTGGCAAGATTACAAGCTTCAGAGATACTCTGGTTTTGGTGCAAAAAATAAGACACATCAAGCAACTTTGTCCCAGCGTAATCTACTTGTTTGTCTCTTTAATTTAGCCCAGCTGTTGCATTCTATCAAAGTCATAAAAATAAAAATAAACAAATTTGAACTTAAACTTTGTTGAATTTAGGAAGACTTTGGATCATTCTATCTGCCTGGTAAACACTTTCTGTCATAAAAATTCTAATTGTGAAAAAGCTTAGTTAAAGGTTAAACAATTAGAAAAATGAAAAAAAAATTAAAATCTTTAAAAAGGCTTATGTTTGCATTGTGTATTGAAGATAAATACCCTCTTATATCAGATGGTGTATTTTAAAAAGGAGGATGGAGTCTCAAATTGTTAGTACAGGTGAGATGGATGCCTCTAGGTGAGAGTATGCAGGAAATAGCAGTGAGATAAGCCATGTCTTTGCCCCAGCAGTTCTTTCTCACCTCTCACAGGGGAGAAGAAGGGTAGGGAGACTAACAGGACYTTCATCTCCCCTTCTCACTCCCTCACCAGCACTCACTGCTGCAGCATAAGCATGTTTGCATCAAGTACTGTGCTAGTTCATAGGTGATGGGCCTGAGACTGGCATAAAGCACCCTGCCAAAGTGTGGTGTGGGAGACACAGTGAGAAAGGAGGTGTATGGTAGGGGTAAACAGCATACAAATTCTGGGCCCTCATACGGTTCCCAGGGCACACTACAGAAGAGCTTCCTTAGCTATAACAGCTCATGAGCCGGCTGAAGGTTGGGAGGACACAAAAGTTATTTAGACCTATGACACTTCTCATTTGGCAAGCTGCAACACTCAGGGAGAACTTCAGTCTTTTACAGTTATTTCATTCTGAAGTATCTGTGCCAACATACTCAATAACTCTTAGGCAGCACTGTGCAAATGCTCTGCAATATAAAAAAAAAAAAATAAAAAAGGCAGTTAAACGAAATGGGATTGAAAAGAAACCACTTGGACAATATTGTATGTTTTATTTCAGATTCTTGATTCTCACAACACTAAACTTAGCAAAATTATTATCCTCTTGAAAAGCAGGAAATATGTTTAGTAAAAATGGTACTTTCCTTTAAACTTGTAGCAGTGGGCTGTTATGACCCACCCTGAGGCAGGGTAACTGAGGTTCTTGTTAATAGATACACTTAAGAAAAAATACAAGGAAAAGAAAGAGAAAGAATAAGAGTAGATAGTGGAGGTGAAAGAAATCACCAGCTGTGGATCCTTCATCAAGAGTTGACTGTTGCAATTTTGATGTCTGTTTGTTAAAGTGCTAGTCACAGTCCTGATCTGTCAGGGCTGGGGGAAGTCACAAACAAAAAGTTCAATAGATTAATATACGCTCAGGTTCAGATGGGAATACCCAGGTACTCCCCTGGGAGGGGAGTTTTACACTGTCTGATGCGACACTGTCGATCATGCAGTCTTTTGGTGGAAGGTGCCAGATATGAGTCTGGGGGCACTTTGAGGGTCTTTGATGGCTTATAACCATTTCTAAGATATGACAGCTGTTTCTCAAGCCTGTGTGGTAAAGCCAGTTATGCCTTATCGGAAGGGATAAATACCCTCAGGCCTACGTGTGAATGTCCCAATACCTCCTAGGGCAAGGGTGTGGGCCTCAACAGGAGGGAGGACATTGACATGATAAAAAGCATTATCCAACCTCACAGGACCTGCTTCTTGCTGGTCTTTTTCCTCAACTGACTCAAAAACCTGCTGGCTGCTAAACAAAGGTCAGTTTGTCCTGGTCATCCTCCAGCGGTAGGTGCATACGCACTCTGCACCTGGCCTCTTCTTACAGAGACCAGAGGTTTCTCCACCACGCACTCAAAACTCTGCTCTTTGATTGAGGGGTGTAAACCTCAGCAAAGCACATTTTGCCAATGGACGATTGTTTGAGTCATTAACCATTAACATTTCRGTCTCTCACACGGGCCAAGCCTGCAAAGTCTTGATTCTGAACCCAGAGATGTTTAAGGAGTTGAAAAAACAGCAGCCTCARGAATGAGTTATGGATTGTTAACTGCTGATGTTAAAAATAGTCTTGTGAGTRCTTTGGATTTTTTAAGAGACTGGAAAATGGCAATTTTTAAATCACAGTATATCCACTGCATTCAGAAATTCAGCTGCATATTTAGTACAGTTTGTTGATGGCTTTGGTTTTCTGCACTGAAACTTGTAGATGAATATGGAACTAACTCTCATGCAATCAAAAGTCATAGCTCTACAGAAACTTGAACATTTGAGGAAGTTTCCAAAGGCGAGGAGTATTGGTGACATCAGTAGAAGTACCGAAAAGGTAAAAGTTATACAGTGTGGATATGAGAGTGTTTGCTGCTTGGGGAMCAAAAGTACTTCATAGGTTTGGAAATCTCACAGTTGACCTAATCCATGAACCTCTAAATCAATTTCAGACCAACATTTTTTGACACTTGTGTTCCAAAACTCACATTTAGAAGCGGGGAAAAAAATCCCCAAACTTAAAAAGATGTGATTGTCACACATTCTGTAACTSCTAAGGATTTCTACCTAGTGATAGATGTTCAGCCCTTCTGAAAATCAAAAAATAAGTGATCCCTGGTCGGTGTAAATTTGGGTGGTTTTTATGGTCCAATTTTTGAAACAATACACAGATTCGTTTGAATTATCAGAAGTCAGCTAAAAKAAATCCACTGCTCTTTATCTCAGCCTTTCCTCCCTCTCATTTTGATGCTTTGATAAATCAGACTTATTTAGGGACCAGCAAAGAAAGTGGAACTCACAAGGATGTCTCTGTATTTACAATCCCACATCTTCACACCCTGGCAGCYCAATGCCATTCTTCAGAAATAAGACAGCAAAGAACAGATTGATTTTCTGTTTTTAATTGCATCCCTGCCAAGACCCTATTGGCAGGAAAACAGAGGTATGGACTCAGGGTTTTTTTAGATGCACTGACACAAGCTTATTTGTCAGAGATCAAATCTCCAGTGAACAGCTTGCCGCAGCTTTTATTTCCAAGACTTTGATAATAACATCAAATTGATGTTGCATTGGTGTGCACTGAGACAGCAAAGAAAATTGCAAAGATGTTTGGAAAAGTACAGCAAAGGACAGAAAGAGAAGAGGGAAGAAAGCTGATGGTTTTAAACAGCTTAAAGACAAATGTGTAATACTTTTCAAGAGGTAGTGCTGAGTAATATGCTTTATCAAGCATAATGCAGAAAAACTAATTTTAGAGCAGCTATACTGTTGATTTGTTTCCTCTAAAAGTTTAACTTCCTTKCTGTAGAATGGGATTTTAAGACATTAGTGAAACTCTTGACACTCAGGAATATGGTTAAGAAAAATCACACGTTTGCCTGGATTYCAAACAAGATGTTGTCATCTCTACACAGGCAAAAAAAATCTGTCAGCAAGAGTTGTTTTGGCGGGGATGAATGACTAAGGCCTGTAATTCTTGACAACGTTTTCAATCAGAGGGGAATATTTTTAAGTTTCTTAAGTATGATTCTGAAAGCTAGAGCATCTTGCCAATCTTGAGAGCACTAGAAAGCCAAATGCCATGTCCCCTAGCTGCTAGTATTTATGAAATATGTAATTCCTTTCAAGAATATTTTATGTCTCTCTTCTCCCTTGCATCTCCTGCCCTTTTAGAAAATGGGGACAACTAGGAAAACTAAAACTCTCCTCTCTGCAATTTCAATAGTATTTTATAACCACTAGGCCATATTTCTAGACGACTAGAYTTCCCTCTCATCTACTTTAAACTTGCTAGTTAACAATACTAATCTCAATGAGTCAGAGAAAAGCAAGCCTGAAAAAACATCATTACTGCTCCCAGCTTCCACTGACAGCTACTACTGCAATTATGAATCTCTAGCCATGTTATTGCATTCAGTATATGTGACAGGTTTCTACGCCTCACTAATCCCCATAGCACTTAACGGTGAGCAAGAGAGGAGCAGAGGGGTTGTAGCCCAGATGTGAGGAGCCAAAGGCAATAATGAGTCTCATACCTCATCCCTTTTTTCTGCCTACTCTACACTCCTCCCTTTGTCCAGCTTTCRTTCTGCAAGTGCCCCTTGATACACTAAGGGACTCACTCTTTCTCTGAAGGAAAGATTTTATATAGCAAAGCTAAATTTTCCCACTGTATTGGGTTTGCATGGCCAGGTTTTGGTAGCAATGCAGGGAGGCTTCTTTAAGAAGCTGGTAGAGGCTTCCTCCACGTCCAACAGAGCCAAWGCCAGCCAGCATTGACCTGTTGCTGTCCAAGGCCAAGCCAAACAGTGATGATAGTAAAGTCTCTGCGATAACATATTTATGAAGGAAAAAAGTTATTGCGCAGAAGCAATTGCAGCCAGAGAAGAGAGGAGAGAGAACATGGGAGAGGAACAACTCTGCAAGCACCAAGGTCAGTGCAGAAGGAGGGGAAGGAGGTGCTGCATGAGCCAGAGATGAGATTCCCCTGCAGCCCRTGGTGCAGACTGTGGTGAAGCAGCTGTGCCTCTGCAGCCCATGGAGGTCCATGGCAGAGCAGAGATCCATGTGCAGCCTGTGGAGGAGCCCCACTCTGGAGCAGATGGATGCCTAAAAACCAGTTGTGACCCTGTGGGAAACCTGTGCCTGAGCAGCCTCGTGGCAGGATTTGCAGAGCCATGGAGAGAGAAGACCATGCTGGAGCAGGTTTCCTGGTAGGCCTTATGACCCCTCTGGGGACCAGTGCTGGAGCTGCCTGTTCCTGAAGGACTGTWMCCCATGGAAAGAGACCCACAACAGAGCAGTTCCTGAAGAACTGTAGCCCATGGGAAGGACTCAGATTGGACAAGATTGTGGAAGATCGTCTCCTGTGAGATGGACCCCATGCTGGAGCAGGGGAAGGACTCCTTTCCCCGAGGAGGAAGCAGAGGCAGAAATAACCTGTGATGAACTGATCATAATCCCCACTCCCCGTCTCCCTACAGCAAGCGGTTGGGGGAGGTAGAGAAATGTGAGTAAAGTTCAGCCAAGGAAAGAGGGAGAAGGGGGGTGAAGGTGTTGTGAATATTTGTTTTACTTCTCATTATCCTTGTCTGAATTTGACTGGTAATAAATTCAACTAATTTTCCCAAGCTGAATTTGTTTTGCCTGTGACGGTAATAGATGGGCGATCCCTCCCTGCCCTTGTCTCAACCCATTAACCTTTTCTTACATTTTCTCTCCCCTGTCCAGCTGTGGAGGGGGGCGATAGAGTGGCTTTGGTGGGCACCTGGTGTCCAGCCAGGGTCACCCCACCACACTCACTCCGTGTGTGCAGTGTCCCAAGCAGGTGTGTGAACACAAGTGCACRTGCACACAAACCACACACTCTCCTAACTGGTGACTCAGTCCAGGCAGATATGTTTTCTCAGCCCTCTTCTATAAACATGAAGACTACTGAAGCAAGGAGAGGGACAATCTAAGACAAATAAATACTCAGGAACTGTCATTTAGCACCTTGAGAGCTTTCACATGCTTACACATGCAATTCAAACGTGTGAAGTACTGCAGATATGATCCTTTCAACCTATAAAAATAAAACAAAAGACAGATGAGTAGCTGACCTCAAATACTTCAAAGATCAATTTAAAAAAATCAAATTCAGCATAAATACTTAAAAAAAAATTATAAAGTGTCACTGGAAAGGGGTCTGTGTGACCTTAAGACTTTGAAAGATATCTGCAATTCACTTTTGTCCAAAAAGGCTCTTTGCTGTTGTTGTTTTGTTTTTTTTTTTTTTTTATTTTATTTTGAAAGCTTAATGGGTCCTTGCCATTTTGTTTTACAACACTGCCATTAAAATTCATGAAAATGCAGACTGCATCTGCCAAATGTGACCCACATTTTTTCACAATCTCTTTACTTCAATGTGATACAAAGTCAAAACCATAGCATACATGATCCACTTAATAGAGGTCCTGCATAATAAAGCTGGCAATTTATTGGCAGATCCCTAGTCCTGGGGTGGAAACACAATCCTCTATGAGTTTTCTGACTACAGAAAAAAGCTCTTCAGAAATATCAAAGTATGCTTTAGTATTTACCCACTTACATGCTTCTTTTTGTTCTGAAACAAGTATTTTCTGATTTTTTAAAACATATTTACTCCTCTTTCTCAGCTCCAGTTAAATTTCGTTGCTGCAGGAAAATTGTCAGGTCGTTCAAGTAGTGGAAGAATTATGCTGGATTCAAGATTTGGCTTTTCACTCAGGTAGCCTGTCATCACTGATACAAGCCTGAAAAGATGAGGTGTCCATATAGGGTTGAAACAATATAGAGAATCAGATCTAAACAAAAGTATACCAAATAACTTTAACTGCCTAAATTCAACTAAATAAAGATTTTATATTACTCTGATTATTTATCTATTTTCATAGGCAATTGAGTAGAGAAGCCCCCATAAAGAGAAACAAGGACGAGAAGATGGTTACCTAATGATTAAGAAAATAGAATTAAATTGCTTGTCATACAGTGGGAAGAAAATCAGCTTTTTTTCACACAAAATTAGATTTTCTAAAATGACAACTACACTCAATATTTCAATTCCTGTTAAAAAAAAAAAAAAAGCACCTTGTAGAAAAGTTAATGAGTATTATTCTTCCCATCTTTAACCTAGATCTGATTTGGTGAAGTACCTGAATACTGTCCTAAAGATAGATACCTGAAAATTACTTTATCTTCAAAACAAAATTAATGCTGAATTTTGCAGAGGACCAGAAATAATTCTTTGTTGTATCCGCATACTTAGCTTTTCAGCATAAATAAAAAGTAAACCAAAACTGAGTCTCAAATGGAATATCTCCAAAAACTACATTGCTTAGTTCAGATGAGGAAGTGTTTTGGTTTTGTCATATTGTCTGAGAGATCTTGAGTAGGTCAGAGCACTGTTCTACAAGTAAGAGAACATAAAAGAGATTTAGATACATTTTTATGTAGAGAAATATTTTCTCAGCTTCATACTCAGGGCTTTGTGAATTTGGATTTGTAGAGATTTCATGAAGAGGAATCTCTTGGGCCATATTCAGAGATATCTATGAGGTAGACAGCCATGTTGGTTCACGTTTTCTCTTATTGCTAATAAATTAATATCTAGCTACAACAAATCATTACTTTATGCTGTAGACAAGACTGCTTCACTGCAGGATCTCAGTGTTTGAGAAAGTTGTCTCTTTTCACCTGTAGCATASTGAAGTATCATCTTTCTTTTTCAGGTGACATTCACCTACTAACAGTAATCTGTGATCTCAAACAACTTCAGTGGAAAAAACTGTCCTTGTCTACAACTACTTTCTCTGTTGGTCCCGAGAGCATACTTGTGACAAACTGTGATTGATAAGCACAAAAAATTACAAATAATTGGCATTTAAAGTTTTGTTTTCATCAAATTGATTCCTGTGAAGTATAAATGTTCTATTTAACCTATTATTTCTTGATCCCTGTAAGCCTGTCTAGAGATTTCTGCACGTAAATGTGTCAGCTGTTGCTGCAGACTGTGGCGCCCAAAATCACAGACATTATTTGACAGTCTCGTCTCCAACATCATTAGCAAAACTTTATTGTTGAAGCTCTGCAGACCTCATCATTCAACAAAGGAAATTATAAGATAACAGCTACATTTCATATTGATTTTGATGAGAATTGGATCAGACCTTGACTGTCTGGTAGTTAAAGTCTCATTCTCATTACATACTTTGTACCAGGAGCTCAGTTCTTTTCCTTCCTTTATTGACTTACAAAAAGGCTCTCACAGACTGTTTAAACACAAGTCAGCAAATATGTCAAATAAGGTACTTTTCACGATGCACCTTGGCTTTCTTTGGCAGACATAAGTCACCCTGATGTTTAATGTTTCATGCCCTTTTTATTTTAATTTTAATTTTAAAATCTTATGCTTCCTAGATAGTACATCACAGCTACATTAGGGACTGATTCAAAGTCTGCTGTGGTCACTAAGATGCTTTTCATTGACTTCATTAGAGTCTGAAATGGGTTCCTAATCTCAGGTTCTGTGWCATCTTTTTTGTGAACAGGCTTTTGAAGTCTTACTTATAAGATCTTTTAAGCATGAGTATGAGGTAAATGCATAGGGAAAAAAGTAGGCTGCCATGCACTGATACAAACTACACATAGAATTACATGTAAAGATGAATATTGTGGATTGCGTCCTCCTGAATACTAGGGAAAAAAATCCTCATTTATCCAGAAATGCACTAATCAATTCTTTCCCAGTTTTCAGAAGGAATTTTTTTTTTCCAAAGCATACTATGTCTTGGTTATAATTTATTTTTGAAAGGGCTTTAAACAGTTAAAAGGTCTGAATAGCATAATTATCAGAGTTGAAAGCATGTTTAATCACTTTTTGAAGAATGAAGTAGACTTGATGGATTTCCTTTAATTAAGCTTTCTACATGACTCAGACAATATAAATATTTTTTGAAACTTTTCTCTATTACGTTCTGCAGCAGGTAAGTTAGGTCAGTAAACATTTTCAGAGCTATTACACAAGGAAATAAATTTGTGCAGCCAGTTTATTATCTCTTTATATTAGATATATTCCCTTCTCCCCCAAGATGAACTAACCTCAAGGATCCTTCTTCTTATTAATAGAAAAATCACAAAGATAATGAGAAATGCCATTTTGATGACATAACCTGGAAGAAAAAAAAAAAAATCCAAATGTAGGTCTGAAAGTGGAAATGGCAGCCTAAAAATCACTAGCTCATTGCAGAAATAAATTTTAAAATAATTTTGTACTTTTTGAACAACACTTGTGTTAATCTGCCAAAACGAGTATGGGCATCATTTTTCAGCATCCAGCGTATTTGGCCTGGTGGAGTGTGGTGACAGGAGGTCTACAGATACTGTTATATAAATRTTTTGTACCAGCTGTTTGCTCAATAACTGGCCAACAAAAACTTTTATATTCTCATTTCTCATTTACAGTGAAAGATCTGTGACTACAGCCAAAGTTATTTTCCTGATTATTTATCCTTTTTCAAAATGTGACATATTTAATTATTAGACTGACACTTGTTTTATAGTCCAGTGACTGGCCCTGGGTTAAAAKGTATACCTATGACTCTATTTTTGGATAAAAAGTAACATGCAACACTCAAGTGCATTCAGGAGGTACTAAAACTGAGCATTRAATGATAAATGCATCTATTTGAAGAGAACCTATCCATAATAAAACAGATCAACATCTTTATTTAGATTATTAACATTTTGATGATAAAATATAACAGGCAAAATATCTCAAGTATTTTAAGACCACTTAAAAAATCAATACAGTGTGTACCATCATGGGACTAGCAATTATGTGGAAATGATTAAACGAAAAAAAGTTTAAAGAAATCTTAGACAATAATATAGAGTAAGGAATAATTTCTGGCAGATTAAATACTAGATAATTAAATTTCTTTTTCTTCTTATATAATTTGTGAGCAGATCATAGATTTGCCTAATAAATTGTAAATTCAAAAGTCTTCTACAAATGTCTTTCTAAAATTTTGCTTTATAAATTGTACATCTTCACGATGGACCCGTTGATTGTGATTGACCCAATAAGTCAAAATAAATTGATTTTTTTCCCTGACTGAATATTCCCACAAGACACTTTTCCTGAGATAGGAAAATTCTGGGGAAATCTTCAGATACTTTTAGAGTTGCATTTGAAAGAATAGCACTGGAATGGTGCATATATGTGTATGTGTATATATATACTGATCATCTGGCTTTTGACTTTCAAAGGCACATGTATGCTTTTGGAAAACTTGCTTTCTCATGTGTTCCTGTGAATTAAACACCAAAATAAATATGAGTATGGAAAAATTACTTCATTATACTATTTATTTAGTATTTGAGAGGTTTTTTCTGTCTCTTAATGAGTTTTGCAGAATTTTTTCTCTTTCAAGAACATCTTTAAAATTTTATCTTGAATATTAGTAGGAAGAACATAGTTGGAAAACCTCATCAYGTTTAGTGTGTGACTTCCCTTTTATTTATCACAATGGAATAGCAAAAACACGAGGAAAAGAGGCTGAAGGAAGAATTGCACCTATATGCTTTTTATCCAGCCACCACAGATAAGCTGCAACTTGATAAACAAATCAGTTCTTATTATATATTTCTTCATTACACCATAGAGAAAAGTGTTTTAAAGACAATTAAAATCAAAATGTGATTGTTCCTAAGTAAATATTTTCTTCTAGAAAAAGTTGTCTTGGAGGTACATTATTCAATCAACAAAAAACTACATGAAAAAATGATTAGCAGCCCTTACAATCAAAGGCATCTACTGTAATGCAAATAAATGCATTACAAATGCTTATTTTATTAGATTCTTCTCATGTGCTACTGAGTTCACAGTAATCGCTGTTCTTATCTTGATAGAAGCTGTGGCCTGATTTATTTGACTTGTTAAAGACTGACATTTGATGTGCAATTTATTTCTGCTGAACATGCCTTTAAAGCACAGGCCCATGTCCTGGACTATGTGTAGAGCAACCATTATGTACAGCAGGAAAGAGCTGTAAGGGACAGATGAAGAAATTACAAGTAAACATTATGAATTTAGCCTATTATAACTTTTCTTCTTTATTTTTTTTTTTTTTGCAAGATCAATATAGTTACATAAAAGGATGGAAAACCATGCAGAATGACATTCATATCAAACACAAGGCAATGCTCTGTTGTTTTTAATAAAATTTGAAGGCATATCTTCAACCTACTTAATTGTCTGTATTATTTCCTCCAGAAAAAGCATTCCATATTACCTTTCCCCGAGCAATTATTACAAAAGAAACTACACATTTTCTTATGAAGAATCCACTGTCCATCCATCTCTGTGAGTCCTAGACTGGTCGTTCAGGTTTTCTGCCTAGTTATACACTTTGTTAGAAATGGCACATCTGACAGACATTTATTAGAACTGCATCCAGCCCACCTCACCTTCCCAGATGACTTTGTACAACAAGTATGAGACTCTGGACGTGGAAGGCCCTTTAATGGATGATGTGGATAACTGTCCATCTACACTAGAGGTGTTGCCAAGATACGCCCACTATCACAACCACCTCCATGAAAATGACTCGCTTCAGAAAAGAACAGAGCATCCAATATTCCTGATAGACCATCCTATTAGGGAAGTCTAATGACTGGCACAGGTTAAAGACATTACTATCAAACTTCCCAGCCTGGTACAGCCTTTTGACCATTATCCACTATTGCTCTTCCATGTGGGTGGTGATGAAGATGCAATGTGTAGTTCAAGGATGATCAAAAGAGRCTTCAGGGACTTGGGACGTTCGGTAAGCAAATTTGGAGCACAGGTTATTTTTTCCCTTACCCTTCTGGTTGCAGGGAAAGACATTGGAAAAAACAGGCTGTTCAGAAGAGACAGGAGAAGAAGGAGAGGTGAAGGGGTTGCCCCCTACATCAAGAAATGGGCAGAGTGTGAAGAGTTGTCTCTGAAGAACAGCCATGAGCAAGCCAAAAGCCTGTGGGAAGAATGAGAGACCAAGACAACAAAGGGACTTCTGTGGCTCATGTCTCCTGCAGGCTGCCTGATCAAGAGGAGCTTGCTGATGAAGTCTTGCTACAGCTACAGGAGGCATCGCCACTCACTGGCTCTCATCTGCCTGGGGGACTTCAACCACCCCAACATCTGCTGGGATAGTAGCATGGTGAGCTGTAGGCAATCCAGGAGATTCCTGAAGTGCATTGAGGATTACTTCTTAAGCCAGATAATAGACAGCCCTGCCAGAGGAGATGCAATACTGGACCTGATGGTCAGGTCCACACAAGTGATCTAATCGGTGCTGTCAAGGCTGGAGGCAGCCTGAGCTGCAGTGACCATGCACTGTTGGAATTTTTGGTCCTGAGAGMTATAGATCAGGTGAAGAGTACAGCAAGGACCCTAATTTTTACAAAAGCATCGTTCCAGCTGTTGAAGGAGTCAGTCAATAGGACCCTCTGGGAAACTGCCCTAAGGGACAAGGGAGCAGAACAGAGTTGGCATAACCTTAAGGATGCTTTCCATAGAGTGCAAGAGCTCTTGATGTTCGTGTGTAAGAAATCGAGAAAGGAAAGCAAGAGACTAGTATGGCTGAGTCAAGGCCTGCTGGTCAGACTAAAAGGCAAGAAGGAAAAGGAAGTGGAAACAGGGACAGGTGTCCTGGGAAGAGTATAAGAATGCTGATCGGTTGTGTAGGGATGGGGTCAGGAAAGCCAAAGCACAGCTGGARCTGAACTTGGCAAGGGATACAAAGAAAAGCCTCTACTGGCATGTCAGGCAGAAAACAAAATTCAAAGAAAATGTACRCTCTTATGAACATGACTATCAAGCTGGTAACAACAGAGGAGGAGAAGCCTAAAGTACTCAATAACCTTTTTGCCTCAGTCTTCACTGACAACCTCCCTTCCCACACCTCTCGAGGAGATGGACCTCAAGGCAGAGATTGGGAGAGAGCAAATTGCCTTCCACTGTAAGAGAAGGTTAGGTTCATGACCACCTGAGGAATCTGAACATACTTAAGTCTATGGAACCTAACAAGATGCATCCCAGAGTCTTGGCGAATTGGCTGATGTGGTTGGAAAGCCACTTTCCATGATAATTAAAAGGTCATGGTAGTCAGGTGAAGTCCAATGTAACTGGAAAAAGGGAAACATTGCACCTATTTTTAAAAAGAGTAGAAACGAAGACCCTGGGAACTGCTCACCTGTCAGTCTCACCTCTGATCCTGGGAAGATCATGGAACAGAGAGCTATTCTAAGATACATGGAGGACAGGCAGATGATTTAAGAGAGCCAGATTGGCTTAACCAAGGGCAAATCCTGCCTGACCAACCTAGTGGCTTTCTATGGTGGAGTGACTACATCAGTGGACAAAGGAAGAGCTACAGMTGTCATTTTTTGACATGGTCCCTCAAAACATCCTTATCTCAAAATTGGAGAGACACGGATAGATGGATGGGCGTCTTGGTGGATGAGGAATTGGCTGGATATTCACATCCAGAGAGTAGTGCTCAATGCCTCAATGTCCTGATGGAGATCAGTGACAAGTGGTGTCCCTCAGGAGTTTTTATTTAGACCACTACGGTTTAATATCTTCACCAAAAACAGAGGGATCAAGTGCACSCTCAGCAAGTTTGCAGATGACAGCAAGCTCAGTGGTGCAGTTGACATGCTTAAGGAATGGGATACTATCCAGAGAAACCCGAGGAAGCTTGAGAAGAGGGCCTGTGGGAATGTCATGAGGTACAAGGCCAAGTACAAGATCCTGCTTCTTGGCGGTGGATATCCCCACTATCAATACAGTCTGGGGAATGAAGGGATTGAGAACAACCCTTCTGAGAATGACTTGAGGGTACTGATGGATGTAAAATTGGACATGACCTGAAAGTGTGCTTGCAGCCCAGAAAGCCAACTGTATCCTGGACTGCACCAAGAGTGGCCAACAAGTCCATCAAGAGTTGTCCTCTACTCCACTCTGGTGAGACCTCACCTAGAGTACTGCATCCAGCTGTGAGGTACTCAGCACAGGAAACAAATTGATCTATTGGAGCACATGCAGAGGAAAGGCACAAAAATGATCAGAGGGATGGAACGCTTGTCCTGTGAAGACAGGCTGAGAGAGTTGGGGTTGTTCAGACTGGAGAAGAGACGGTTCTGGGGAAAACTTACTGCAGCCTTTCAGCATTTACGGGGGGACTTAAAGAAAAATGGTGCAAAACTTTTTAGTAGGACCTGAAAGAGGGTCAATTTTCGCTGGATATTACAAAGACATCTTTATAATTCTCAGAATTATTTTCCAGATTTATACATGAAATTTTGCATTCATTGAACCCAATTACAAAAAATTTCATGTTTTCCTAAACTCCTAGCTTTAAAGCATTTTGGGAAATGAAACAAATTAAAAGAAACAATAACAGTTTTCCCGTTTGCCATTGAAATTTTGATGATAATCTGCTTTAACACACTGATGAGAAGATATAACATTGAGATATTCCACAGAGATACCCCTGCATCTACATCTTATAGTATTTGTTCAGAGGAATTCTATTTATTTAACTAATGTCACTGGAAAGACTGTTAGGGAAAATGATTCAAAGAAACATCACCCCACAGTTTACAGTTTTCTGATCTTGAAATAAGTGTAGCTTTTACAGAATGAGAAGTAGATGGATTTCTTTCAGGGAATTGTACAGATCAGCTTGGAAAGTGTACAAAATTGCCTCAGTGAGATATATGTCTCTATTACCTCATGCACCGTACTACCTTATTTCAGTTTCCTGAAATTGGGGAGCAACCATCTCACTTTTGTCACCTTGGTACTTCTCAGTAACTTCAGAATTTTCTTGTCAGCAATAATCTTTCCAAAATACCACCACAGTGTTTGTCATGTTGGTCAGTGAGACTAGTGAGTACTGAACATTTGAATTCCTTGGAGAAATTTGTGAATCCTACAGTGTTCAACTAAGCCTTTCTTTTTATCATCAATATTTTACTCTATTAAAACAAAGAGAGCTGAAATTGTCCTCTAGCATATATCAGAATTAATAGAGTGATAAAACTGTTTTTGTGCAACTGAGATGTACAGATGTCCCTATTACTTTTTTTACCATGAACTTGCCACATGAACTTGTACTTTTTTAAGCTACTCTCGCTGAGTTTTGTGCAATTATTTCTGAGTGAATTGTAAACTATTGGTATAAAATGGTTCTATTTGTTAAATTCAAACACAAAATACCTTTTTTTAAATTTTGGTTTGATTTTACATCTATTTAGGTAATATTTAATTGTTTGATTTATCCTTCAGTGATTAGCCATTTAAAAAGTTATACTGCTAATTCATAAATTCATGAAAGTCCCTTAAGATCAGTATTGTTTAGTCATTCTATGAATAGTACATTAATAAACTTATCGATTCAAGTTTAGCACTTAGCTAAAAGATTTTTATAGTGCTGACAATATTTCAATAGGTCAATAAAATAAGGAAATACAGGGTAAGTCAGTCAATAACTTTAACAATATCAATTTGTTTGCATGCCAAAGCTTCAAATCAATCAAACGTGCATGCAAATAGCTCTATTAAATCTAATCTGGATTGAGAAGACACTTAAGCGTCTAATGAAAATGAAAATTGAAGCTCTTCTTTAATTATCTGCATAAACTGCATCACCATCAGCATAAAAAAATACAGTTAATGCTCTTTTGGTAACAATCAACTGCTTAACCAATGGCAATAATACTAAATTTCTTTTAAGATTTAAGATCCTGATACAGCCAAGTACCTAATTTCTTGTCTAACTTCAAGTAAAAGCATAGCCTGGTTAAAGAAAATGGAGCAAGTTATGTAGTGTTAAAAAAGATGAATGCTTAAGGAACTCACTAAAATGTACTTCATATAATGAAGGAATACACATTCTTCCCTTTTAATTATGTATCTTATCAATAAGTGAATTTTAGAAGTCAATGTAGATAAACATTTAACTACTACCTAACCGTAGACATCAATCCTTCAGGTGTATCTATTAATTCAAACCTGCATCATTTTGAAACCTAGCAGACAATAACTTTGAAACAAGCATTTAGGTGAGGAGTGGGCAGGAAAGGTGAAAGAGAGGAAGAAAAAGTAAGATAAAGGAAGAATCCAAGTTTATACTCTTTATTATATTGTTTGACTTTAGCCTGACTAGCTTTTGAGCTTAGTATAATTTTCATTCACATTTGTAAAGTGCAGCTCCTTGTTTACACTGATTGTGTAAATCTTGAGTAGCTACATATTTCATACCCTGACAACTATAAACTAGTTCTTGTAGTTAGATGGATTTCATGATACCTTGCTCAGCAGAGACACTGAAACAGATGCAGGATCAGAAAGAAAAATCCTGAGCAAGAAGGTCTGTTGARTCTATAGTTTAATCCAGGATTTCAGTGCCCAGGAAATGGGGAAACTAGCTCAAATATATTTTTTCTGCATGAATCACTTGAATCTCTAATGCATATGTGCTCACCAACAATCTACAAAGTATTTTGAAGATGAGGAATTGGCTTTCTAATTCTAATTTGTTGAAATTTTAAATATGTATATATAATTAAATATGTATTGGATTGGAAATAGACTGATGTAATGAGAATTACTCTAGCCTTCTAGTAGAAGGAGAAACCTGAGTTACAGTTCCTTTTCCARTGAATGTTTATGGGTTTCATATTAAAGAATTTCATATTAAGGTATTATTGGAGCAAAGGACTAGAGTTCAATTCTTATTATTCTTCTCTAACCAGAAGGCAATAAAGTAATTCTTATTCTCTTTCTGCCTCAATGAATATTTAATTATTTAATGCAAAGCTGCAAACTTCAACAAGAATATGGCCACCCTTATTGTATTCCATAACCATAAGTATATGATTATTCTACTCAAAAATAGAGAAGGAAAAGATATCCACAAGAGATGTCCATAAAAGGTGTGGGTTGTGCTTCATTCTTTCATGCTTGGAAAAGTGTTTTACCAACTGAACTTTAGTATAAAAGCATGTGGTATCACACAGTCTTGTCTCAAATTTTTTATAAGACAAATACTATATCTCAGCAGATTTTAATTTACATAACTCCCATGGAGAAAAGTGCTTCTTTCCAAAAAGGTGTGCTATTTTGTGGGAAATATGTAAATACAGTACAGAGATAAAACTGAAAATATGCTCTTGTCTTCACCAATATCCATTAGTGGCTTCCTGCCAACCAAATATTTTGTGATGCCATTCAAATTCTCTCTTTGCCTTTTGCATAATTTCTCCAGATGAGGGTAAAAGATATTGTTTCCTCAAAGTACCACAAGATCCAAACTTTTCAGAAAAGTGCTGCGTAGCCTGACTTTAGCCATCCTGTTCTCTTTCTTATAGCACAAAAGACATTTCTTTCAATAAAAATAATACTGAACATTTGCTGTCCTCATAAGCTCCACATTCAACTTCTCAGTAGCTGAGCTTACAATGCGGGTGTGGACTTTATAATGCATCTCAGGCCCCTGCATCCCAGGTGCACACTGACAGCTTATCTCACCCAGATGTGCCCGTGCTTGTCCTGGTTCTTGTGGAAAGATGTCTAGATTCAGAGGAGAGAGCTGATTCTGACTTGCATCTGTAATAACATCCAGTGACTACTAATAAATCTATTTAAATAAAAAGGGACCTAGAAATGGCAAGAAAGAAGAAAACCAGTGAGTTGAAGAACTGCAAATATTTAGAGTTATGGAATTGACAAGAATCTTCGGAAGTGTAGCAGGTGACTGGAATAGATTAATAACAAAAATTACATCTATTCACGAGGATTACCAGCGCTACTAAGAACGGCAGTGAACGAAGGGATCTCTTTCACCTGCATATTTTTGGGAAGCAGAGTTAGATTTACCGTTATACTACTGACAGGAAAAAAAAGTGAGGTGTTGTAAGTCTGCAGTACATGAAAAATATGTTACATGTTGCTATATTAAAAGTGCTTAAAGATAATCATGTTCATGTCACTGTGTCTATGACCTAAAATGGAGGGAAACTGCTACACCTCAGTCTCCATAACAAGAGCGAAGCTGAAGAAAGCATGTGATGTTTCAGAAATCACAAAGCAATGGACTTCAACTACAACGTGACTTGTAATGTTTTATATAATGTCATGCACTGTGAGCACAGTGAATGTCTTCCCAGAAATGGAGACATATGGGTAACCAGTCTTTTAGACATTTGTGCTGAACTGTAATACTCYCTATTGAACACCATTAAGTGTTCTAATTGTTCTCAGTACTAACAGTGTGATGGATTATTAAAACAGAAATTTTGTTGTGTGAAGATCATCGTTTTATGAGGATAAAAGCTATGGTGTTATCATTGTTCTCGTAAAAATTGTGTCTATATTTAAAACACCATAATTGTTTTGTTCTGCATATGAAAATATGGAGAAATGTTGTCCAGGATCAAGTCCCAAGTGACATGTCAACAGCATCACTTTCAAGTCTCTAATTTAGGAAGAAAAAAAAAAGTGGAGCACCTTGTTTAGCATGTCTGATCAAGCTTAATTTGTGTTTTTTTTATTTTACTTATTCTGGATAACAACCAATGTCTTATATTTGGAATAAACAGCACTACTTCACTTAAAAACAAAAGTGAAAAGATTATAAACGTTTAAATTAGACTTTAGCAAACATTAAGTGGCTTGTAAATTGGAGAGATAATTACATTTATTACAACTTCATCACATTTTTTATTCATAGAAATCRGAAAATATTACCATTTGGGACATGTTAGGTTAGTTGTACTCAGTTCTCTTGCTGCTAAGAGGATATACTGTGGTATGAAATGTCTTATAAAGCTTTTATTCAGTATACAGACTAAATGAAGTGTAATTTTCTGATAATTACCTTTAGCAATACAAGCTACATAAATTTTCAATATCGGTACACCATACTTCAGTATCTGAGCCTTTGATGACAAATTACATTTACTTTTAATATGTTTTAGTCTGTCAGATCAGAAGAGGACTTTCTGATATATCTGAAATTTCAGGTTTCTATGCTTATTTATGTATGAACGTCTTCAAGACTGATTGCAGCGGTGRAAAAAAATTAGCTATAATGACAGTATAACTGGTGACCTAAATTTTATCTTTGCAACAAGATACGCCCTAACTGATTATTCCTGAACTGCATCTACTAGCTAATATCTGTCTTCCATTCCACAATAATGTCAACATTTACCAGTGCTTAGATGTTCTTACATGAGTAAGATTTTATCAAGTATTTAGTTGTTTTCCTCTGCATTTTAAATTTTTGTGAAATTACCTTTCTTGGATCAGAATCTTCTAATAAAAGTGAAACGTCTTCAGACTTATCTGTGTATATAGTTTAGAAATTGTCCACCACAGACCAGCTTCTGCATACAAGAGGAGTATTTTTAATGGTATGGTAGTAAAAAATTATGGATGTTAAAAGACTTGAAAACTAGGAGACCTAGCAAATGTCTTTACCATAAGAGACCTAAATGGTGGCTCAGAGGACAGAAATGGGATGGGCTTGTTCACTGCTCAACATCTTACCTTTCTGGGTTCACCCTCCACTTCCACAGGTATAGAGGCTGCAGATTGGTTTTGTCCTCCTCTTTTGCTTACATCAGAAGTTATTCCCCACTCACCTTCGTGGAAGTAACAATAAACAAGTGAAAGCATGGGAGCCTTTTTAAAATACATACTGTATTATCATGTCTAGTCACTAGCAATATATATTAAAAACTTTTCTAATAAAATTGCTCAGTGCCATTAGCAAAAATCTGAGGACTCCTGCTTTACTCTATGTTCACGCATTTATTAGAATACCTGATTTTTACACATGATCGTCTTTCCAGATTTAACATTTAAAACATCAATTTTGTTTTCAACATATCACCTCTATTAAATTCAATGCAAGATAAGACTTTCAACTTCAAGGTAATTCTCCTAACTATATTCTAGTGGGTTTGAGTGTCAGTAAATGGCAAAAGTATCTGAGGTGAAGTTGTAGTTTAGCTCCACCTCATTTAATCCTGTTGGATGTCGGATTTGCACGAAGTACCCTAGTGGTGGTAAAAAAGGCCAGTTGAATAGATAACTGCCATTAAAGGAGAAGCAGGTAATTCAGGCTACAATTTATCAGATTTTACCTAGAAACCACATAAGCAATAAACTTAGATCCATTAAGGTAACTTTTTAACTGATGCTCGTAAAATGGGAATTTTGGCTAATATTTTAAACACACCTAAGGGAGTTAGAGACCCAAATCCCAGTGAAATTCTTCATCCTGAATATAATGAGATGAAATCCCTTAGGCTGTTTTGGAGAGCTTAATCTTGATGCTTTAGCTTAAACTACAGTAATTGAATATATAATAYATGGTGCCTGAAGACACGATGGTGTTCACTTCAGTTAATAAAGGTCTCCAGTCTGAAAAGAAACGTACATGGATTATTTAAGAACCAGAAGAATACTATCTTTCCTTACTCTATGTTAGAAATATGCATTAAACCTGAAATGGTTTTGTGCTAAAAGTACAAAATTCTAAGAGGTTTATCCTGTTGTTTCTTCAAATATTGACAAAGAACTTAAAATAAAACTGAAATGACACAACTTTGGGGGGGGGGGTGTGGATTTTGATTAGAAAAAAACCTGTTTGCTTGCACTGCAGAGCATGCCACATCATATACAAATGGAGACTCATCATTTTCAAACAAAAATGAAACATAGCCTATATCTGGACTGCCTGAACTCTTGAGGTGGAATTCCTTTTGCCTAAGATTTTAAATTTATTAAGAGTATTTCTTTGTCTCCTTGTTTTTGTAATCAAAATGGAATTTCAAATTTCTTGTGCAAAACTAGCTACCAAAAGTAAAAAGCAAGACCTCTAGTGGTTTGTTTAACTATTTAGSCCCTAGAATGCCAACCCAGTTCTGACCTATCTTAGAGTTCAGTTTCACATGAACCATTCATTTTTTGTAATCCCCCTCCATCCCAAGCCAACTCCTTTTGCTTTTTGCTGACACTTTATATATAAACTCTACAAAATATTTAYGAAAATGTTCATACTTTGGTTTGAATCACAGGTGGGTACAGGACAGTTCAAGAACACAAAGAAATTACCATGTAGAAATACACAGCGTGATCTGGGCAAAATAAGATTCAGAGAACACTTATTCTATCTGTAATAACAATCTATTAGTACAAGAAACTCCTATTAATTCTATACCAAATAGGTTGTCTTTTGTGCTATTTTCTTACCTAGACAATCATGTTAAAAATTATTAACCAGTAATAAGTTTGCTAGGTTGCTTTTCCACTGTCTGTCCCCTCCTAGAGTGGTGTGTCATAACATACATCTTGGGGACTGATTCACTTTTATAGAAACATAGAATCATAAAACGGTTTGGGTTGGAAGGGACCTTAAAGATCACCTGGTTCCAAGTCCACTGCCATGGGCAGGGACACCTTCCACTAGACCAGGTTGCTCAGGACTCCATCCAACCTGGCCTTGAACACTTCCRGAGATGGGGCATCCACAACTTTTCTGAGCAACCTGTTCCAGTGCCTCACCATCCTCACAGTAAAGAATTTCTTCATAATATGTAACCCAAACCCTCCTCCAGTTTAAAGCCATTCCCCCTTGTCCTATCACTTATGGGACAATTATGTGGCTTTTGACAAAATCCCAAATTGAAAACAGCAGCTTTGAAGATAATGAACTCCAAGATGCCTTTTCAATCTGATCAAGAAATAGAGTGTACAATTTCCTTTTGGTGGCTTTTTTGTTTTGTTTTGGGTTGGTTTGTTTGTKTGTTCTTGTTAAGTGGATGTACCTGCAGTAGTATTTCAGTTAGGACTTAAATTGTGCCATTGAAATTAACTCATAATAATACCTACTGTATTTTAAACCTTTTTATAGAGAAGACTCAGTCCACACAACCTGTTGAATGTATTATGCTTTCATCTTTCCGGATGAAACTAAACAACACAACAAGGTTCAGTAGGTACCCTAATACAAGYCACCTGTTAGTGGGTGTTAATCCCATGGTACCAGACTAGAGCTAGAAAAAAGAAAAAAACCCCAACAAAACAACATGAAATTTAATCCTAGAGATGGCGAGTCCTCAGAACCACTCRGTTTTCTCTACAAACATTTTGTGTCCTACTCCCTTATTACTGCTTTACTTAGATATATTGATTCCATAGATGACCTATCACACTGAGTTGTGTTCACATTGCATGCTAAAGAAAGTGAAGGAAAGAAACAAAATCCTTATTCTATGAAAATTGRTAAGTCCACAATTACAAAACATCAGAATCATTATTGCAAAAGAAATGCATCAAATATGAAGAAATAATTAAGGCAGATGTAAAACTAATCTGTGATATACACATACATAAAAACTGGGGTATGACAATAGAAGTATTATAGAACAGCAGCAAATCTTGGAGACTTTGATCATAGAAAAGACTGGTCTTGAATTCTGCTTTTACCAGTATGGAACATGGATGAGGAGAACAGAAAATCAGTCAGCATGCACATGCATATATCATCTGCCTGTACRTGGTAGCAGTTCTGTCATATTTAGCAATAAATTTGTGAATATTACTGTCTCTAAGAGTGAGGCCAGGCYGAAGAATGTACAGACTGCCCCAGGGTTTTTAAGAACAATGCTTTCTCTGTTCAGCTTTGCTGTTGCTACCCTGTTGAGGTCTGTGACTCTTAGAGGGAATGTGTGAACACTGAAACAGCATGGAAAATGACCAAAAAACCACAAGAAAGCATTTGACAGAGTGAAGAGAACTGTTAAACAAGACTGTACTACAGAAAAGCTGCTTTAATAAGAATGTGAGAATGCTTCAGGAAAGTACTGAAGCACAGCTAGAAGCCCATACTGCTTAGACCCTTGACAGCAAAAGAGGAGAAAACACTCAGCTGTTAGAGGAGCTTCTGGCTGTGGATTTTTTGGAATGGAACGTTTTCACAATTAAAGGAGATGGATAAGCACTTTGATAATGAGCCATTAGAAAAACTTTAATGACACTTTTGAAAAGTGCTGCTGATGACTTTACACTTCTGCTATGTCTCATGGCACTGCAAGGTGAGAGCAAGACAACTGAGCAGTCATAAAGGATGCCGCATACATCGGGCAAGACACAGGCTCTCAAGTAACACAGAGATGCTTACCAACACGTATAAAAGTCTTTGCATCTTTGCCTCGAGGCCTGCAGACAATTCAGCTGTATTCAGGAGTGCAACAGAGTGGGCCGGGAAAAAAGAATTAAAAATTGCCTTTCAGGATTTATCAGATAACACGAAGGAAGWGACACAAAAGATCATTTCCCTATTAAAGTGTGATAGGAAGAAATGGGTTTGTGCGAGACTGAATTTTGATTAAATAAGCATTGAACAGCAATCCCAGAAGATTTTAAAGCTAGTTTCACGAGCTGGATAAAGAGCAGGATAAAGTCTATATATCCGGGTACAAGTTGACTGAAACCTAAGCACAGAGTATGCAACCAATGGTGATGTTTGACAGCTGAGTTGCCATACACAGAGATTATAATTAATGTGGAAAATAGAAAGTGACTGATTAAAGAACCAGGCTCCACAACCCACTGAAATTCCAGGCCCAATACTGAGAAAGGGCAACATCATATTGAGTGACAAGTATTGCATAGCTACTGTAGATTAATGCTTCATTTATTGAGATGCTGAGCATTTTGAAAATACTCAAGAAATGAAAGAAATGTTTTCCAGGTACCTGATGTGAGAGAAAAGAGGCACATAGTAAATGACAGAAGAAGACGAGCCAGATGTTTGCTACTAGTCATGTAGAAAACAACAGGAAGGACAGCCAGCAGAAGAGCTGCCTGGTAYGGATGGCATAAGCAAAATAAAAGAAAGACAGTAACGAGCTGGTGATACCTTRTCACTATACATCATTCCAGAGTCTAGAGAGTAGGATAATAAGTAAAGAAATAAGGAAGAGAACATTGTTTCCTGATTGGAGGAAATGTTGTCAGGCTCAACCAACTTTATAAGTTTCTGATTTTAAAGCTCTTGTACTGCCTTGGCCAATTTTAAGGCTCTTTAAAGGGTGAAGCTTTGCATATCACACTGTCAGGAGGCTGTTGATGTCACTTGTGCAGTCCCATTTGCCAGCACTTTCCTTCTTCCATTTTTATCCTGCTCAGTAGAATTCTGCCAGTCAGCAAATGTGCTGGGACTGAAACTACCTTTTGGACCACACGGTCACTCGATCATTGCAGCACCTGGCAAAGTGCTGGCTTATACTTAAGCAAGACTTAGAACTTTCACACTATACATCATAAGTACAACTTACCCTTCATTTTACTTATATTAGTTTGAGTAATAAATCATAGTTCCTTTACTGAGACAGAACTCAAGACCATTTTCTCATTTAATGGCTTTCATCTGTATGATGTTCCCTATAATGGATATCACAGTACATTAATGAGTTTGCCAGCGTTATCAGAAGATGTATCACCATTTACATAGTTCCTTTGTATCCCTGGAATGACTATATGAAGTGAAGAGCTTTATAATTTTCTCTTCACTTGTATAGGTAAAAGATCATGGTCTGTTAAAGATACTTTGAAACGTTCGTATTATATAACAACATTCTTTGTGTACAGTTACCTTTATGTTTTCTCATTAGTAGTGATTTGCTCTTTCTCATAGAATAGTCAGTGTTTGTCTAAGGCTAGTGTGATCACAGACAAAATTATTTAATTTTAAAAATAGAATTAATAACTGATCTACAGAATACAAGACTTCCTTTATTTTATTCAGAGATGATAATGTCCATGTCTGGGATGCATTATTAAAAATTATAGAATGAATTTCTGGTATTTCTTTTTGATAATCATCTGATGTTTCTGCAAGAGTAAAGAACAATTTTTTTTTAATGGAAAGGTGAGAAACACATCAGCACAAATACAGAGGAACAAAGAAAGATGGAAGACAGATCTTCTGCAGCAGAACGTTAAACAAGAATATTTGATTTTTGAAATACAAAAAAAAAAAGCCCTGAAAACTTTATGTGGGTTTGCAACTTATTTTTGGTACTGTGAGTCTTGTGCTTAAAATTGCTATCAAAACTAAGATTAAAGATTTTGTCCTCTTAGTGGCATATCTTGAGTGAGGACCAGAACTAACCGATCTGTGGGTCAAAAATTGTTCAACATTTAGCTGAAAACATTCTGTAAGAACTGCAAGACAAATGTTTTCTAGCAGTGGTGCTCTTGGGAGCTACCTTGATAATGTTTTGAGTTTTTACATACAATTTTGATTTCCACAATAGAAACAAAGACATGAGAAAATAAAAAAAAAAAAGGATGGTGCCTCTGAAAAAAATAAAATCAACTACAAACTACATAGTACATAAAATGCTTTGRAAAATATTTCCAAGGTTTTTTATTAGTTTTATTTTATACCAGCACAGATGCACCTTCAGCACATCAATTCACTCTGGCCTTCATCCTCCACAGGCTTCATGCATAATCAGCTTTATGCACCATGAATGACTTCATTGCTTTGTTCCTTTATGTAAAGTTGTGTGCAAACATGGGGCAATCACAGCTTTAGGAAATACTGCTGCATAAGTGGCAATCTACAGCCACGACAATTCATACTATCTTTTCTCACTTTCTACAGCTATCAGCTATGAAGTTTCTATCTGAGCAAGTAAATTTGGTAAGCTTTTTCTTGAGTGAAGACTGTGAGATGGGAGACTGGGTCCCTTTACTCCGTGTGCCTCTGGTTCAAAAAAGTACTTAGGAGCTGAAATTTCAGGGGCTAATGCTAGGAGAAAAATTTTCCTAATTTACCTACTAGATACCCAGTTTTCCCTAGATAATGTACTCCGGAAATCTGGAACTGATTTGTCCACAGTGCAGAGGCCATTGTGTAAAAAATAATTCATGAGGTAAGAGTTAGCGAGCAATAGAGGGAGTCTCTGCAGTCTACTTAGTGCACCCCAACACCTATATCTGTTCAAAAGAGGACTTCTCTGAACTACAAAGTCACTTCCATTCCTTTCCCCTTCATGTTCACTTGAATCTGAGATACATGCTTCTCCTCAGCATTTCCTGGTTGCTGCCTTAAGCAATAGAGTTTGACATGTATCTCAGGTTTGACATCGATTTTTTTGAGTTAATGATCTACTTCCCAGTGGTGGCATGGCTAAACTCCCACGTTTTCAATGTAGAATAGAACTGTTCTAAGGACTTTTATAATAGGGGCAACAAAAGAAGAGAATTGAAATGTTTCTCTTTTGCAATGAGCTTTACAAAGAGCACTAAAGACCGGGCAATACAATTTGGAAAAAGAAGGCAGGATTACAATGTATCTTACATGGACCACATCATGGTTTCCCCAAGAGACCTCAAATTAAGCAGCAGCTGCCTTCTGTCTTTTCCAAAGGCAAGGGAGGGAGGTAATGCAACGATGACTCAAAGATAGCCTTTCTTTTTTTTCATCTACCAGGAGTATTCAACAAAGATTTAGGATGATACATCTGCAATGCCACAGACACAGTTGTTGCTTATTTTYAAGGCAAAAAATGTGTGGGAAACAGTCTTCACTCCTGGATTTCCAACTGTTCCACTATAAGGATATCATCATATTGAGATAAAATTTTATTCTACATATTGAACATCRCAGTTGATTATTCACCAAGAAATAGCTAGACAACAAAATTGTAAGATAAAACCCTGGCACCAATCACAGTCAAATACTACATTTGTGTTTGCACCAGTAAGACTAAATGAAGGCTCACATCTCTGTCTTAATGAGGGTTACTACTTATTGAGCAAAAGTACACCGGGTGCTTCAATTAGAAAATGCAATGGGATTTACTGCCCGCCCCCTCCCCCCCCCCAAGAAAAAAAGCCCATTATGATATTGTTATTCAKATAAGAGCACACAAAATACAGCATAATCCTGTATTCTTTGTTATAAAAATCCATTTCTAACACATAAAAAACTGGCCATTCTTCTGCTGAAAGATTTTTTCCTCTATTTTTTGGAAGTAAAAATCTCTATTTCCTCGCAATTTGGGGGATAACTGAAACATTGTCAATATTATAAATATATGTTTTAGATATCTGTTTGTGTGGGAGTGTTTAGTTTCATTTCATGTTAGAAGATTGCTCATAACTTTCAGATAAATATAATACAAATCTTAAAACACAGCACCATTTGGTTTTGGCTATCCAGCTAATGTGACTCATGAAATTTTTATAGCATAGTGAGTATAACTTGGGATTCCTAAAGAAAAGGCAAGCTTATAGATGACTACACATACAAACAATGTATGTTGAAGGATTAGAATTAACATGTCTAGAATTGGACATCACCTTGTTTGTATTATTGCAAACACTCTTCTTGCAACTGGGTGCCTCTCAGCTTAACTGCATCCTTCTTCTTCCTTTCCTGTCTCTCCATTTGCATCTTTTTCAAGCCCAGACCAGCAGATGGGGTTGTGCCTGCTTGACTTAGTACGTATACTGATTATTTCTTCTTATGTCATAATTTCATCTTCCTTCAGAGACATTGAACATATAACCCTGTTTTAATGTCACTGATTGAAGGAAAACARGGGCAAAGTTTTTCTTTAAAAATCACTGAGTTTCTTCAGTGCCCTAGTCTGGTGTCAGTAGAGCAAGCACTTTGAGAAAAGTGGATCTTATTTCACCAAGAAGTTATGAACTTGGTGAAATACAATTGCTTGCAGTCAGGATCTTAATTTACCTTTTTATGCTCAAAGACACTACCTGAGCTGTGGGCTAAGTGCTTATTGCAGGCACTTTAAGTTGTCATAGTTAAATAAATACGTGCTCTAACAACAAATGGTGGGAAGAAAAATGGGCAGAGAGGTGAAATGATTTGTTCAAGCTTTTCTGSCTAATTGGATTTACAGCCATGCATAGAAACTAGTATTCAGAAGTTGGCGTGCAAGACAGTAAATATTACTATCTTCCTTCAGGTTCCTCTCACATGTATCATAGAACAAGTTCACTCACAGCAATTYAAGATATGGAGAGCAACGCCAAGATAAACTTTATGCTACGTCTGCAAAAGTTAACTATTCCTCCACTATCACTAAAGATCTATTCACAAAAGACTACAGTTGAAATGTAATTCTTTGCTGTCACTTGTATTACATTTATCCAGCTATTTATCTCCTGCATGAGTTTTCCCTTACCAAGAGCAGACAGCTTGTAAGAAAGTATTTTAAATGAAAGTGATATACATTTAAATACAACACTTTTCTGAGATGTAATTTACCCTTCCATCTTTACTACGCATAGAATTCAGTAGTTCTGAAATCTGTACATAATGAATGCTAACCCCAGGGCTAAGCAATAATTGCCATTTTTCTGTCTTAAAGATTGCAGCTATTTTTTATTTATAGCATAATAAACTCAAGTTGTCATTCACCCCATGACCATGCCACCAGCCACCTTTATTCCACAGTATAAAAGAAAACTGCTCAAGGGAGAGATTTCTATGTGCTGATTACATGAAAGCTACTAAAGGAACAATTTCTCATAATGCCCAGGTATTGARGATGGTGATGCAAAAGTCATGGAGGACAACAGGAGAACCTCAGCTCACTTCAGTGGGGTCTGTCTCAGATTTTATTGTGACTCAAATCCACACTGAAAAAGCGATGCTACTCTTCATTTAACAGTGCTGGTAAAACCTTCAGCATCTTTCAGTGTCTTTTCACTAGCTTCACTCCTGGCTCTGGCTTATTTGAAGAACTGGAAAAGGTGGCACAGATCCATCCCTGCAGGAGGTGACAATTTAACTCCTGGTGCTGCAGCAAGCAGACTTCTAGGCCACACAACATTGGGGTGGGAGCTCTTGTTCTTCCAGGAAATAATAAAATCAACAACTACAAATCTGTTATTCAAAGCCTTCCCCACGCCAACTCCATAAACCACACAAACATGAAGATGCACAAAACTGCATGGGGTAGCTGAGTTTTGTCATGTTCTCACCCTGGGAACTTTGAGGCAATTGCCTTAACATTTTTCTGTAAATGTGTGTGTGTATATCCATGTGTATTTTAACATATCTATGCATAATACAAGTAGTGAGTTGCTGTCTCTAGGAGAAGCTATCAGTGTAAGCCATGTATTAGTGAAACCATTTTGATGAACTCTTTAAAAAAAAAAAACAACAAATCAACAACAATCTCAGAGTCTGCACAGAGACTGCACAGCCAATTCAAAAGCATTCTGAGGGGCTTTAGTACATTTTCTGAACTTCAGGATTCTATATAATATGACTATTTCATTGTTCAAATAAAGATAATTGAAAGAAGCAGGACAATAGTAAATTCTTAATGCTAATAGACCTTTAATTGCTACCCTACAAAATTTTTACATTTTTATATGAATATATTTATTTTACATCTATTATTGCTTAGAATATAAGAATTTAATGTTAAATATATTAACTTTGGATGTTAAAATTTAACTATACTGATCCTAATGCTGTAAGTTATCTAAACACTGACCTCATAATTAAGTAATGAAATACCTAAATAATCCTTAAAACTTGCAACTTCTAGCCTGATTTTCATCAGCACTGAGCTGAATTTCCAATTGGATCCAAAAATATCCAGTACCTTATGAGACTACTCTATGTCTGAGATTTAGGCACTTGGGTAAATTTCCTTAAGTAAAATTGATATTAATTTACATTGATGAAATAATCTTGCTTATGAAAACATTAATTCATCACACAGAGCAAAAGACCTTTACTTAGTATTTACTTAGACATGCATCAGAAAAGTCACCCATCTACTGAAGTAAGCGTGTGATTTATGTAGGCTAATTAACTTCCAAACTGAAGGGCAAGAAGTCCCTTTTTTCTTTAGGAAATTTTGATGGAAGAAAGCTTCTCACTGGAAAATATCCCTCTGGAAAAGATTTGGCTGAATCTCCTGAGGCAAACACAAGAAGCAGCGAAATCCATTGCTGAACAAAGGGTAGGTTTCTGAAAATTTGCTCTTCCAATCTGAATTAAAATCCGCAGATCTGTGCATGGAGCATTCAGCATTCCCTGCTTCATCACTCACCCACCTATGTTGTAACTTCTGACTGACATCAGATCTCCTGTCTGTGCATACCCACTGAAGACCAACTCTCCAGAAAGTTAATCCTACTTGTAGTCATTCATGTCAAGAGCCTTACCAGAGATCCAAGAAAAGGCCCTTCCTTTAGTCTTCAATGCCCTCAATACTGTAAATTGTTCAAGGTAGGGTAACGGCAATGCACAGTTTTTAGTTTCCTCCTCACCATTCCTGTTCTGAAGATGTGGGACCCATAATGATATATCCAAAGCAGCACTCTTCTTTTCAGATGTTTTTTTAAAGACTTACAGATTTTTCTGTCTTATTACATTTTAACTGTAGATGTATTTTCTTATAAAGACATACAGATAATTTGCAACACTAAGGTTACAGACCAAATTTGATTATTAAACTACAAATTCAAAGCATTTTAGCCTTCTCTAGCCTACAGGGAAATGTGACCTTCAAGAATACAAGAATCAGAGAAAAGTTTGCCCCTTAGCATATGCACTTTCAATCACAATGAGCAGCCTACACATGATAATACTCCAAGTATCTGACAAATGACAAAAAGACTGATTATTTCTCTCCCTCTTTCTTCTTTTCTTACTGATTTGGTAATGGTAACTATTCAAATGTCTTTGCATGTTTCATTGTCATCATTTTTAGCTTTTCCCTGTCCTCTTTTTTTGGATAAGACTGTCCTAATCATCTAGTGATGATGATACATGTTCGGAGTCCAAAAAGAGAGAGATCTGAGAGCTAAATAAATCAAGCCTCCTCTAACTGTGACTAGTATTGACACGGGTTGTGAATCACATATTTTGCTTCAACAACCAGCACTGGGTTTCACCTCAGGCTCTCTTTAAGGTGATCTTCTTAAGGTTTGAAGCAACCATGCAGTGGCCAGCAGTACACACAGTCATTGCTATATCAGAATACAGTTTAAAATTATCTTGCCCAGATTTTTCCTTTTTTTATCAAAACCCCCCCTAAAACTATTTTATTCCTTCATTACTTGGCAATCCTGAATTATTGTGTTTGACTCTTTCTAGTAGCTGGGTGCAAGAAAGTTATTTGAAGCATCCTACCTCGACATTAAGGACAGATGCTTTGATTTATGTCACTTCTGGCAGGGGATGAGGGGGGAAGTAAAGTCAAAACTAAAAAAATTAAAGTTTTCCAAATATGTAAGATCTACCTTAGTCCATTAATGTATATTTAGTGACCAGTAGGTCTGAAATTCAAAAACACATGTGGGAGTACCCACTTGGTTCGATCTTGGCAAATGGCCCAGATAACAACACTTSCTAAATAGGAATATTAATGTAAATGGTGTGGGTGAATTGAACACAAAAACACCTGAGCAGGTATTTACCTAATCCTAATCCTGTGAGAAGAATACAATCACCTGACAGATCAAACAGTAACCTRTCTCTACAAAGAGACTTCTGAAACAAAGATGAAATCATGCTGAAAAGATAGAGATATATATATGTGTACAAATGGAATGGAAATTGTAACACAGGGAAGAGGCTCTGGACTGAAAAAAAGCAGCAGTCAGGCCCTGGTTTGACACTGGTGGCAGTCATCCTGATGCCTTAAGGTCTTAAATTGTGTTCATGTGCACGATTAGAATATTTTGAGATTAGTTATAATTAATCTTAACGTTCAAAATATGCTCTTAAGTCTTGAAATCTATATTAGCATTTAGTTATTATCTAGTATCATGGGTTGTCTCTTGTGCCACTGATACCAGTCCTGCATGTAGTTCATCTATTGCCAGTTAGTTACATTTTGTTAATAAATCAGTAAACTGCTTCAATCCCAATTTGGCTTTCATTACATGAGCAGAGCTGTGTTTCCATGAAACACACAAGAACTACCTTATTCTTTAGATTATTGATAACTAGTGAAATCCTTCTTTAATGGGTGTGATGGCAAGCATTTCAAATTAGGCACAGTCTAAATTAAGCTGGCTTGCATAATTTCTTCTCTTTGAGCAAGTGAAGAAAGGTCAAAAGAGAAAACAAAACTGGTGAGAGACTTACAAAGCCAAGACAGGCCTCTAAGAAAAGATTGAAAAAATACAGGCTATGTAAATCAAGGAGGAGAAGGCTAATGGAGAAGGTGATAACATTTTCAAATATATAGAGGCAGCTATGAAGAAGCAGAGCGCATTGTATTGCTGGTGTTGTGGGCAAATAAGAGTTTAAGTAAACTACAGGAAGTACCAGATCAAGCATTAGAGAAAAAGCTCTTCAGGTTTCTTTTTCCCTTCTAGAAAATAAGGCACTGAATGGGTTCCTGCAGAGTTTGTAGTTCCTCTGTCTTTGAATGCCTGGAAGAACAGGCCTCAGAATGGGAGGATGATTAGGTAACCTTCTAATGTCCCAGCCTTCTCCATGATTTTATACTACTATATGATAACAGGTTGCGTTATAAGACACAGGCTCTGAATGTGGACCCACACTCAGGTAGAATGAGACTGTGTTCTGAATTTAAGCTATGATGTATGCAGTGGGGAAGGCAGAAGACTACAAAGTGGGGTCATATTAAGAATGGCCTGAAAAGCTGGCACCTATCTCCTTCTGTGGCACAGAGATCATCTCTAACAACAGGTAAAATGCAAGGCTTGATGAATTGTAGTCACTGACTAAAACATTATGGCTTCTGTTTTCCTTCCTACCTTACTGAGCTTCTTGTTTTCCTTTTCTGTAGGTTTCCATCCCCAAAACAGACTCAGCAGAACTAAGTGTGTGCTTAGTATCTCATCAGCCCAGGCACTCTGATGACCATGGTAGCACAAACCCACTTTTCTCAGCAATTTAGTCAGAATAACGGCACCGTGACTGGCGATGGTTGAGGCAGTAGCAGATGTTTTATTCTGCTGACTCTTCTCTGAGGGAGCGACATTTTGAGTGGACAACTAGATGCAGTAAAATTTTACTGCTCGTCTCCCAAGGTGAGCAAAAAATCAGCCCAGCTTACTCATTAAGAAGCCTGACACTACACTTCTCACAGTTGTGAGCATCTGCATAGTATTTATCTTCTCTTTACTCAGTCCAAGGCTCAGTTTCGAGACCAGCAGCACTCTATATAAACCTGTCGTTGACTTTTCTTATGTCTTGTGAAGTAGSGCTAATATCATTCCTCTCCTGTGATCAGACCATATACCATGCTCTAAACGAGGCAGACACAAATAATGTTACCATGCACTCAAATTGATATAGAAACAGAAAATGGGAAACTGTGCTTAATATAGTATTTTTAAAGATTGAGTGAAAGACATCCCCTCTGAGCATAAGAGGGAATAGGTAATTTATATATTTATTTGTCACACGGCTTTACAATTTATGCTTTTTTTTCCTGAGAGCAATAAAGTTGTGGGATTCATAGTTTTTCTATGCTCACTCTAAAAAGTGGTATTCTTCAGCAAAGAAAAGAAGAAACTTATTTGCCTCCTGCTTGCCTCATCTTTATCTCCCCTCCACCTTGGAAATTCTTTATTCCCCTTATCTGCCTCAAATTATTATTTCGACTTTACCATCTGGTTTCCATCTCTGTCTTTACTGAAGTCCAAGCTTTCTCTTTCTATGTTTCTTTGCTACTACGTTTTTCTGTCTCTCCCTCCYCAAGTTTTTGATCATCAGCTTTACTTTCCTGCAGCTTTCTTTCCTCAATCTGCTTTGCCCTTCTCTCCAGTGGAAAGTTCTTCTGAGAATAAAAGTGATGGAGATTCATTGATTTTAATGTAGATGTTCAAAACTAGAAGGGGACAGACAAGGCACAGATCTGTTTCACTGGAAATCTTTTTGAGTACAAGGTGTAAGCACATGCAGGTTAGGCACAAACTTAAGAGAAACTTTATAGTTAAAAGTTAAACCACTAATCATGTCTAAACTGTATTTTTTTTTTTAAGTCAGGGTAGATTTTCTTGGGGTAACAACATGGTCATGCCCGATTTAATAGCACTTCTGTAGCTCAGAATATTTGATCCTTAAACCATTTCAAAGGAAAGGACAGGATTTTCTCTTTAAACGAACAATACAAAAATACGAGAAAGGATTCCTTATAATGCTACTGCCTTGTCATGCCTCTTTTCTATAGGATTGAAACATCATAATGAATATTTACCCGAATTCACTYAAATCCCTAGCTAGGAAGGAAAGTTGCAGGTAAATGCTTACAAGCTGTTCAACTGAAAGAAAGTTTTAGAGATAAATATTTAATAACTGTAACAATACTTTCCCAGCCTATGTGAAAGACCATTTACTACGAGGTTATTTGTGTCCTTGATATGGGATTATTTATCTAAGCAGAGATATCAAGATCAGGTAGTAGCAGTGCACAACTCATACTCCAAAATTAAGATGAGCAAAGGCAATTTTAGATTTTCCATGATATTATAAAGGACCTGACTCATTTCAACAGGTCCATGCAATGTGTACTCATCCACTAATGCTATGTCTGTCAGTGACATTATCTTTCTGAGATTAGTAGTACTGGTGGCCATCAGTCACTAGTAATTCATTTTTCCCATCTCACTAGACATAGCTTGTATTTTATAGCTGTTCTCTGTCACCTACAATAAATTATTTCCTATCTCTATGACTGGTTTGGGATTGTTGGATGTGTTCAGGTCTAATTTCATTAATGTGTATCTCATGCTGGCATGTAGGAGGAAAGAAGTCTAATAATATTAGCTAAAAAACTTACATCTGGTTGTCTTTACTAATGCTGTCTGGCATCTGTGAAGGCAAGACCAGCTGACATCCACGACGTTAATCTTATTAATTTTTTTCTAAAGATATCCAAGAAGGAAATGTACATTGCAGAGTTATTGCCTTTGTATACAAAAGCAACAATAATTTTGATCCCTGTCTGATTAGATAAAAAATCTAATTTTCAACTCTGCCTTTTACTGTACAGGAAATTTTTAACATTTATACTCACATACTGAGAATCAATTTATTGATAAGAGTACAAATAGTCAGTAAGTCTATGAGCTTTGATTCACAAAGGATTTCTTTGATGGAAACAGGAAGGACACAGAAGGTGAAAAACTATCTGACACTCTCAGCACCGACATGCAAACTATAGATCCTGAGAGCCTCCACTGAAATGTTGACTTAATGACAAAACTAACTATGCTCCACAAACAATTCAACTTAGAGCCTTGTCAGGTCTCTAAACCCAGATCCCTATTATTTCTGTCAGCTGTGCTTGAAGTCATCAGTAAAATGGAAGGAATTTTATTGTCTTAGACTAATTTGTCTCTTGGTGAAATAGGTAGACCTAGTGGCTTTAAAATGTGTATCTCATGAGTATATCACAGACATAGCTCTCAACACTTCCCTCTGTAGCCTGATACTCAATCATGGACAAGAAATTTCTAAAGCGGGGTCAGTGGATGGGATGTGCTAGCTTTCATCTGGTATTTGCCCTTTGAGAACCTTCCCTATTTCCTTAGGGGTGTGTACCCAGAGTGAGATGACTTTTTGCAGTGCAGCAGTTACAAAAGCTATTTCTTTTTGTAGAAGATTGCTGACAGAAAAGTAGAAAGGCATCTAATTATCTTTTAAACAGTCGGTGGCGTATTTTTCTGTACCCTACTTTAACCGTATGCACTTTCATTCTTCAAATATGAAAAAAAATCACCTTGAATATGTACAGCTATTCAGGTATCTTCTATAATGGATTTTCAGTTTTATTATTAGTGAAGGTCATACAAGAATTTTGCTTTACCCAGTTGGCTTCTCAAATATTGAAGGTTAGAATTTTCCCATCTAAGAAGTTCAAGAACGGCACACCAGGACCAAAGAATACTCTAGTCTCATTAATTAATCAAGTCATGTCACAGCAAATCTTGTTAATCCATCCTCAGAGGAAACTCAAGTGATGTTTCAATTCTCTATGCAAGAATAGACAGAATAGTGAATAGTGATAGGGTTATACAATTACAGAAAGATGGGCAGCATTTGAAGACACCAGAAGCTAAACTATTTCTTTTCCCCCAACAGGAACTAAAAGACTTCTTTAGATGTTATCTTTTTGAATCAACCTATTTAGAGGGCATAGCAGGATTATATTTTCATGCTAAATATTGTGAGGTGTTAATAAATTTTGAAAATCACATTGCTGTATGAAACCAGACAGATTATTTTGACAGCTTTCATCTATTTGAAGTCACAACAGAAAAATGCAGGTGTTCACAGTGTACTAGGAGAGAGACAATGACTGGGTGTGCAAGAATAGCTGTTACATTGCTTTTTCTTGGCTAGTAGTAGCATTTACTTTCTAGTCCTAAAAAGAATCCTAACCTAAAATTGCTTACTCCAATTATCAGGCTCATAGAGAAGTAGTTTATTTTCTTGCAGGATAACCAAACATGTAAAATCTGAGATTTACTACCAATACTCTTCATTTAGTGAGATCCACTATCCGGCCTCTGTCTTGAGAGTTAATGAACACCCTTGCCCTAATACCACCAAAAGTCTGAGCTCTACATAACTGTTCACAGATGAAAAGCCTCTCAGAGGTCAAGGGATTATTCTGATACTTCATGCACAACATGTTTAAATAAACAGCTAATCAATGACTCTTACAAAAACGATGTTTGCATATAGATTACATACACTTCCTACATGAGAGGAAAGTAGGAATACTCCACCTTTAGCCCAATAGGACTTATATACGATACAGCTGATGCAAAAGTTCTTCAGCTGGATCAATGCAYAGGAAGAAGTTTTACTTTTTCTAGCCAAGCTGGCTGTTATGAGTTAAAAATACAGGAATACATTTATTTGGATTTTTAGACCAAGAAAAAATCATTGTAGTGTTTTTTAAAATCGTTGTCCTGCTCACATCTCAAGGTCTCTGTCCAGATGTAGATGTTCTTTCCCAAATTTGCCTGGGGCTCTTCTTATAGCTCTGACAATTGCATGTGAAATTACCCCTCAGACAGAAGAATGATGCATCTGCAGCATGGGTCTGATCCAAAGATCTGTGAAAGCAATGGAAAAACTCCAAGTGGTGCAATCACTTGTGGATCAGATCCCTGAATTGTTAGTGATGAAGCACTGTATAAAATGTCAGCACCAATTAAGCCATGGCAAAATTCCCACTCTGTAGGGTCAGGACTGCAACTGTAAAATTTTTTCAGTTATCTATACTCCATTGATTCCAGTTACTTTCCAGCTTAACACATCTAAAAAAAGTGAAGCTTATTTGCAAAATTAGTCGTCCTTTTTCCTCTCATCCCAATGCTTCTACAACTGCTGTTGTATAAAATGATTTCTTGTTTCTTTTGCATTTTAGTTACTTTTGCCTTTTCTTAAGGAACAACAGTCAATATAAATGCGTGTTCATATTTGCAATTATGTACTCTTTCCTTAAGTTTGCATCCCTTTTTAATTTAAGTTGCACTACTGTCCATGCAACTGAGTTATGTATTCATAATTTGAACTCCAGAATTTCAAACCATGGATTTTTAATATAATGTGAATATTTATATCACAGGCATGTGCATACTACTTTAATCAGAGATCAGGAAAATACACCATGGGATTTATAACTAGTGTCTTATATCATTCCAGATGAAGGATCCTGTGGGCCAGGTCTTCAGATGATGTCCAGAGACACAGCTTCAGTGATTTCAGTCAGCTCATCAAATGAGGATCTCTTTCTACCTGTCCTTATACAATTCTTTATGGGCTCTGTATGGAATTAAAACATGGAGAAAAATAAAAATCAATAACTATCAAACTGAATACATATGAGAAGACTTTGATGCTTTGTGTTTAGTGAAGCAAGCTAAATTTACTGCAGAAATTCCAACTTCTGATCTATACTTAGCACATTCTTTACACTTAAAAGAAGCRCCCTACCTGCTCCTGTTTAGAATAAAATCTCTGTCCTGACTAGTTAATTAACTTACTCAGGCACTCCATTTAGACATGATAATTTCTTCATCCAGTTACCTTATTCTCAAGTCTCCATTAACAGGTTCAAAACATAAATGTAAGGTCCCTTTGCAGGTTCACTGACTGCGTAATCTTCCTGTGCCAGGTTGTGACCCTTGCAGTGACCACCAAAGCCTCACTCTGGAGATTTCCCACAGAAATCTTGACAACTGGAGACTGCAAAGATCTGTGCTGTAGCTGTGGCTGAAACACTTTGCCATGGGATTAGAAACAAGCAAACCAGGACGAGCTGTTGCCAGGCTGGAGCATGTTCTCCCTGTGACCACCCTACTGACTACGTTTTAATATCACCCACATGTTTTATTCCTACAGATAGCCATGCCACAATCCTCCAGCATCCTCTCTGTTAATTGCAGTTCAGTAAACAGGCCTGAAGTTACTGCTTATCTTTTCATTAACAACTTTTCTGCATCAGTACATGGACACTAATCATTTTGCACTGCACTTGCATGCCAGCTTCCAAAGACTTCCTATAAACCTGCCCTCAGACTCAGATAGATTTCTTCCTGCCAGAGGCTTGAAGAAAGCTGGAAGAGATCTAGACCATTCCACCTGAATTTACAGTTGAGGAGGCTGTATGATGGATTCAATTTTCATCAAATCTCCACTCCCCTCAATAAAACCCTTTACTTCCTCTTCACTTATATCTCAAAGCTATGCGCATCGACACAAATATACACAGAAAGTCTCTCTGTTTACAGATTAAAATAAAAAAAACCTCAAAAACTATGGGTGAGAGGAGACATTTAAAGCCTGCACCAAGTTATATACACTTATATTTCTTGCCTATTTCCCAACTGATGTTTTCTATTCTAAAATTATGAGGATGGGTGGAATCTTAGTGGCCATAACACAGCTTTACACAGTCATTTATCAGCAGCCACAMACTGGAATGGTCTTTGAAATTCTCTTAAGTACCACTCGTCCATGGCATTTAGTTGTACAGACACCCAGCATAGGTTTATACAGGTTTATGAAGTCACAACTGAAAATGCATCCCTAATCAGTTAATGCTTTTAAGATAGACCTGAATTTCCCTACTATATATCTGTATTATGAAGATTGCACTCAAAGCATATTATGAAACATAAAAATTCGAGGCACCATAAACTCCTTATAAGAAACATGAACAATCTGACATATTTGAATGGTTCTCAGTACACATTTCAAAAATACCTCTCATCGCTACAAGCAGAAATATTGGATGGAAATGCAAGAGGATCAGTGAAGTCTATTTTTGGAAAATTGTTAGTAAGGGGATTGAAGAAATGTACAGATAATTTAGAAAAAATGAACAATAAAATCTCCAACCACTTGCTAACCAATCATCATGTAGTAGTATTTTTAATCAGTAGTATCTAAAAAGAAATCTAATGTTTCACAGAAGAAAGGATAATTCATTGAGGAGATGGTAGCTCATCACAACGCTGGATTTACTTTTCTTCCCTTGCACATAGCTGTTACGTTTATGTACTGGTGCTAACTATAAACTACAAAACCAGGAAAACATAAAGAAGTTATTTCCACATCATTTACAGTCCACTGGTTTATTGATTTTCTCTACATCCCCTACATCTCACATTTCACTTGAACCATTTGTTTTAGATTTTAAAAGAAAAGCCTTCCAAACAAATTAATTTTACTAAGGCTTTAACATGTCATTGGCTAGTCAGTATTATATTAATCTCTGTAATGGTGATGCTTACAAAGCAGGGATATGGGGACAAATCTTGATTGCCCTATTCACACAATCAGTTACACTGATTTTAATGGCACTGTTAACATTAGTAAAGCTAGTAAGATCTGGCTTCTTACAGCTGTCAGCATGCCTTGCCAAATAAGTCTTGTTATTCTTCCCCGTTTATAAAAGCAGAGTTTTTTATAAACTGCAGTCACAACGTTTAGCTCACGCCCTTCTTTCACTGAGCCAGGCATTTTGAGAGAATCATAAATTTCTTAATATGCACATTTCCAGTGTTAGCAGTTTAATCAGAGTATTCTAGAAAACCAGCAGGCATTTTTCTTGTCTGAGCAAACTCACATCTCAGGGTGGTATGCTTCTAATCCAATTTTATTTTTGCATGTGTCAAATTAGTCACTTCATCAGCAGTTACACAGCAGACCACTGTCAGGTGTGCACACCAGGAAATCACACAGTGCTTTCCATTTGGTGACTTGCCTTGCAGGCTTGCTGTGTTCAGTGCTACATCCTGCCTTGTGCTGTGCAGTGAGGTACATACATACACAACTTGGGATTTAATTTAATGTTCACCATTTACCCCATAGCAGCATGCAGAACTAACTCCTCTGAGAGAGACTGAAATAGAGAGCAGTCACTGCCCCAAACCAGGAAAAAAATTAATGGGATGAAGCATCGTCTACCTAACATGGGTTTGGATCAGAATGTGTTGTCCACTGCAGAAACCAGACACTCAGCCCTGTCTCCTCCTTTCCTATCTTTGTCTCATATGAGGGTAAAAAGAGAATGTCAAATTATGTATGTGTGAAAAAATTATTTTTTATGCTTCCAGTTTCTAATGCCACAATGAAACAACAGCTTTAGCTCTGAGTTCTAAAACCTCAAACCCTAAGTGTGCATCGAATGGCAATATTGATCACTGTGCTCTGAGAGGCAGAATTAGAGCATTTTTTGACAAGCTKCTTCTTGTGAAATGCAATGACCAGGTGCACCCATGTGCCCTATGGATTTCCAAAGAGACGAAAAATTAAAACATCTTTTTCTTGGTTTGAGTGTTAGCTGCCTTCTGTACTTTGTATGACTGCACCCAGCGTTCTCTCTGCTTCAAATGAAATTTGGTATTTTTGAAAATAAAAAGTGACATTATTTTAAAATGTTTTTCTTGGCAAGTACAACTGAAATAAAAATAACCCTGTAACAATATTAGAAGTATCACTGTGAAGAAAATGTAACAAATGCTTGCAAAAAAGACATTTGTGCAGTTTGTAATGAGACCAAAGTAATTACATTAGATACACATTGAAACATTTTAGAACAATATTTTTAGCATTTATCACCTACATTGATATTATAATACAATTACTTCTACCTTTTACACAAGAGAGGTCAGAATATGTGCTTACATTCTTCTTTAGATACTGATGAAAATGGCTTTTAGATACTGATGAAAATGGAAAAAGTACTTTTAAAGTTTAGAGTAAAGGAGAAATGTCACAAGGAAAGATTCCCAGATGCCAGTACTCATTGCAGCAAGATTTGCTGAACTTAATTACCTAAAATGCAGTGCTGGTTTGCTGAAGGATGTGTTGTATTGGAGCACAGTTAATTAGCACAGAAAAGCTCAAGGGTCTTCACACCAATTTATATCACATGGGTAATGAGAAACACAGGAATAAAAGATTTCTTGGGTCACTGTCTACACTCCTGTGCAATCACAGACAATTAAATCATATAATCTTAACTTAAACTGCAGTGGGTACTTCCTTTCAATTTCTTGGTGAGTCACTGGCATTTTCTCTTCAGATACGATTTTCCAGGTGTGTTTGCACCCTTTCAATCTTCTGAGGGGTCTCTACATTTACAGAGTAACTTTAGTCATGGCCTGTTTATATACATTTGCTTTTAAGTCAGTGCTGCCCTTTAAGCTTCAAAAGCTCTTTCTTTTCTAGTGCTTTTCCCTCAGTGCACAGAAATAAATCATATCCACTCTCAGTTTTTGGTTTACTGTGACAAACAAGCAACGTTCTTTTAGATCTGTCCCAAGGGATGGGCTTTCCATTCTGTTCTTATTTTAGTGGACACTTTCTTCATCAATTCTTGTCTGAAACTGATATCTCTTGAAGGGAGGTGGGCAGAATTTTAAACAACCTTCCAGAGGTCTGCTCAGTGCTTTGTACAACAGCTTCAAAAATCTCCTTTCTCTGCAGAAATGCCTCTCCAAAATGCCTAAGAACTGCATTCGCTATTTCGATGTCCCATCACAAGGGTAACTGGAAAACATTTAGAAATTGACTACCAAGCATTGCAGTTTCCTCTTCCCTTCATTTTGACCCTGTAAAGTACTATGGTATAACAGATGTTCTCATCAGTCCCTAAATGTACTTTGTATGATTTCATATTTCCCATTTTTATTGCTTCATTTCTTAAAGTCCTACACCTCTCTCCTACACCTTCCTCTTCTACCTTTATGTTTGAAAGGGTTTTCAGATTCCACTATGAGCAAATTTTGTTAGCAGACATCTACCCTGTTTTCAGTCTGAGAGTACTATCCCAGGCTTGTGTGAGTTTTTAACATTTTAACCCTTTATTATATACATCTTTTCACATGCTATTTCTCTTTGAAGAGTAATTTACACTGTTTCAATTTAAGCACATTAATTTCACCAAGTTTTACCTTAATTTGTCCATGTAAGTGTTTTTTTAACTATTCCCTTTTTTTTTGTTCCTCTGTTCATCAGAACTGACACAACTGAAGAAAAGGATTAAATTAGCTCTGAGTCATAGAGCTGTTTCCCTGACTGCAATTTCACTGCATGGTGGCCTTTTTCTCTTTCTGTTTTTACTGTAATTTTATAAATAACCTTTTCCTATTTCTTTAACTTTCCTTGGAAAAGGTAACTCAACGTAACTGCATTTTCTCTGATTTTAAAAACTAACAGATAAGATCAGCAGCTGATGAAAGTCAGTACATGCATCCATTTATGCTGTAACAGTTCTGAAGACTCAATTGACCCTTGAGCTCACAGCAACACAGATCCTCCAAGAAGGAAAGTCTGCAATCCCAATAAATCAAGGACAGAAAGGCTCTGATACACAAGAAACTGGTGATCAAAATGGTAATTATCCAGGTAAACATGCTATCAGAATTTCATAGCCTGTTACAATGAGGAGCTGCAGAAAGGTCCCGTTTGAAGCTAAAAGCATCAGAAGATGGAACTCCTAATTGAGGTTTGCCAAGGGTTTTGCAGGTTTTTTCATGCAAAGCAAAGGTACTAGAACTGCCTCTCTCCTTTAAAAGGGTTACCTATGATCACCTGGGACCACTTATTTTTGAAAATTGTTGGTGTTGGCAGAAGGAAATGAAGGTCTAAAGCTGCAGTGAGTAGAAGCACATSCATGTGCAGCCAGGCTCACATGCCAGGCTCAAGGAGCTGGCCAGGATCAGACTACAATGGAGCCTCACTCAAACCCAGAAGTTTTGATCAAAACATGAACACAACAGTGAAAATCATACAACTCAGCAAGGATCACAGTGCTGTACACCAGTATCTTACTGTGACAGACATCATTTATATGTGCTTCAATTTGTCTGGAACTAAAAGATTAGGTTTGGGAAACTTTGAAGCCTTCCTTGTCTTAAAGAGCTCTATCCTATTTGTTGGGCAAGAGGAATGCATTTTACGATTTCTGGAAAAGGCACATGCATGCATTTGTACAGGTCCTTCTGAATATATTTTCCACCATAGCCGATAGTTTGCTTCTCTGTAGATGAGACCATTGCTTCATGTGTGAGTCTGGCACCTTTATACCAGAGGTTAGTTTCTACCTTCTTCAAAAGCTATGCAACGTAATCAGGTGCTCTGGACCTGTCAGTAAGGAAGGTTTATTCAGGAATGTGGACTCTCTAGCACAGGGGATTTGCCTTAACAACAGTGAGATTCCTACTCCAGCTCAGGGTTAAAACTTACCTGCCGTGTTGAGAGCTGAGCTTTCCAGCCATTTATATCAAAGTGTATATGGTATTGATCTTGCCCAAATGGTTTATACCATCTCTGTTTCTATTGTGGAAATTAATGTGTTTCTTTCCTCCAGTCCCCAAATTAAGCCTTCAGGAGGACCTCTGCTTTCATTCTACTTTCTCCTTCACTAAAACTTTTGAGGACATCAAGAGGAAAAGCTGCAATTTGTAACTGGCATTCAGGCAGAGTGCTCTGGCAAAATTTCCAAATTGCTCCAGAGTCTGTGATGGTTCAGCTTCGATGGACCCTGGTGTGAGGGTGGTTCAGTACCTGTGTGCATGTGTTCATGCCCTCCAGCCTCATGAGGGGTAGGATGAGGCATGGGAGACAGGAGAAAGGGCTTTTGTGAGAAATCTTTCCGTCATAGGTAGTCCACCTTTGGAGATGAAACAAATTTCTCCATCAGGTAGAGGAGATTCCTGCATGACTCTGCACTGCCTCTTTGCACACCTGCTACTGGATGTCTGAAAGGCATGGCTTCAGTAGCCACGGAAATCACAGTCTGGCAAACTCTCACAGCACACAGGTCCACCCTTCACACTCCCTCCTAGCTGGGCCCTAGGCCCTGGCCCTGTGATTTTATTTGTTTCTGTGAAGAACTCTGCATGCTGCACATCACCAAGATATCAAAAGACACTGGTTCCCACTTTACATGCTGTTTTTTTCATATTCTTTATTTCAAGCATTAATTTCTTCCCAGTATATCGGTAGTAATTACTACTTATCTTGGCAATGATTATTTCAGCTTGAAAACATGGTCTTGAAAAGAGCAGTATAACACACTGATTTAAGGACCCTGTCAGCAACATTAGCATTACTAGTTTACATGAGTAATATGAATATCATCTTCTTTAAATAACTGTATCTCTTCTGTCCTCCTCTGGAAAAGCTACACATTAAAGGAAAAAAATGTATCAGAACAAATAGAATACCTTTTTGGCRATTTATTATGTTGTATATGTTAATGGAAAATATCAATTCAATAAATAGACATTGATTTGTTATATCCAGAATCCTAGAAACCAGAATGAGGAATAAAAATATAAAGAAAACAACAAATAATTTAACTCCTGGAATTTTTACAGATATTTTCTTTACTTCCTGAAGTCTTCTGTCACTCTCCTTAACCAGAAGCAATATATATGGGTTGCACATGTTATTTGATATCAATTGTATTCTTCAAACAAAACTGACCCAAAGGTTAACAAAAGGAACTTTTCTACTGATTAGGAGAGAAAAAGTGTAATTTAGCTCCTTATTCAGTGCCAATATTTGGGGTTTTTTTACTCTTAGAACAAAAGTCTTATAACAATAAAACACACTCAAAAATAGGACAAAATACCTACTCTGCTGAAGCAATCGTACCAGAGCTATTATTTCTACATCTCCTCTCTCTGTTGTTGCCATTCTTTTTGACTCACACTGTTGTCTGTCTTTCTCTAGTTTCTTCATTAGTTCTCTCCTTTCCCTGCATGTCTTTCAGGGTAGAGCCTGGGGGCAGAGAAGGAATTGGTCAGACTGGGAATACCATGAACTTGTGCTTTCAGCCTGTTGTGCCAAAGCCAGTGAACTCTTGGCAGAGACTTCATTCACTTCCATACAATTTCTTTCACTCATCTATTGTTACAGTACCCCATTTTCAAGGTGTACAAGAATAAATCCTCTGCTTGTCCCTTCCGTACTATCCCACCTCTTTGTTGATTTACTCCTTCCACTGTGAGCAGCCCTAGAAGACATACACCCAAAAGCCAGTTCTGATGAATACTGATTTAGCATTCTCTTTTTTTTCCAGGAAAGTCTAATCACACCATGTCCTATGTTTTCTGAGAAAGGTGTATGCAAAGCTTTGCAAGATACAACACGACAGGTTAATAAGGCTGCCCTTAAGTTTTGAAAACTGAATATAAAAACACCCCATAGAAACCAAAGTAAGCGAATGCTTTCAATATTCAGGAAGACTTCTCAGTTCAGCACTAAACAACTGTATCTATTGTTAACAGCTCGTCGCAGCCTTTTCTTTAGAGATCCACAGCACAGAAGCAATGGCTGTGGGTGAGACAACAGTGGAGATACTGCACAACTAGTGCCTCAAGACATTTCATAATGAAGGCAAAATTAGAGAAGCAGTTCTTTTGACATCTGTAGCACTGAAATCTTCCAAATAAGACAGCACATTCTCTTTTTTTTTTTTTCCTTCTATTCAAATAACTGGAAACCTCTGCAAATATAGCAGAATCTTTCTTTTAAAGATAAAACCAGTTTCCCTCCTGAGCTTATATCCAACAGGCTTTTTTTTTTTTTTTTTTTTAATTTACTGGAAGAACCAGTATATGATTGAAATGGGAGGAACGGGGGAGGAACAGGTGAAAACTGCAATACCTTTTTCTATGAATAGAAGTGCTATCAGATGGAGACTGTACTCATATCAGTCTTTTGCAGTAGGAAGGAATAAGCAGAAGCTTTCTTCTGTCCACAACATTCAGGATGAAGAGAATTATTTTGTTACACCATCACTCTTCTTCTATATACTCCATATCTATAGAGGGTATGCAGCATATGTCAACTCTGCTTGAAAAACAAGGGTCAATTTTAGTGTGATTTAGAGATACTTGCACTGTTTTCTTCTAATATTTTACAAATAGCTGTTAGATCTGTAATTTTTAAAAAGCAAAAACATAGGCATAATTCAGCTTAAGCACGTTCTGGGAAGACACGCAGAGGATGTCTTGTTCCCTACYCTGCCCTAGCCCATTTCTCCCAAGCTCCATGGAAGTCAATTCTCAGATTAAGCATGATTTAGTTATAGCAAATATATTGCTTSCCATATCAGAGTCATTCAAACTCAGCTCTCTCCTCTTTTATAGCAATGTTTTGTACATGGGAAAATTACATTAAATTTCATAACAAAATCTTTTCCTACGTTTCTGAAATCTTGCTCAGAGAACAGGAAAGAGCTGGTCTTCTGTATGGTTTTGGCTTCTTTCCTTTACCTGTTGTTTCACTCCGGCATTGTGTAACTCTATGCCAAGCTAAGGAAGAAATCTATTCTCTATGTTCTCAAACATTATTCCCTTCAGCTTTCTTGTGCACTCAGAATATGGAGTACAGCCCATCATAATATCACCAGCTTTCAGCTGTATGTAGTTTGCTCTTCTTTAAGGTATTACTGCTCCATGCTACTGATCCACATGGGAGTGCCACACAAATCCTGGTATTCAAACAACTAGAGACAGTGTTTTTATGGCTATGCTCTTTCAGAGAGTTTTCAATCCACTGAACAGTGTATTTTTCCATGCCAATTTGAACTTATTTCTCAGTTAAGAATTCTCACTTCAGGGCTAAAATTCAACATTGATTGAATTATCAACTTTAAATTATTGAATGTGTTATAAAAATCCAAATAAAATACTATAGCCTTTTCTAACCCCTCCACATTTTTTCTTGACAAACTAATAATTTCCCACACTCCTTCCTATCTCCCAGGAAAAGCTAGCATTTTCTAGCCAACTAAATGCCTAAAATGTTCACAGTTTCATTTTTATGTATGACTTAACTTTGTAAATCAACTATATCATAGCCAACGATAAATGACCTGGTTTAGACCTCACAATTTTTTCCTCAAAACAATTCATAATACATTATGTATTTTGTATAATATCCACTGAAACAAATGTCATGAATGTTCCTTACTTCAGTGAGAAATCTTTTAGATTTTTTTTCTGGATTCTTCTTAAATTTTTTAGAGGAGCTGGAAACAATATATCAAGCTATTACCAYCTGGATACCTTATACATAATCCATCAATGCATGATTTTAGAAGGGCTGTTTCCAAGCAATTACATTGTTTCTACCAATGGGGGGGGAAAAAAAAAAAAAAACAAGAAAAAATTATTTTTGAACAACATAAGGGCTGTACTAGAGAATAATTTGTCATCCAAGTATATCTGTATAAAATACGGAAAGTTCATTTAACACTGAATTGAATGCAAGGAAATCAAGTTTCAGGCTCAATCTTTTCCACTGTCCTTTGTACAAACCTCAGAGGTGGTCTGCTTTCTATACCTTCTCCTTTCATCTCAGTGTTGTGAGAATGAATACCTCAAAGATTTTGAGATACTCAGATACTACACAGAGAATGAAATGTAAGAGGGTGGAGAAAGTATTCTTTATGGGAAGAAAAATAAGAAGTGCAAATCACTACAATGCACAGRTATTCAGTAATTTTTTTTTCAACTCAGAATTATTTGAGCAAGGAATTTCAAAAGCAGAAGGGTTATCTGAGAAAGAAATATAAACTGGGCAAGAAACCACTTTGACTTTGAAAACCTATTCCTTGTCCTGCAGTTCGGATTCAATATCTGAGTGCAGATGTTTCCCGATTCAAACTTTCATTCTTGAGTAATGCTAATGAGCTAAAAAGGTAATGAAATCTCCCATTAAAAGAGAGACTTTCCATACAATTCTTTGTCTTTACTCTGCAAACTGAGCATTATTTCTCACTAAAAACTCTCTGCCAACCACATATTCGAGATTACTATTAGGACTGGCTTATTTCTGTACTAGTTATACATAAAATGTGGTGTAGCATTAATATTCAAACTCCAGATCTTAGGTTGCATAACAAAAATGTTCTTATTATGTAAATATAAAACTACATATAACTTTCTTACAAAATGAAATATAGAGATTGTTTAAAAACAGCTTCAACGCTGAAATTCTAGTATCAGTTTGGAGCAGATGTCACCATCTGGCTGCCTTCACTAGTATCTCTGTGAGACCATTTAAGTCTCCTGACTGGCTTCTACACAGAAAGTAATTAGAGTGAAGCACAAGGGATAGGATCCAACTGTGTTAAAATTAAGGTGTTTTCCTTCATTAAACTGAGAAAAGATGATAAAAAAGGAGGAACAAATGAGCAGACAATTTCGATTTGATGAATGCCTCATTTTCTTCCTCTTCATTAAATAGCAAAAAAAAAAAAAAAATTGGAGATTTTTTTTCATTTGGCAAGTATCTATATTTTTCCTTTTACTTTTTTTTTAATGCAGTATTAACAATTTTCATTCAATCTTTGAATTTTTTTCTCTATTATATTGTCTGTTGATGTCATACACCTTTCTTTTTACTTATTTATTTATTGGCTAACAGTTCCTAGGATATAGGTCAGCTTATTTTCCACTTCCTAGATTATTTTGAGTGTGCTGCTGAGTGATAAGTATTGTACAATGGCAACATATTCAGGCAAAGTAAAATAATGATTAAGCTGACCTTAAAAGAAGGAAATCTAAAAAGAAAATTGAAAAATAGAAGTTACAATTTTGAATATGTTTTTCTTGAAGAGGCAAAGGTCTCTTCAATTTTATCAATGAAGCAGAAAAAGGGAATTGCAATTTTTAAAAGGAACAAATGTAAAGCTTTGAGCATAGATAAAAGAACTATGACCACATATTCCATGTAAAAGTTCTCCATTGGATTTCATAACCTCAGAATACAGTACATATGTACAGATGAAATTGCATACAGAAATATCTAGAGAGACACCCATGCACATATACAAAAAAATATCTATTTTCTTAAATATGTGTATTTTTTTGGTACAAGTTTCTGAGTAGCCTTACATACTATTGGTTCCCCTTAAAATCCATTAGAGTAAGGAAGTATCACCAACTGTCTTGGCTCATTTATTTTTCAGTAATATGTTTTATTATTTACCTTACCTTTCTCTAGAAAACAAGGTGTGAATTTTCACAGTATCTTGCTCAAGGGTCCAGTATTTTAAATTATGTAAGATGGATTGTCTAACTTATGCATTCCACAGAACAGCTCTAACAGCTGTGATGGTGTTTCTGTGTTTCTTATTTATATATCCTCTGATTGGTACTCAGATAAAATTTTCTCAATTTTTTCTTCACTTTAGTACAAATCAAGATGTAATGCCTTTCTAACTTGTTGTGTTTTATTTTTAATTCTTGAAAGCATTCAACCGAGTTTTATAAAATTGCAGTATTTTGCCATTAATAATGTTAAACTGAAACTGAAAGAGACAGTAATCAAAAACTTATGTAACTTTGCTGAAAAGATAGGATCAATAGAGTAGTTTTATCCTGGAGAATACAGAACTCTTGAAAAAAAAAAATTTGTGAAGGTCCCCAAACCAAATGGTATTTTGCCTTTCTCCTTTATTCCAAGCTTGCAGGATTCTGTGCAAATAACCTGTATCATGCTGGCTACACTCATAAAGAAGCAGAAGCTAACAGTATTCTCTAGCATTCACTAAAAATCCCTCTCAAGCTATCCAGTCTGACAAACATACTCTTGAAGTTAAGAGTGCAGTACACAACGATGTCAGCTATGAAATTTTTTGTCTTTTTCTGTTAAATATCTTATCACAACCTGCTGGCAAATCATACTATATTTTTAAGTCAGTGTCAAATCTTCTCCACAAATCTTAGCACACAATTCACCTCTCATTGTCTATCAAATACTGATGGTCAGTGACAGTTGATTCATTTACAAATTGCCAGTATCTGATAGTGTTAGCAAAACACTTCTTTTCCAGTATCCATATAACTACAAAAGTAGGGATATGCATTCATTAAAATTTCCAAGGTTGAAAGATGCATCCAACAATGTATGTCATATCAATTCAATCACCAAGCGTGGACAACTGCAGTACAGCTGATGTATAATTCTATATGTGCACATGTACAAGACCAATGACTGACAGATACTGTAAAATAAACACTTTTCATCATGTGTTCACCATGTGTGAATGTGACATATTTGAACACATTACAGCCATATTTTTTTCCTGGCTTGTTGTTCCAGTATCTATAACTTTGAGTAAGAAGGCTAGAGCAGAAAAATACAGACTGCTTTTTAAAATTCTATTTTAACTTAACCCAGTTATGCACTGTTTCATAATGCTATATTGATGTTCAGGCCTTTGATCACTGATCTGAGCACAATCAACAGTCACAAAGTCAAAGCCAGAAGACAGGGGTAGGAGACAGAAATAGTTAACAGGACTGATGCAGAAACATTAGTAAATAAATAGTTTAGGACAGAATATTAATGAAGTTTGGATGGTTGTGTCAGAAGAATTGTACATCTGGAGAGAAATATAACCAACGCACTGAAGGCAGTGCAAACACTAATTCACAGTGACCAGGAAGATGATAAAGTTATCACAGTCACTAGCACTGCTAATAACCATATGCCAATGATTATCACGCTTATCTGGTCCAGATTTGATTACAATTAACAGGCAAATAATTATAGAATTAGAATTAAAAGCACAGGCAGAAAACAAGGCTGAAGATTCTGTTACTAGGAAAGCAAAGAAAGCCTACATTTTTTAGCTATAAAGACAAAAGATAATAACTAAAACCACATTTCCAACTCTTTTTTTTTATATACATTTGGGAATGACTGCAAATAGAACAGATCTGATGCCTCTGGTACAACRAAAATAAATATGAAAATTTGGCACTATAGCTAGAGATGAATCAGCACATTTAATGTGAGATAATAGTGCTGGTAACATTAGCCACAGCCACCTGCTGTGGTGTTGGGTGTCTTAAGTGCTAACCATTATATCTGAGTTACAGTAGTGCCAGTCATCTTTTTCATTTTTAACATTTCAGAGGAACTATGCATGTTTATTTGCCCTGTTCATCTTCTGTGATCACAATATATTATTAAGACTTGAACACCAACAATTAAAAAATTTAATATTTCATTATAATTACTCTAGGTTACATGGATTTTCAACCGTCTGCAAGAATATCTTGCTCAGGTTGGGTTGGCATTATTTTTTAATCAACAGGCAGTATACTTTTGAAATAGGAGACTCCTGGCAGTGACATAGTGTTATTTTTACCTTCTTGAAACACAAACAGTATTACTGATTTATTTCAATCATTTCCCATAATCCCCAAAGTAGTGGAGGTAGATGCACTCATTATTTTATTGTGATCACAATCAATAGTAGGAGCACATCTATCCCCCTCTGAAAGAAACAAGGTTTCTATTGTTTGGAGATGAAGACATTTTCAAATTAGATCAATTTTTCCTTATTGCCTCAATCTGTTTCTAGTCTTCTGCTTTCTAACATCAGGTACTGCAAGTAGTCTCAAAAAAAAAAAAAAAAATCACATCTTCCACATTTATTTATACTCACGATAGAAGCAACAAAAACAGCCAAAGCAAAACCAAGCAACATATATTAAACGGTATGACCAGAATGAACTACATGCTCTGCCGTGCTATGAGAGACACAATGGCAAAAGTCGGTATTAGTTCTCCATAAGCTGCAATTTCAACATGTCCTTATTCTCCATTTGATATTTTCTTTGACAACAAAGCAGTTTTGTCTGGTTGGTAACTGTAAACTCTCCATACCAGTTATTATCTAAATGATCCTGTCTATGTGTTAATTTCGCAAACATAATAAAGCCTACTATATCTTACAAGTGCACATTCATAAAAATAACCTCGCTTATGTTTTCTACCCTTTTCATTTGTTTGTTCTTATTTTTTTCTACACAAATCTAAATACATTAGTAGTACACTGGTTACCCACTGAAGTCTTAATGTGGAAGTGCAGCTCAAAGTGGATGATGAGCTTCAAAAAGAGTCACTAACTAAACAACTTTTATTCATTAATTTATGCTTAAACGATTAGAATACCAAAAATAGAAATGGGAAGATTATGTCCTGACCATATTGAATGATCCCAATTCCTTATTAACCTGACAAATTTTATGTAGTTACTAGTGCTGGTACTTTTATTTTGATAGATAATCTAGAAATTCAGTACAATTATATATATTCTATACATATAATTTCAAACTATATTGATGCATACGTCTTATTCAGGAAAACTAATACTTTCAGAGTACACGGGGTTTTTTTGGAAAAAAACCAGCCCAATTTTGAATTATGGACAATATCCCTTTATCTTCTTCATTTTGAACAATCACCGAACCTTGTATATGACACGCAAGGTTGCAAAATCCCCAAAATTTTTAATTTCCAATCTGTGAAATCCAAACTACTTGAAGGCGAGTATCCCCAAAATAGTAGTAAATTTTTTTGCTAATACTTCACACTAACCCTCAATCATTTTTTCCCATGTGTACACTTCTTGCAAGTCTAACCACATTAGAATTAGAACTTAGAATTTCCTTTCAGGAGATGAATATGGTCTTAGTTTAATAGTCGACATCTTTAATCAATATAATTTATTCCTGCTGAATGTTCTACAATATGTTATATGAGTCAGCATTTAAGTCAACATGTGAGGGCACCCAGCAACACATACTCATAGGCAAACATCCAAAAAAGTTCTATCCTAATCTGCATTTAAGATTCCACTTCTTATTCAGGGTTAGATAAATTCTGAACTGGGAAGATGATCTTCAAATCTTTTTTATCAGGCCCATAGTTGACACACACATATTTGAAATAAACATGTACTTCATCTGCATCTCTTACAAAACGTAAGAGCTTAATCTGGTCCACTACTAAACCACAATACATTCATCATATAAGGCAGCCTGGTTGACCTTGCAGTAAAGCTACTTTATGGAAAAAACTGAAGTATAATCTGGAAGTTGTTTAGAGGTAGACAAGCACTGGACTTCAAGGTAGCAAAAATAAACTCAGCCATCAGTACCTGGGATAGTTTAGCACAGAGATTGTGAGTAAATCCATCCCAAACAACTGACAAATGCCCTCCTGAAAGTTTAACTTGATATGCAAAATATATATTCCCAACCCATCAAACAGCTTTCTCAATGAACTGCCAATCTTTTGATGATTTTCCTATTCATTTTTTCAGTATGTTGCTGAGCTACTTGATATACTTTTGTATTTAGGAGAAAAGTGAGGAAAACTAAAAGGCAGAAGACAGATAATGCTTAGTCTCAGGCAAGAGACCACTTACATGATCTAAAGCCTGTTGAAGATGTCAGCAGAAATGGTCCCATTCATTTCAACAAGTGCTGAATTTAGAACTCATGAAAGTTCTTCTGGTTTTATTTATGGTACTAAGAGAGAAAAATTACCAGATCAAGTCAGAGGGAAATGATACATTATCTTCCGGTCCTCCTGAAGGGAGTAAAAAACCAGGTGCTTACTTCATTACAGTTCTCTGACTATTACAGAATGCTGGAGAGCACACAGCAATACACAAAGATCACCTCTCTGCTCTTACACCACCAGATTATCTAAAGCATTTTATGATTTACCCTAGTGTGAAACAGACTCTTGTTGTTACTATGAAAAATCCTAAGGCAACTGAAAGCCTGGATTTTTCAGTTTTTTCCTGTGATAGCCTTTGCCACTACCCCAATATTCCTCCTCTAAAGGAATGAGTGGTCTCAGTTAATGACATACTTCTGAAAGATGACACTCCAGTGGGCAGGCTAGTCTTCTGCTAAGCCAAAGAGAAGTATGAATGAAGTGTAGAAAGCCTACATGGGAATAAAAGCAAAATCATTTACTAAGTGACAAAGTTGGTGAAATCCTTTCCCACAATATTTCATAGTTGCTATTACTGATAACACATCTGTAGCTCATACACATCTTGATCACTAATGCGTTTCTTTAAAAAATGCACCTTGTTGGTCTGTGTACCATCACTGCACAGGTTATATAAATTGTTGGATCATGCCCCTATTTCTTTCACTTAAACAAATGGCTCTTGTGCTTTGATACCTCCTGTTCATTGCTCCTGACTTCTGCTTTGCAGTCTTAGAGCTGATAACAAGTGATTCATCATCTCTGCCAGTAGAAGAGCTCTAGTCATTACGACTTTGTGACTCCTGTGTGAGGGTGTGAGCCAGGATGGCTTTGTTGCATTGCCAGAGTTCCCATACAAAGCTAATCTAATGTGAAGGACCTCAGATTTTACTATGTGGCAGTTGCTTCCTATCATTTTCTTGTGACTCCATGCATTTAAATAAATCATTCATATTTAGTGACAGAAATGCACTGATGATCCTGTTTCTTGCTGTTATGCAAGATGAGCCATGCCAATTCATGCCAGCTGAGATACTGCCTCACACTTTGGAAGTTCTCAAATATACTGTGTAAGGTTTGCTTGCCTTTGATCTATGGAGATCATACTCAACTCTAACAACAGCCTCCCTGCCTAAATTCTGAGTTGTCGAGACTGTATAACTGCAATATGTACTTATATTGAAATACGTCTTAATGTAAGTTGATAGTATGCCAACATCAAATCACAGAATGGTTTAGGGTGAAAGGGGCCTCAAAGATCAAATTCTAAACACCCTGCAATGGGAAAGAAAAACTAGCCAGGTTGCCTGAAGCCCCATCCAATCCGGCCTTGAACATTTCCAGGGATGGGGCATCCACAGCTTCTCTGGACAACCTGTTCCAGTGCCTCATCACCGTCACAGTGGAAACTTTCTTCATGATATCTAATCTAAACCTACACTCTTTCAATTTAAAGGCATTCCCCCATGGTCCTATCACCTTCTAAACTTCCTCTTTGATGACTGCAAACTTAGAACAATCTGACAAAAATAAATTGTAGATTGTTGCTCCTTATTTCTGTTTTGTAAAACAAACTAAAACATGATTGGCACCACAGATATGTGACATTTCAAATAATGATACCAGGATCTTGTGGGAAAAAATGGATGGCTATATAGTCCTTTGAAGTTAGGTACTGAATTACATTGTGCACTACACTGATATTCATTTTGTTGGGGAAAAAAGGAAGATCAGAAACTACAAAGAATATTAGAAATCTTTTTATTTCCTGCTGCTAAAAAGATGCTATTTTTAAAGAGTTTCTGAATGAATGCAATAATAAAGCTATGAAGTGGAGGAGTTCTTATTTTGGTTTGGTTTTTTTCTTAGTAAAAGAAAACAAGTGAGTTTCAACACACTGTCATAGTCCTGGTGTATAACTAATAAATTAATTTTACCTGAAATACCYAGGTAAAATTAATACAAAATTTTATTCAAAAAGTAGTTCAAAATTTATTTTAAGAACCCCCCACAAAACTGTTCACATTCATCTCCACCTCAGTCTACAGGACATGAGGACAGATCTTCTTCTGAAGATGTGATATGTAACATTATGGTCAATTTACACTTTGGTTTACCTGTTTATGTAGACTGACACATATATATACATCCTGTGACTAAATGTGCAGGATGTTTTTTAGAATAAATTTTAATCTTAACTTTACATTACTGTTATAAAAAAGAGAACAGGAAGTCAATATGAAAATAATAAATCAAAATTGAGTTTTAATTTTAATTATGTATTTAGAACATTCACATAAATGGCACATTTCATAAATATTCAAGACACTTGCCAGATTATAAAACATGACTTCTGAATAATAAAGTATTAAAAACACACTAATGAATAAACAATTCACTACACTGAGGCTTGATCCATTGTTACTATATTGAAACCATAATAAAAATAGTGGCAATATTCAGCACAATAAAGTTTATCTAGTGCCTTTCTTGATGGAATCACAGTTAAAAAATATAAGAACAAGATAAATTCTCGGATAAACTGAATTTATACAAATGTCCTGGCTCTGGAAGAAAGACCACAGGTCAACAATCATCTCTTTCAGCAATCTCAGTTTCCAGTAAAATGCTTTGTTTCTGTTAGACGTTTGTTGCAGGCATTGGCTTCAGTTCAGAAACTAAAGTCTGTTGCTACCCTCCTCAAGAGTTACATGTTTTCTAGACAATAAAAACTAAAAATTACATTGTCTTTGGAATTGTAAATGTACTGTGAGAAAATATAGAAGAAGCCCATGCAGTCCTGTCATACTTTGATATTTCCTCCAAAAACCAACTAGGACCAAAATAACCTGGAAAACTTACATCAGCGAGACTGTTCATACGTATGCAGCCACTAGTCCTTTCTGCTTACTCTCTGAACTGTCAGACATACTCTGTATTTCATAAATTAAGCAAATCCAAGTAGAAGTAGCAGTTGAACTACGAATAAGAAAAAGACAAACGTTAGAATTTTCATCCTAAAGTTGGGGCACTTGCTCCAGGGTTCATCTGGCTCCCTATCACAGCAAGAGCAGATCTTCCCAAGAATTCTAGGTGCAAAATTGGAACCTGCCATTAAATAATCAACAATGCCTTCCACCAAGTTCTCTTCTTCCTCATGTTAAGCAAGCTCTGTAAATAGTTCCACAATGTTTGGCAATAAAGACATGAAACAACTGAGAAGATCACTATTATGAGCGTGTCCCTATTGCAAAGTAGTGTAACGCAGCAGAGTGAGGGGTGTCAGAGAAACTATCAGTGCTGAGAATTTAAAATCTGTACTGCATAGATATGGGGTTGGGAGGATGAAGAGAGGGAAGGGTACTTCAGACTAGCTCCAGAATGACTGCAATAAAAGAACTCTATGAAGCAGTTGAAAGTCACCAGGCTCATTCCAGTAAGGTCTCTTTAGTTTTAGATTCACACAAAAACAAGCACAGTTCAAGCACTCCCAAATGATTTTGTGATGAAAACTAAGGCCCAGTAAGTGAAGACATCCAGGAAATCAACTTCAGCAGGACACCCCCTGGCTGAGTTGAATTGCTAATTCACCCCTAGCAACAGTTTGCCAAACTGAACCACTCAGCAGCTCGAGGCCAGATGCCAGTCCAAGAGACAATAAACCTCTCCAGACCATCAACATCTGGAAGAGCTCCACTGCTGGCTCAAAAGCTGAGTAAACACATGAACTCTGCCTTAAGCCCAACCTAATGAGTCCACCAGAGAGATGCAGCAGTTCAGGCCAGAGCTATACTTACAGTTACAATGCTGACAGAGTGCAGTTTCTTTCTGACTGACTGAATTAGGTATGTGACTCTCTCTTCATTCATGTTGAGGCACTCTAAGAGAGGCATGTAGGGAAAGATCAACCAAAAAAATAAGACAGCAGATATATATATCTATGTATATAGAGATATAGATATATAGAGATATATATATATATATATATATGTAAATTGTCAGATTCCCTACATGGTAACACAGAGACCTTTATGATAGTGTTCTCTAATTGGAAATTCTCTCTTCTTAGCACTGCTCAGATGGGTACCATGCCCCCCCTCCCCGAAAATGAAAAAAAAAGGAAGGGCTGTGGATAAGGTTTTAAAATAAAAGATGAAAACTGAAAATTCAACATGCCAACAGCATTTCCCAGGCAATCACTCAACTATTTTTCAATCTCCTTCTAAGTTTTTAAGCATTGGTTATTCTGAATTTCTGCAAAATAAAAGAGACAGGTCTCTCAGTCTTCTTTTACTAATTTTAACTAGACTATTCATAACTACAGACACTGAGGATTCCCAAAAAGAGGGTGCAGTGCATTGATTCTGTAACGGGAGGAGATCAAAAGCTATGAAGTCTGTTTCTTGGCATCTTGAGATCTAAAAAGTCTTCCTGTTTGTGACAGGAACTGTCCTCAATATCTACTGTTTCATCTCTTCTTGACTGCCTGGTGCTTGCTCTTCATCTGCCTTAGTTTCCCAGGAACACATGTATTTTAGAACTGAAAATCCTTGGAAAAATAATCTGCTTTTCTTAGCCTTTAAATGTGGGCCATTCATGCAACAGGCATACAAAGCAAGCGGTGACTAAGTTGAAGACCTGTATGAACGTGGTGCTTCAAAAGAGGTGAGGAAATCTTTCATTCTTGACTGGTTGTTAAATTGGAAAGGTTCTAAAAAGGAAGATACAACAAGAAATAATTGAAAGGAATCAAATCAGAGCTACCACAGCCTGTTACACCTTGGAGGAACTCCCAGTGGAGGCCGTCACTGCATCTGGAGGTTTCAGATACCTCTCTGCCAATGGAAGATGAAATGATCTTGGTAATAAAAGGGCTCAGGCACTAACAACTCCCAAAGTTAGAAAAAGAATCATCTATAACCTAGTGTTTGTACCAGTACCCAGAATAATCAAAAGCATAAGAAGATAAATGTTGACCTTTCTATAGATACATTTGCTGTCTTCCATCACTATTTTACAGAAAATGAATATATTTTGGTGTATTTGAGAAGGCTGGTAATATCAACTGAGCTAACCACATCAAGAGAGTGAAGTCGGTGCTGCTATACACGTTAGTCATGATGAATTAGCTAATGTCACAGGAAAGCGGGACAAATCATCAATTGTATTTCAAATAGAAGCATCACAAAATATTCAAACTTTGGAATTAAGTCTTATGACAATTTCTCATTTGGTCATTTTGTCAGTCAGCAAAAGAAAAAGATATAAGACTTGTGGGAAAAACACTGCATGTGTTACAGATTTATAACAGAGTAATGCAAATTTGGAGTTACATTATCTTCATAAACCTAACTTTGCAAAGTGATTTAGCCATTTAGGCATTTAAGCCATAGCAAGTCAGTAGAATTAGCAATTTTCCATACCAAAGTAAAATATCTAGGCCTAAATAACATAAAAGTTAAATTGATCTTGAAAATAATCTTAATTTTTAAATAACAAGAAATATCACATCTCTAAAAATATATTTCAGAATGATGAAGCGAGAGATCCATCAAAATATACAATTACCATGAGTAAGAAAAATCGTTTGAAGGCAGATTCCTCCACATGAGATTTCCTTAGACTTCAAAAGACATTTTGCCAGACACATGTGTCTTACTGTTTAAGTGAGAGGACAATATTGGCTTCAGAGATTGCACAGATTTATTGCTGTATATTCTGGATCTCTACTGCAATGACTGTGATGGCAACAATACAAGGGTAGTTTGTGTGTTACTTCTGGAAAAAAACCTCTGATTTTTTAATCCTTTTAATATTATTTGACAAGCAGATTGAAGCCACTGAAATCATCATGATGTAAACCAATGAAAATCAGGTTCCAGGAAGAGAACATCAATCAATTACCCTTTAAAATAGCAAATCAACTTTAAAAAAAGACTCAGAAACCCATGTTACTACCTGGATTTTATCCTCCATGTCCTGACCTCCCCAGGTGTAAAAAAAATATAACAAGTCCCTCTCTTCTGCTCCAGTCATGCATTAAGGGTAGAAGTGACTGAGGGACGCAAGAAAGCTTCAACCCTAACTGCAGCCAGAAGGGGTCACATGAGAGAGGCCTTGATAAATCTTAACTTTGGATGGAGGTAACCAAGTTAATCCAGGAGTTAACCTGACCTGTCATATAATCTGAGGAAAAAGAAGTATTTCTCTCCTGGTGATCTGGAGTGCAAACAAGATAAATCAGTCTGTGAAAGCACYCAGCTCTGTGAATCAGATGTGGAAGATTCTCAGGGAATCTTTCAAGATCAATTTGGTGTTTCAGGCTAAATGAAATCAATTCTAGGCTAAGACCACAGATGAAAATTTTTCTGCCATCTCCTGACAGACATCTAGATGTTAGCCAAAGGGTCTTTTCAAAATTCTTCCAAACCCTTTCTATCTCCTTCCACAGCCAACCAACACCACCAAAATATCACCACAACCCTTAGAAGAATGCCATTTTCAGTATCCCTTATTCTTTCACTTTTTAAAATCCAAGCTATATTAGATTACGTAATAACTTGCTTTCATAGGTAAGAGTCAAGAAAATTCTGGAATTTTGGCTAAGCTAAAGGATGTAACTGAAAACCATCAAAGAAATTTCTAAGTCCAAATATATTTTTAGTATTGTGTCCATTCTTGTCCTAATTGCACATTTAGCTAAAATGAACAATTTGCTGCTGCATAATATGTCATAGTGTTTATACTATATTTAGAAGCCACCCATACCTGGAGATGAAAATTGTATTTAAAACAAAAATAATAACTGTACGCAGTGTAAGCCAAAGCATCAGAAATTATGAGGAACTCCACTATATATGTATTTTCTCATGTTTTATCAAAAACCTCTCAACTGTTTATCTTTAAATATAACAAATAATCCACATAATGCAAGCAGTCTAACAGTGTCAGTTAGATGATTGCTTACTTCAAGTCACAGATAGCAACTTGGCCTTGTTCTCCTCAATTTTTTTCGCAGTTTCAGATACAATAAACTATCCATATTATGATGACTTCTTTTGTAGTTAATCATTATCATGTGTTACAGAATGCTACATGTCAGTTGTGTAATACAGAAAAGATAAAAAAATGTAGGAAGCAAAGATTTCATAAATTTACAGTGCTTACTGTTTGGGGAATATCGAAAAATCACTTAGGAAAACAGAAAATTAACTAAACAAGATTACACTTTGTAAGAACGCAAAGCCTTAYCCTATTTTCCAAAGGAATGGTGAAACTGAAGGAATTGCATCTGATGCAGTCCCTGCATTAAAAATAAGGTACTTCAAGAGGAAAAGTTACAGCTATTATACTCATCAAAGCAAAGACAAGAGCTGCCTTGCAAACTGAGCACAGGAAACCTCATTTGAGAAGTCAACTACTGTTGCAAAGTTTTAGCTGAAAACTGAGCGGTCTGCCTGTTGCGGCGCGCAGCTAGATGGAAAGGAGCCGCAACCTTCCTGAAAGCATCGCCTTTGTCCGTGCCTCGGCGCTGGTGCTGTGGTCAGTGGCATAGGGATGCCGCCTTCATCCTCGAGCGTAGTTGCCGGGCAATTATAGCTAGCACCCCTATCCCACCAGTGCAGGTGGACGAGCAGACACACTCACACACTCAACGCCTTAAGCCAGGAGTAAAGAGCTGGAGGGACTCTCCTTATGGTGTTCCACGAGATGGGTTTATTTCATGAAGGAATCCAGGGAACTAGAGCAGAGAACAAAGAAGGGACCAGGGTTTTATACCACACAGACAAGGGGCGGAAAGAACATTAGGGACCAAGCACATGAGGACCAGAGGGAGGAGAGAAGGCGGGGTAATATTACAACAACCGGTGAGGGTAGGCGAGGGGAGGAGCGGGGGAACAAGGCCAATGGGGTGTTGAGTGAGGGAGAACTCTCCAGAATATAACCATAAAAGGGTGCAAAGATTGACAAGACAGCAGGTCAACGAAACAGGGGAACATAACATAGCACAGGAGGGCCTGGATGGGAGAGACCTTGTTCGTCACCACATACTAGGGGGAGACTTTGGACCTCGGAGCCTTTCCATCACTTCATCTGGGCTCTCTGGCCCCACTGGCTCCTCGGTCCCTCCTGTGGCTGGCCCACACTCCGCAGCATCCCTTGCTGCAGGCTCAGCCACCACCACATCTGCCCATACTGCATATTCTTGACATATAAAGTTCATAACAGCTGACACTTTTCAACCATTATAAGGGTATATGTTCTACAATATGAGTTCTGGAAAGGTTGTAACTTAAGACAGAAAATATTTAGGCCATTTTTATTCCTATAAAAAGGCAAACGGTTTTAKACAATGTTCTTCTGCCAACATAAATTTTAGAGTCTGTTAAATTTCAACAAGAGTATATTTTAGCGGCACAYGTCGAATGTACTAAAGATATATCCTCAATTCTCTTTATGCAACTCATTACTTTGTGAGCATAATGCCTCAGGTCAAGCCCTCATTTAGACAAACAGGAACTTCAGTAAAGAAAGAATCCAGTTGCATATCCAATTATGTACTCTGTGTTCTGATTTTAAGCATGCGACTTATTGGAACTGACCTGCTGGAGGACAGGCACTGGCTGAAATACCATTCTGGACCAGAAACGACAGCCATAGGAGTGAAGGTGTCACCCTTACTCGCAGAATCTGCTCCTCACACTACAGACATGTAGGAGTGTACTGCAAGTCATTATTCATCATCAATTTACTTGCCCAGACAAATGATGTATCATGAATTGTGCTCATACTTTTTTGTGCATCACAACTGATATCACACCAGCGAGTGTGTTAGTCAAATGCATACATATACACACTTCCTTTCTCACTGCCTGTGAGAATATAATGAAACACAAACTTTGCAAGGAATTTAATTTTAAGTTAAAGGAGTTAATTTTTAGTTAGCTAAAGCAATGTAGCAGACAAATTCAGCTGGAGTTAATGAAGAAGTTAATATTTGGCTGCGAAACGAAAGTAGAAGAAGGCCTTTGACTGATTGTGTGTTATTAGAGGTTTATTCAGCTGTGCCCACATGAGAAACAGAGAAACTGAATTAGGGAGATCAGGAGAGGAGACATGTATTAATTACTCTATTTGGAGAATCTGCTCATGGGTATAGGGAGGGCAGGACATAGAGACCTTAGGGTCAGATCCATTGTAAAAGTGCAAGAGTGAAAAGGTCACTGACGAAGACTATGGCCTACTTCGTCAAAACCAGACCTCTCCCCAATTCAAGACGACCACCGACCCATTTAAGGAGTAAACTATGTATGCTTAATGACTTTTAACTAATTATTATAAGAAGCGAGGGATGGGAGGTGTTTATATTATGACTACGTATTTGTATCTTGAATATTTAAAACTTTTGTAGATAAATACATTGTGCATTGTTTTAGAAGTTGACACTGCGTCTTGGCACGCAGCTGTCCCATACTTCTTTCTGACTTTAACTAGTTGGAGAGTCTTTGTCYGTGATTATCTGTAACATCTCAAATATTTTATAAATCAATAAGACCCATATTCATTGGTATTTACAGGAATACCATGGGAGATGCTACGAACTGTTACTAGGGCCAGCAGAAGTGCCAGAGAAAACAAGGCAAACAGAAGAAGACAAAATTCTGAATGAGCTGCCACAGATCAATAAAGGACCAAAAAAGGAAGCTTTGCTGGTGTTTGGGAAAGGAGTTTAAGGGGTGAGGAAACTGTTTTAAGAGTAATGGTATTGAATACAATTAAAGATGCTCGATTTGGAGTAACTTTGCTCTGTAAAACAAACAATTAATGCTCTAGTAAGAGCCTTATAACATGTCCAGTGCATTTCCATTTCACAGAAATAAATAGCTAGCTTAAGTTATTTGTAAATTCTGTTAGGATCACTTCAGAACTGAAGGATTTTGCTTTGAAAAGATTAACTAATGTGACTTGAGTGGAATTTAGACCACAATGCTTTCACTTCCTGTGTAGCCAGCATTTCAGAGTGCAACTCTCTTCCTCTGTACAGGATGTGGTGCCTCTTACTTTTGAAAATCATCTGTATTTCAAAGGAGTGATCATCAAACTAGGGATAAAACCATGATCATTTATTTAAAGGACTGAACCGCACAGCAACTTGCTCCTTGCATGAATGCTTTTACTTGTGTCACTAATCTAAAGCCTTTATTACACACTGTGCCCTACATCTGGGGCCCAGCAGGTTCAGAGGTACAAGATAACTACAACTGGTATTTGACCTGAATAAATGTTATGAATAAATGTTACAGAAGCCTAACCCCAAATGAACACAAACTCTCACATAAAAACTAAATCCAACTAGAGTAATTTAAGCCTGTGTTAAAACAAAAATCATAAAGTTCCCCTTTGTTTTTTTGTAGTTTTGATGCTGATAACAGTAAGGGCAGCATTTTTTTTTTTCATTATGTTCCCCCTTTATGAACTCACCCATTTTTCCCTTTTCAAGCATTTTTTAACTATATTACATTTATTTCACATTATAACATAAAATTGTATAACTTCTGAGCTGTTATTTCTGAGTTAAGACTTGACATGCATACAGGAAATAGTATTCCACTCAGACAGAATTACTGGCTGTATTAAAACTTGTCAAGCATTCTGCTGAAACAGCCAGTGATTTGTCCTATACTATTACAGAGACAAATGCAAAACAATGATTTTGTCTTTTGCAAAGTTTACACAAAGTAATAGAAGGAAAGAGTGAGAAAGAATGATAAATCAGTAATAATGCTAACAGAATATTACGTTCTTATTAAATTATTATATTTCCAATAAAATTAAATCCGAGGCTTAAATGGCAAACTGTATACAATGGTGGTGGTATATAAACAGTGAAACATTGAAAAACATTAACACATTGAAAAATCCCTGTTGCCTAGCAAACAAGAACTTGGACAAGGCAGAGACATTTAATCCTTTCTTTGCCTACGGGGGTTCCAGAACCCTGAGCTGTAGGACCATGACTCTGAGAATAACAGAACCATAGAATCACAGAATCAGCTAGGTTGGAAAAGACCTCGGAGACCAACAAGTCCAACCAATGACCTAACACCATCTTATCAGAAAAACTATGGCACTGAGTGCCACATCCAGTCTTTTTCTAAACACCTCCAGGGATGGTGACTCCACCACCTCCCTGGGCAGGCCATTCCAATGCCCAACCACACTTTCTGTAAAGAGTTTTTTTTCTAATATCCAGACTAAACCTCCCCTGGTGTAGCTTAAGGCTGCATCCTCTCATCCTGTCGCTGGTTGCCTGGGAGAAGGGACCGACCCCCACCTGGCTACACCCTCCTTTCAGGCAGTTGTAGAGAGTGATGAGGTCTCCCCTGAGTCTCCTCTTTTCCCCAGCTACCTCAGCTGTTCTTCATAGGACTTTTGTTCCACCCCCTTCACCAGCCTTATTGCCCTTCTCTGGACGCGTTCAAGCATCTCAATGTCCTTCCTAATTTGAGGGGCCGAGAACTGGAGACAGCACTCAAGGTGCAGCCTCACCAGTGCTGAGCACAGGAGAAGAATGTCTTCCCTGGTCCTGCTGGCCACACTATTGCTGATCTGCTGGTCCCTTTCTGCCTGGCCTCTGTCCAGCCACTCTGTTCCCAGCCTATAGCGCTGCAGGGGGTTGTTGTGGCCAAAGCACAGAACCTGGCACTTGGACTTGTTAAACCTCATATTTTTAGACTTGGCCCATCTATCCTGCCTGTCCAGGTCCCTCTGCAGAGCCCTCCTACCCTCCAACATTGAGGATTGATACATGCTGCCAGCTTGATGTCATCTGCAAATTTGCTGACGGTGGACTCGATTCCCTCATCCAGATCATCAATAAAGATATTAAACTGGTCTGGGCCCTACAGTGATCCCTGGGGGACACCGCTGGTGAGTGGCTGCCAGCTGGATGTGGCACCATTCACCAGCACCCTCTGGGCCCAGCCATTCTCCCAGTTCTTAACCCAGTGAAGAGTGCACCTGTCCAAGTCAACCCTGAACTTGTGCAGGATTTCCTGATCCAGCTGTGTACCCATGAGTCTGTGAGGCCTTGTGGGATTCATCCGAGAATACTCAAGTAGCTGGCTGATGTCATCACAAAGCCTCTCACCAATTTTTGAACTGTCTTGGGAATACGGAGAGGCTCCAGCTGACTGTAAACCGGCTAACATTGTCCTGATTTTCAAGAAGGGCAAGAGGGATGACCCTGAAAACTACAGGCCTGTCAGTCTCACTTCTGTGCCTGGTTAAATTATGGATAAGATTATTCTGGGAGTTATTGAAAAACACATGAAAGCCAATGCAGTCATTGGTCACAGACAGCACAGGTTCATGAGGTGAAAGTCCTGATCAATAAACTTAATTTCATTTTATGACAGCTACCCACCTAGTTGATCAAGGGAAGCCAATTTATGTAATCCTTTTGGATTTCAGTAAAGCTTTTGATACTGCCTCTCACAGTGTCCTTCTGGACAAAATGTCCATCAGACAGCTGGATAAACACAGCTGGTGACCAGTCACTAGTGAGATTCTGCAAGGTTCCATTTTATGCCCAGTTCAATCCAACATCTTCATAAACAACTTGGCTGAAGGATTAGAAGTTATACTAAGTAAGTTTGCCAATGATACTAAACTGGGGGGAGCTGTTGACTCCCTCAAAGGCAGAGAGGAGCTGTAGAGAGCAACCTTGACAAATTAGATAGATGGGCAATCACCAACCGTACGAAGATTAACAAGGGAAGTGCTGGATTCTGCATCTGGGACAGGGCAAACCTGGGTGTTTATACAGAGAGAGAGGCTGGAGAGCAGCCCTGCAGAAAGAGATCTGGGAGTCCTGGTCACTGGCAAGTTGAACATGAGTCAGCAGTGCCCTGGCAGCCAGCAGGGCCAACCGTGTCCTGGGGTGCATCAGGCACAACATCGCCAGCTGGGCAGGCGAGGGGATTGTCCTGCTCTACTCTGTGCTTTGTGTGCTTTTGGGCACTACAATACCAGAAGAATATAAAGCTATTAGAAAGAATACAAGGAAGGGCTATGAAGATGGTGAAGTGCCTTAAGATGAAGCTATATGGGGAGTGGCTGAGGTCACTTGGTCTGTTCAGCCTGGAGGAAACTGAGGGGAGACCTCACTGCAGTCTACAACTTCCATGTGAGGGGAAGAGGAGGGGCAGACACTGATCTCTGTGGTGACCAGTGACAGAACCTAAGGGAATGGCCTGAAGTTGTGTCAGGGGAGGTTTAGCTTGTATATTAGGAAAAGGTTGTTCACCCAGAAGGGGCTGGGCAGTGGAACAGACTCCCCCAGGAAAGTGGTCACAGCACCAAGCCTGCCAGAGTTCCAAAAGCATTTGGACAATGCTCTCAGGCACATGGTGTGACACTTGGGGTATCCTGTGCAGGGCCAGGAGCTGGACTTGATGATCCCTTGTAGGTCTCATCCAACACAGGATATTTTATGATAAGTAAAGCAAAAGCCTAACCCTGCAAATACTTCCATGAAAGAGTTATTTATTCAGATAGACAGTCCTATTAAAACAAAATGGTCACATCTGTAAAGTTATCCATGTGCATAACTGCTTATTAGATCATATACCCTGCAAGATGAAGCAGGTATCTGAATACTACCTGAAATTTTCCCAGATCATATTATTTCCAGCCAAGGTCACTGAATTTCTGGTTCATTCACTGACACTGTTAGAAGCTGTCACACTGATGACTGCAACAGACTTCCAGTCAAAAAAGGACAAAAGCCTGTCATTCGCATGGCAAAGTAGCAACTCTCTATCAGACAGAGCACTATACACACATACGTATAATATCTGTCATCACCATAAAATTGAAAGCACAAGAATAAGCATTAGCAAAAGCAACAATACTAGAGAGACCTATTGCTCAAAAAGGATGATGTTAGGCAGGTTGATTAATGAACACTGCCAGTGGCAATCAGTAAGGCCAAATGGCATCTTCTGTAGAAAGTACACACGTCCCACTTATTTCATAAATGACGGTAGTGCATCTAGAAGGGTGGTTTCTTTAGCGTAAAGTGGAATGCATTGCTATTTCCTTGCTCTACTCATCTGTTAGTTTTGTTAGTCCCTAAACCAAATAGGATAAAAGGCAACCCATGGGGGTCAGCAGACTTCCAGAAATCATCCTCCTCTTCACAGGGCATATGCCAGCTTATTTTTTGTGTGTTGGTTTGTGCACAAAAGTTTACCTTCAAGTTAATAACTGAACCATCTCAGACTGTATTTTAATTTAGATACATCAAGTGTAGGAATAAAAAATGGTACACTGAGATAGGAATTTGAAGTGCATTCCAACTCTCATTGAATGACAGCAGGTTTGAGCAATATGATCCCTTAGGCTCTTCTTAAAATCCTGACCCGCAACCTTGGGTCACATATATTGCAAGCACAGAATAAACTGATAGAATTGGTGTAATTTGAAGAAAAGTGGACTTTTTTTTCTTTCCATATGCAGTGTTGCTAACCTTGAAGATAAGACAATTCAGTGATTTACAGTCTTGGCAAATGGGATAAGAGGTCATGCCTTGCTTCTAGCATTGCGTTGTTGAAACATAAGTATATCAAACACACACTGATATAATTCATAATAATGATAAATATTTTTTCATGTGGAATGATGTTCCAATGAAATACACTATTACAATGAAATCAAAACTTCCCACCTGAAACCATTATCTTTTAAATATACTAGCTACCTCAGTCCATTGTCTTTTTACAGGGTTCTTAAATCTATCTGGCTATATAATCTAGGTCTAAGAACCCCTTTCCTGCAAGAAATCCTAAAGTGAGCTTTCTTAAGTAAAAGATTAATTCTTTTATTTTTTATATTTATAGATATGTAATTTTGTATACCAGTATAGTAAGAATTAAAGTGAAAAATTAAAGCTAATTTTTTTTTTTAATTGATGCTAAGTTGCTCTCAGTATTTTCATTCCCCAGAAGTTTTGGAAAGATTTGTTTCTGTTCCAAAGTACGAATAATTTCTAATTCATATTTGCTACAGATTGGGAATTAAATACCAACTGTAGGTAAAACATAATTTCACATACTTTTCAGCTCTTACCCCACAGCAAAGAAGAAAAGGAAAAGACACCGCCCCCGCCTTTGAAATAACGTCTATTGTCTTTTGTATAAAGGAATGCTTTTTATGAAGTTTAAAGAAACTGTTCAGAAAATCATCTTCTGCTGTACTTATACATCAATGAATGATACCAGAACAGACAGTGCTCTCTGAAAACCATCCCTAGGGCCTCCTCAAATACTAATTATTTTGGTTCAGGATGGAGCTGAACATGGAGAACATACCTGCTTCTGAATGCTCACTGACCTGTTCTAGTGCAAAGTAGAATGGAAACATCAGGAAAAAAAAAGAAGTAGGATACCTCCTTTTATATACCCAAGAAATAGCAGGCCTGACAATGAATTATAGTGGAAAATACTTTATTGGTTTCCAATGGCCTTTAGCATTGTCATAGTGCTGTAAATTTGCTTTAAGTGTAAGAGTAAAGCCAACTGACTTTATGGAAACAGTTTATCTTGCTCTCCGACTCTCATTTAAAAATTAAGTCCACAATCTCTGATTCTCTGGAACTATGAGGCTAGCTTGCTGGCACTCCATGGAGTGGTGTATTGACACAGCTACAGAGAACTTGGGAGTCATATTGGGAGGATATTCCAGCCTTGCATGGGAAAGCAGACCCACCGCTGCTGTAAGCATCATTTTGTCTGAAGTGGTGGATTTTGGCACTTGCAAAATAGTTCCTTAACATTCAGGGGAAACAGAGACCTGGGAACCTGCCTGAATATACTGTTAAGGTGAATACACTCCAAAGTGCACCTGGAAAAACGCTTTGGTGCATGCTGACTGAATGAGTCCTGTTATGCTTCCAAACTTTAGCAAACAGGTTGTTCTACACATTTCTGACCACACTGCCTATTCTAAAGCAGGAGGAAAGTCCAGCTAGGTACGAAATGTCTGAAATGTTCTTCTTTCTATTTGAAAGAAGAAATGATACAGAAACAGTCTACTTATCCACTGAAGTTTACCAGATTAGACCAGAGGAGTAAATAGGAAATACTTGCTTGCAATAAAAATAACTTGCTCTGTTAACTAGAAACTTGTGTATGCCATTTGCTGATGAGAAAAATAACACTAGCACAGAGAATGTTTAATATTCATTATGCTGTGACTTTTTTATTTTAACGCTTTGAACAAGAAAACCATTCTGTTTCAAATGCATTACTAGCCTCGTCTATGGTAACTGAATCTTGGTCAAGCTGTAAAAGTACAAAATCATGTTGAATACAGTTAAAACAAACTTATTCTTCTTACAATAATTTAACCCTCAAGGCAGAAGTTGTTTTTTATTTTTCCATTCAGATTAGCCCTGAAAAGATTCACAGGCATAAGTTACAGCTTGAGCACCAAGTCATATGAGAAAAATATCAAAAGAAAGCAAAATCTACTAGAGAAGAATCCACAAAACCAGCTAATTTTTCTTTACTTTAACTTGCTTCATTGAAAAAACAAGGAGACAAACAACAATCTTTGACAAAATCAGGGGTTTTTATACAAGCACATGGATGAGAAAAAAGGGAACTTTAAAATAAAACGGTAGAGATGCAAGAAAAATAGAATAGTTTTTACAGCAAAACTCTATTTTTTAATTTTTTTAATATCATGGCCAATTCAGAGAGAAAGTTCTCTGGAAACTGCAGAATTCACATATCTTTTCATTTTCTTTTCACTTTACTAAGTAGCTACTCCAGCATTTATATTAAACAAATAATGTTAGAGGTGAGAGTACTAGAATGGCTCATCCCATGAGAAACAAGAGTCATGCTGGTTTATTGTCTCAGACCATAAATCTATCTTTACACTTTGTCTTTTACTTTCTATTCTTTCAGTGCTGCTATGATCTTGATTGAATCACTGTTTGCATCTCTTTATTAATGTAGTTTTGCAGTTCTTAGGTGATCCACAGTTCAAGAGGAAGCTTTTTCCTATGATTTAACACTGTTGAACAAACAGAAGCCTCTGCTCGTAAAGGGACTACAGAATCAAGTTATATTTTCAACCAAATAATTAGTAGTGGTATATCTACTTCAAAGTGCTTTGTTACTGTACAAGAACATAAAAAAAGGGACACACTGGTAAAACAAAAAATGGAAAGGGAAAGAATGTTGATGTAAGCAGAGTCAGCTGATGTTTAGGAAGTTACTGAAGGCAAAGATCAATTATGATACTCTGCACTTCATGATAGTGAAAACTTAGGAAGAGCCAAACGTGTACTGGGAATGAGACCACTATTCATTTTTTCAAGGATGCATAAGAAATTATCATAGAACCATAGAATGGTATGGTTTGGTTTGGAAGGGACCTGAAAGAACATGTAGTTCCAAGCCCCCTGACATGGGCAGGGACACTTCCCACTAGACCAGGTTGCTCAGATATTCAAGTGAAAACATTAAGCCTGTACTAGAGATAGCAATCTGTCATTTTTATCTGATCATTTCTTATACAAAACTACACAAACATTCTCATGCAGTAATAAATCATATGATCTACATAACAGGATTATAATTTTTCTTCTGCTATGATATGCACTGAAATAAAAAAAATAAAGAAAATGTTAATAGACATGAAATGTTGTTGGATTTCTTGTGTGGTTTATTTTATTTTTTTTAAGAATTTCATCTTTGGTATCTCATCATCCTAAATCTCTGTGGGATTATTCTTCCTATGCATGTAACAACTGATGAATTCAGCAGAATCCAAAACAAAAATCTGGCCCACTGTATTACAATCATACCACAAAGATGGTTCCAGACTAAAATTGAAAAAAAAATTAAGAAAGTGGAAGAAGCTTTTAAAAAGAAAAAAAAAATCAATTAAGTTTAGTTAAGATATTTTTAAAAAAATATATCTGTTTTTACCTTGAAAAGGTCAAACATACATTCCTGATAAGGGAAAATGAAGTTATGGCTACAGTTATACTTTTCAGTACTTAGATACCCATAAATCTTAAAAAAATGGGGGGAAATGGTTACATATAAATTATACATCCTAATAAAGGTACAATAAGGGAATATCCAATGCCATTAATGGCGCTACACTGGTAATATCATAACAATATTGTTAATGTACCGGTTTTGATCCCAGACAACAGAATATTTTTAGACTTCTTCAGCAATTGAATGTTATGAATCAGTACCTCTGTTMAACCTAATGCAAAAAAATGAAATGCAACTCTTTTTGGTTTGTCACTTTTTTTCTCTGTAATTCCTTCTTTTTCTGGTGCCAAGCAATAGGACAAGAGTCAATGGGCAGAAATCAATGCACAGCAAATGCCACTTGAATAAGAGGATGAACTTCTTTACTATGCAGGTAACAGAGCACTGAAACAGATTGCCCAGAGAGGCTGCTGAGTCTCCCTCACCAGAGATATTCAAGAACCATCTGGATGCACCTCTATGCCATTCATAGTGGTATCTGCAGAGTTGTTCCTCTCACAGGTTCTCACCCCTCTCTGGCCACAATTACAACTGCTAGATAACTTTTCTCTTTTTTTCTCTCTTCTTAAATATGTTATCACAGAGGCATTACCACCATTTCTAATCGGCCTAGCATCGACCAGCCGTCTTTGGAGCTGCCAGGCACTGACTCTACCAGACATGGAGGAAGCTTCCAGCAGCTTCTCACAGAAGCAACTCCTGTAGCTGCCCTGCTACCAAAGTTTGGCCATGCAAAGTCAATACAGTTTGTTAAGACAACTTTTTAATAACAACCTTATTCTTGTCTAAGGAGCATGAATTATGTCTGATGATCTCCTGGAAGGCTTTAGTCAACACCTTCTCAGGGTGAATCAACTCTTTTAAGCCTTCCTGATGCCAGTTGGCAGTTACGAGAACTGCCAGAATTAAGAGTTGGTCATATTCCATCAGGATCTCTGTCTTCTTCTATGCAGGAAACAAGTTGAAAGGCTTCTGCCTCCAGCAGGAAGGGGACAAAGCATTAGGAAAGCTATTGTATTTTAAAACAAATCTGTTACATGGAATGACAGCACTGAAGGGACTCAATCTTTAGTCTGTGATTTCACACGTCACTTGTTCTGTCCTGTTAGATTTCTGGATGTGGCTCTCTATATGATGCGATCTGCAATYAGAGGGGGAAAAAAAAGTCTCTCTTTAGACTTGGATTCAGCCACCATTATTCAGCTCAGAAATTTACAGTGAATAGAACTACGTCTGACAAAGTGCCACCTACCAGATTCATGAGACCTTCTCAAAGTGAGCTCAGAAACAATTCTCAGCATTACAGACATGATATCATCACCTTTAGCAAAAGCTTCAGCAGCCCCACTCTCCAAAAACAAAAGCTTTGTCATCTTGAGGTGAAAGACACCATATTCCATGGCATAAGAGACTGCAATTTAAAAATATATCAATTGATACAATTCACCAATATTCAACCATTTGCAACAGTTCATTGCTGTTGCATAACAAAAAAATCTTTGGTCTGAGAGGTTTGACAATGTAATCATCCACACAGTATATAAAGCAAATAATGCACTTGAGATTCACTACTTAGCTATTTTCCTGGCTGTATCAGCCCTTGAATTGAACTAAACATGCTGTGTTGTTTGCTATAGTTTTGAAGCTCAGCTTTTAAAAAACATAATGCAACTAGTCATAAAAATGTTTGATTCTTAAAGCCAGAAACAGCAGTTAAATTTTATGAAAAATCTGCTGGGATTTTGAAGCATGGAAATGGATTTACCCACTGTGTGTTAGAGGTAATAAATTGACAGGTGTTAGGTGTATGTATGGAAATTTCCAGAAAAAACCATGCTATGATGAAAACAAAACCACTATAATCACATTGACTATATCAATGGCTTAAATTTCTCCTAAGTATGACTTTTTCAATTCTAAAACTGTTTTCTTTTTCTAAGAAACTGAAATTTTAGATGTCCAAGTGCCATTAAATGTCAGTTTAAGCTCTTCTGAGACACTGGACAATTAATTGTTTGAAGTACTCATTCTCTACCAAACATGTTCAAGTCAGAAATAGGAACACAGTCTTCTTCTCAAAGGCCCTACTAATTGCCCTCAATTCCATATCTCCATGTGAAACCTTCCTAAGAAGCAGTGAAAGCCCTGAGGCAAAAGTGGGGGAGCAGCTGCATRGTATAACTTGCTCTCTGTTCCATGATGCCAACCTTACACAGCACATGCTGACAGAGGTCATGGAAGATGATGCAGTTGCACCTGAGGACAGCACTTAGCCAATGGCTTAGTATGTTTCAGAGAGCATCAGCTGAGGGTAAATACCTTTAATATTAATGTTTTCTTTTGTCTAAATATCTGTATTACAAGGTAATAATATTTATCTTTTATTTTAGTCTCGAAACCATAATTTTTACACACCTGGCCATTTATGCTGAGGAAACAATAACATTTAATTTGCCAAACAGAGTTTTCTCTAACCTTTTATCTTACTACTACTTCTTGATATTCCTGAAGGCTGGAACAACCAAAACAATATGCCAGGCAGCCACAATACTACATGAAAACCAGTCCACAATAAGAACAAACAATTTCAGAGCCTTAAAATAAACCTAGAATAAAAAGGTGACAAAGCTTAGAGTTCAATAAGAAAAAGACAGTGACTGCTTTGTATCCATACAAACACCCTCACAAGAAAGGTAATTTTTGCTTTGAGTTGTTTGTGCCAACAAAGAATTTCTAACTGGAACACAATGACAGAGAAGGAATAGCTGCTTACTCGGGAGCTGTTGAAGCAGTTGTCATGGATGATTCTGTAATTAATCTTAAGATTCCAGCCTCCAAACTGTCCAGTGTGAGGATAACCACAGACACATACCACTTGGAACAAAGACAAATAAAACCAAGACACTGTGCTCCGTAACTTTGATCCTTATTTCTGCTAGGAGAAACAATTAAACAACCAAACTCACCAACACACAATTTCAGGAATGCTTTTATGTGATTGAAAAGTTGATATCCCATGCAGATGTTGTTGAAGACATTCCAGATGCACAGAATTAGTGATAGATTTGTTTATTTATTAACTACATGTGAGCATCTGAAGTGGATATTAAATGGGTATATGGCAGTTCTCAATACTACTAGGAAAATGCTGTGCCATAATGTTTGCATTAGGAAAACCATACAGACTTATCCAGCATTAACAAATTATTTTCAGAAATGTAAGCAAACTAGAACAAAACTGAGCTATTTTGCAACTAATATAAATCCTCAGCCTTAAAAGTATTATTTTAAGGAAATACTCTTGATATTTTGAAGCAGGGCACATGGGTTTTTTATGCTGAACTCTTCTGTCACCTTAAAACCTGCTGATAAGATGACAGAAAGTTCAAATCTAATATAGTTACAAAAACTCAAAATGTTCAAATATTCTTGAATTAAAGAGAACTTTTATTTCCGCTGATGGAAAAGCTGCATTCCATTCATACATTGCTAAAGTCTTTGTCATCTATGAATTATGAATCACCAATCAGGACATAATTAATGTAAACATGCCTTAAACCCAAATACACACATGCGTTTTGCAACACTGTGATCGCATGGCCAGACAAAATTTTAGTTAAGTACTTGACCAAAAGGGGCAAAGGCAGGTGGATGCAGTTGCAGGTAGGAGGCACTCAAGTAAACAAAAGTTGTCAGGCAAAAACCAGGTAAGTAGAGGGAGTTAAAACAGGCAGAAATCCTCCTGAAACTTCTGGAAGAATGATTGGCAGGATAGAAGCCAATCAAACAAGCAGACAAGCAGACTCCCCTTCTGGGGAGGAGCAATAGCATAAAAACCTCTGGCATATGACAGATGAAAGAGGCGAGGACCTTTCACTTCCAGTGTGTTGCAACAAAGAACTCTTAAGCCTGATCATTCAGGTCTCCAAAAGTAAGGACCACCAGGAATCACAGCCATCATTATTAAACATGGGATTGTATAGTCAAGGCTAATTTAGAACATATATTTTAAAACTACATATTTCATATGTAGCAATGATGATCAATATCGTGTAAGAATGGCCATGAATGAGAAGTACATTGTTCATGAGAGAAGCTAGTAAAATTCAGTTTTAAAGCTTAAAACTGGCCTGATTTTTCAGTCTGTGAATGCTTGTATCCCAGAGTTCTCTAATTCCCTAGGTGATACATTCATCTATTCAGTTGTAACACAACATTGACTTCATTGCTAGTCAAATTACTCAATTTATCATGCAAGCACCACAAACTTATGGCAGATTGGCTCAATTTGAATGTAACATTTGTGGAATTATAGACTTTTGGGCTTTTTCATTTCCCACATGCTCCTTCAGGCCTTTTACTTTAGTTTAAATAAAACTTGTTCTACATATATTCACACTTTCTATAGCAAAGCAATAGGTATATAACAAGACAAGTCACCCAAAAAACTTTTCCAGAAGTTTCACCATTTTTCTGATACCTTTGAAAAGCATTGCATCAGAGCACAGTAGAGGTCTAACCACAGCTTCTTCTGTATTAAGCTTGCTAAGTGCTAGACTCTGCCTGTAAAAGGAAACTAGGTAGTCACAGAATCTAAACAGAAAACAAAAGCATTCCCACGAGAAGACACAGAGGCCTGCTTACAAAAATCAGTATGCAGGAACAAGTGGATCACCCACCATTTGTGGTGGGGCTTTTCCTTTCTTGCCCTCCGTCTGCACATCAAGACAGTCTCTAAAGAAGGTCAGGGTTCTGCTTTTAAGACTGACAGATTGTGGTAGCTTTCAGATATGTTTGGGATGGTGCTTATTTTTGTCCTTCATCTTTCGTAACAATTTACATTTAGGGTGTTTTTTATTTGGTAGTTCATTATGCTGTTTCCACCATCACTCTGTAAAAATGGAGATGAATTCAACGAAGCGAAAAGCAGTCAAAGAAAGCAAGCCTATTTTGTGTCTCAGGCCGCCTTTCTGCACAGAACTACTTTGGTATTGTTGCCTTAAAATGCTCAATGCCTCCGGGCTTATGTTGTCTGAAGCATTTTGTCTTATAATCAAGTTTATATCCTCAACAGAAAAATCCTATTGGATTGAGAAATGCAGTATTTACAACTTTAAGAAATTGTACTGGTTCATTAAGCATTTCCAAAAGTTATTTTCCTCTCAAAATGGTTGCTACTGGTTGCATTTGTAAAGTACTCCCCCTACGCAGCATTGCAAAGCATATACTTCTGCTCCTGTAACTATTTAACAAATGTTACATAGTTTTTGTAATATGATCATATCTATTGGAAAACATCTTTCCAACTACATCACAGTTGCAATGGGTTTGAAGCTCTGTTCACAAATGTTTTATTTCAGATATAACCTATTAAGTTTCCACCGATTTCAATGACACATGTCAAAGCTAATACACTTCAAACCTGTAGATCACTAAAATGTCACCACGACTTGCACAGTATAAAGTAGTACCATGAATTTCTGTGGCAAGTGTTGTTCCAGTTGATCTAGGTTCAGAGATGCAGATGAATGACGCTATTTTCACCAAACTCTCTGTTTCCACTATGTTTTTACTCACACCTCAATACAGCTGTGGTTCCCACCATGGTCTTCAATGCAATTACCTCACAAACAGAAACCACAATTAGATTCTATGTTTCCTGCAAATAACACTGGGGAAAATTAACATATACTGAACTCAGGTGAGCTACATACCTTTCTGCTGAATTCAAAAGATCTTAGAATTCCACATGGAGCATACTAATTATTTCAAAAGAAACCTGTGTATTGCATAAACTGTAAAGTTAAATGCACAGCAAATATGAATCTACAACCTTTCTCTAGAGGCTGAAGCTCGGGCAGTATCCTCATATGACATTAATGTTTCCGTCTTTCAAAACCTTCCCAGTATCTTCAGGCAATAAAGGGGAAATGAAGATCATAATAATATTTTTTTTTAATAGCAAAAGTATTTGTATTGTGGAGAAAAAAAATAAGCCTTATTATACATCATAAAGGAAAAGGAAACTTTCTCCTATCCCTCTTAAAGGCAATAACTCTAAGTAACTGAGTGTCAAAATGTGGTTATTCCTTCACATGCTAATAAGCCTAACTGAATATGCTTGAGTTTTTTTCTGCTCCAGGCCCCTAAGCAGATTTTTTTTCGGTATCTGCAGAGCCTGTTAGCTGTCTGTTACAGTTATCATATGTTAGATATTTTAAATTTTCACTACAGAAAGAATTCCTGCAGTTTGTTAATCTTTCCAACCAAGATATTAAGGTCACTTAATAGGCTTTTAAGGATATTCTGAGCACCTAAAAGGTTTCCTAAAGAAAGCTGTTAAACAACAGAAAAAGAAATATAGTAAGAGAATAGAAATAAGTGAAAATGAATACTTAGCAGTTAAGGTATGAAATAACTTCTTCAGTAGCAGAGTTTTTAAACTGTAGTTACTTCAAATAAAAAAGCTGGATTAGTGCCTTAACAAACATAAGAATATGACTATCACTTAAGAGAGCCACGGGACAAAAATTTTGTACCACCTATTTTACAACTCACTTGCCAGATGTGACCGTTCATCCCCTTAGCATAAAAGATGGAGGCTTTACTCTTTAGCCATAATTTCCTCTGAAAACAGCACTCTTGCTCACTATTGGATAAAGCTTTTCCTGAAGAAGCATTTTATATCATGAAGGGAATAAAAAATAATAATAATCTGCTGTTTATTTTGACACACAGTACACCCACCTGTCAGTAAGACCTTTATCAAAGTCTCAAAGCACCCACAAAATGAGCAATTAAAGAAAGTTGTAACAGTGATAGAATTTTGCCTATTCATCTCATAAGAAGTTTGTCAGGAAAGTGTGTCTTTAACACAGAAGTTAACTGTCCTTTTCAATGTAACCAAAAAGGGAAGATAGATATTACTTACTGCAAACACGTGAAGGGTTCACAGGTCAAATCTCCATAAATATTTCTGTTGACTTCTCTAACGTACATAAGTACTTGATAGGACTTGATAGGACAAGGGGAAATGGCCCCAAGTTGTGCCAAGGGATCTTCAGCTTGGATATTAGGAAAAATTTCTTCAATGAAAGAGTGGTTAAGCATTGGAACAGGTTCCCCAGGAAAGTGGTGAAGTCGCCATCCTTGGAAGTGTTCAAAAAACAAATAGATGTGGCACTTCATAGTATGGTTTTAGTGGGCATGGTGGTATTTGTTTGAAAGCTGGACTAAATGATCTTGGAAGTCTTTTCCAACCCTAACAATGCTATGATTTTAAGTCATTTTCCAGTCAAAGACAAATAATATCTCCTAGGCTAGGCCTGGTATCCATGCAATCCATGCATGGAACATGAGTTCAAAGACTCATAGGTTCAAAGTTCCTCACTGGTAGTACCACCATCACTTCAGACATCTCTAGGAACAATAAAAAACCAAAGAAGCATGTCTTAATCTCTCTAGACTCCAGTAGGCTACAATAACATTGATCTACTCAGGGAGAAATAGTCAACAGGCAAAAGCAGGCAGACTATAAAGTTGTCAGATGTTTAGGTAGAAAACAGTCTGTCAGAGATAGGTAGGGGTAGCATAGCTGTCAAAATGAATTTAACTCAGAATCTTCCTCAGATAAGGTCAAGGCAGTTCAAATGGACAAAGAATGTAATTAATTCAACAGCACAAATAGACTGCATTCTTGTTCAGTCATAAAATAGGCAAGAAATTAGATAAAAGATCCAGGTGCCATTTGTCCACAACAGACATCAAAGTACTTCATTTGGCTGAGACAGTACCAAAAGTCAGAGTCTTCTTCTGGCAACCTAGCCAGAAATGGCTGGAAGGCATCCGAAATATTAGCATAGAGACTATTAAAGTATATCACCCAAGAATGATGTCTTGCCCATTAAAAAAAGAGGCTCAGGTAGACATTTAATATCATTAAACAACTATTTAACTCCGCTATATTTCTCTGAAKGCACACTTGTAAAAATACAGACTATACTTATAGAAATCACTGCTGAATTTTTAGAGACTTTCTAGGGAGAAATAAACTCTGCCTTTGCCCAAGTACAATGCTCAAGAAATTGCAGTCTATTATGTTAGATTAGGTAATAAAAGCCCATCTGCACACCTACAAAAGAGCCCTACCCTGGCTGCTCTCAAGTCCATTAGAGGAACAATCAGCCCATATCAGGTCCATCTCCAGAAGATGAGAGGCACACAGATGCCCAGTGGGAGGCAGGAAGCCAATATGCGTCCAGAGAAAGGGATATGCTGTGCAGGCCCCTCTCAGGGCTGTCCCAAAAGACCCTCAGCCTCATTTTTCAGGTGTGAAAGCCATCACAACAAGTCAAACATGAAGGGTCCTGCCAGCTGAAGGGGTGATGCTTCCTAGGGGAACGGGACACGTATTGAGATAGCATAGGACACATTATGGGATGATAAGAGATGGAAAAAAAGGCAGGGAAAGGGATGGATTTAGGCATTTTGGAGAGGAACAAGTGCATGAAAATTAGAGAGATAAGGGATGAAAAGGGCTGGTTGCTTGTAAATAAATAATGTCATGATCACTGCACAGTTCTAGCCACATCCTGCACTTGAACAGTTTAATCTGGTCAAATTTCTTATTGACTTTCTTTCTAATTCTCTTCCTGTGTGCATGTGTGTACTGGAAGGTCTGAGTGCAGTAATTGGAGTCAGACCACAGGTTGGAGGTCTGTAATGTCAGCAACTGCATCCGTAATGTCAGCAACTGGAGAGACTAGAATGAGAAATTTTAGTACCAAAAGCTGGGGTTTTCCAGGGCATAGGCACCTGTGTGTCCACAGCACCAGCAGCTGGAGCAACAGAAGGACAGGGTGCCACCAGCTGGACTGGGAACACAGGCTGATTGGCCTACATGCCAGCTGGAGACCAGAGTGAGATCAAGTGCCAGCCATGGGGACGGGACCAGGGGCCAGAGCCCCACGGGCCCAAGTTGCAGCAACTGCAGCAAGCAAAAGTTCTAGCAAGAACCAAAGCGAACCAGCTGGCAGATACGTGATGCAGCCTGCGGGTCAGGGAGGGGCACGTGTCCTTAAAGTTAAGAGAATGTCCAATCTATGGAGTTACCCATAGCCCTGTATGTATGCATACATGTGATCTACACGTGTATTCTGCCTGTGTGGGCCTGCTGTGAATACAGTCCCAGTGCTACTGCTGGTTGGGCCGGGGATGTGGAACAGTGGAGCAGTTTGCCTCTCTTGGCCTGTCAGATCCAGGGCAATATATTTTCCCCGGACATCTTCAAAACTAGGTATGTGCAGTTTGGTAGCTACAGTCAGAGGCTGTAGAATTGGAATAAATCTCTCAAAAGATTCAGGCAGAATCATGTGAAGAATGTTGCATTCTCTGGAGAACACAGGGGAAATAAAAGGCAAGTTAGTTTTGAAAACTGTGCCTAACACTTTCTCAAGTATTCTCTCTTCTCTTTTTCTTGTTACTGATTTTTAAAAATGTTAAGCTGTATTTCAGCACTGTCTAGAAGAATCATAAAAAAAAAATTAAGTTATTTCAGATTGGCCATTAGGATGTTACTGGCCCATGCGAAGGGTATTCAGAAGTAGTTTCTAACCCTATTTGAACACAACAAATAAAATGGTTATCATAAGTCAAACATTTACTTGGTGAAAAAAAAACCCACAAACAATTACATCTACATTTCTGTAATGTGGACATTTATTGTTTTTGGGGGGGAAATAAAAACAGCAACAAAAAGACAGGGAGTGATCATCCTCATCTGAAGACATCATCTTATTAAAGAAGGAATCAGGGATGCTGATGATGTATTTATTCCAGAAGCACTTGCTCAGACACGGTGACTCATCCAATAAGGAACTAAAAACTGGTCTGCTGCAGGGAAAACTAATTCACATATATCTATTTTCCAAATCTTTATTTAAAAATTCTTTCAAATATGGGTCACAGTGATCTTTGTTAGTGCATTTTAAAATATTTGTGACCTTTTGGGACACAAACCTAACAAATTATCTCTATAATGCAAAACAAGAGATTTCATAGGAAAAAAAAAATCTGTCTTGCAGAACAAGGACCAAACCAGTGGCACTGATCACCTACTGTAATGTATCCTGCTGAATTTATCAGTAAATTCATAGCATCGCAGAATCATTTATGTTGGAAGGTACCTCTGAAAATTTCCTAGTCCAGCCACCCAGCTCAAGGCAGGGGTGGCTAGAGCAGGTTGCTTAGGGAACTGTTCGAATGGCTTCACGTATCTCCAAGGATGGAGACTCCAAAAAGTCTCTGGGCAACCTGCTCCAGTGATTGGACAACATGATAGTAAAAAAGATTTTTCTTATTCTTAAAAGGAATTTCCATGTTTCAATTTATACTTATTGCCTCTCATTCTTCAACTGTGCATACGGAGAAGAGGCCGTCTCTGTCTTTATTTCTCTCCCCACCACATACTTAAACAAATAGATAAGATACCATAAGAGGGTGCTCTCTACATCATTATCTATATTCTTAATGAAGATGTTAAACAGTAGTGGCCTCACTATTGATCCCTGGGTAACACTAGTGCATGACTGGCCTCTAACTGAACTGCACAACACTGATCAGAACCTTCAGTCAGTTTTCATTTTACCTCACTGTCTATTTGTCTAATCTGTACTTCATCAGTTTGTCAATGAGGATGTTGTGAGAGACACAATTTACTAAAGTCAAGATAAGTGACAACCACTGTTCTCTTCTTGTCCACCAAGCAAGTAATTTTGTGGTAGAAGGTCATTAGGTTGGTCAGACACAGTTTCTCTTTCCTAAATCCAAGGTGACAACTCCCAATCACCCTTTTGATATGTTTGGAGTACCTTGGCCTTTTCCATGTCCTTGGTCTTTAACTCCTCTGACTCATTTAACAGTGTGCCCACATTTTGCCTAGTCTTTTTCCTGCCACATGTAACATCTCTTCTCATTGTCCTTCATGTCCCTTAACATATTTACCTGCAGATGGTCTTTGGCTTTCCTGACCTCATCTCTGCAAATTCATACAGTGTCTGCACAATTCCTCTTTTGTGTCCAGATCCTTCTTCCATCTCTTCTCTGCTTTCATCTGATGTTTGAGTTTTGTCAGAAGCATCCATGTAGGCCTCTTGACATTATTTCTTGATTATAAATTACTACCTCCTAAAATACCAAAAGTAAATTGGAAAAAGAAAAACATAAAATGAAACCTATGCTATAGTTACTGCTAATTAAGGCAGTCACAGCAAACTTGTGTATCAGCTATAGTGCATGAAGATGAATTACGTGTAAAAAGGAAGCATTTATTCTCTTTGTAAAACAGAGCCTGCATCTGATAAATTACTGTTCTTGGCCCAAATTCTCGGGTGGTATTTATTTACACAGCTCCACTGAAGACAAAGCAGCTACTCTCATTTGTACCTGCTCAAAATAGAGCTCATTAGAATCTTTTTTACTATTACTCATTAAGTTTGAATGTTAATGATTTCTTTCCTGTTAAGAAATTAAGCATCTCTAGATACTCTAAATTCTTACCAGGTATACTTGAAAGTCTAGGTATCATGTTTGTTTAGCAGTTACTCTCTCAGAAAAGTAATTTTCTGAAAGATTCTCCCTCATTTCAATGGAAGCAGGTGAAGAACTAGCGAAACCAGGGCAATTACTGCCCCCACCACTGTACCCATACAATGGGTAACTGACAGTAGGAAAGTTTATATGTCACAGTAAATGCTTGCTAGACTAAATCATATCCTTTCACTGAAATTTTGAGCAGAGAAAGGCAATCTAATGAACAATTGGCACTTAATATTTCTTACAATATTAAAAAAAATTGCATTTTAATCCATAACAATGTAGAAAATCACATCACTTACTAAAGGTATAAGAGGATATCATTGTGTCGACACAGAGTAGACAAAATCAAAGGAATTAACCGTCTAAGTCTCATGGGGCTTTAAATATTTTTAGTGTCTGGTTAGAGGTAATTTCTTACAGTTGTTCATCACAGTAATAAAATATGAGGTGCTTTTTTCTAAATAAAGTTTGTTTAGGTAGCATTACTCTCTCCAGGTTTCTCAAGTGAAAATGTCTCTATTTTTACATGGATGCTCATTACAACTCTCAAAGTTCTAACTTCTATTTTTTTTTTTTAGTCAGACAATGAACAGTCAACTAAAAATAGTTTTACTGAATTTCAAAAGCACAAAATAGGATAGAAACAATAAAAGTTAAGTACAAATAGTTAAATGAATCTGAAAATTCTGGGTGACAGATGAGGGAAAAATGTGTTGCCTCTGAAGGATAAAATAAGATTAACATAAAGACCAAGTGATAGACAGATTCCATCAAGACCAAATCTGGAAAAACCTTCCAAATACCAAGAATATGGTGAATGTAGAGCTCAGGAACCTCTAATGAAATCTTTGTAAATATGTAAGTGCTATATGGGGTTCTGAAGGATGAAGCTTTATTGCAGACAGCTGTACTACCAACTTAGTAATCTTGAAAAAACTGTAAATCTTTCTTTCAGAAGTGACGTTTTYCAGGATTTTTCTATGTAATGCAAAGCTTAAATTACAAGAATGTCAGTTAACTACACTATATCAATGCATTTATTAAAAAACCCCCACTGACCCAACCTTAAAATACTACTTAGAATATTTGGAAATTTTTCATGTTTATCCTATTTAATGGAAACACATAGGATTAAAGAACATTGAAAAGGAACAATTATAATGCCTACATTTGAAAAGGCAGAAAAAGAAATCTAGAACCATAGAAGAGGCACCCTTCTTTTAAATTTAGGTAAACTTACGGGAAAAATATCAGATTATCAATAAGTGTTTGAAAATAAGAAGCTAGCAAACCCAAATTTGGATGCATTAAAATCAAATGGTATTCAAACTTTCGTATGTCACAGTAAAAAATCTATTTAAAAATAATAACTAGGAGACTGCAGATATCATGATTTTATGTAGGGATTTTGGCATCATTTCACATGACATTCTCATATATAAATTTAGAAAATATAATATAGATAGAACATTTATGTTTTATGGCCTGTAGCTGCTTTTTGTAATGTAATTCCTCAAGGGTCTATCTTGAGTCTGGTAATGTGTAGTGTTTCAATTGATTATTTGGCTGGTGATATAAACACTATATGCATGAAATACGTAGTTGATGAAAAAAAGTTGTGATGGTTTGCAGGCATGCTGAAGATCAAGATCAAAATTAAAAATCTCTTAATACCACCCCCCTTGAAAAAAAGGGTCTTAAAGGAAAGTAAAGAGTATGAGTCAATAAAGACAAGACAAGGTTTTACATATAAGTAGAAATAAACTTCTGACCAAATACAGGGTGAGAATAACAGTTGTTCAGGAAAGGTCTTTGGGTTTACAGTGGATCATAAAACTAAATGCTACTGAAGTATGTCATGATGCTACAAGAAAGGCAAACTTCATACCAACATGTATAAGCAGAAATCCTGCCTGTAAGACAAGCAGTTACTCTCTTTGCTTTCCTCAGTGCTGATAAGGCACCAGCTGGAACCCAGTGTTCAGTTTGTGCACTGATTATCAAGAATTATGGGTACTGACAGGGGAGGAGAGTTCAGTGGAGATCAATATGAACTTTGCAAAGAGGAATGAAGGAGTTTGTTTAGCCAAAAAAAAAGGAAAGATCATAATGGTTATTACTACAGCTTCCAGACACAAATACTGTTGCACTGAAGAAAGAGGGACCAATCTTTCCTTCATGTATTTGATGAATAGAACCTAACGAGCTAAAACTGTAGAAAAGAAGAATCAGGTTAGATATAAAATCAAAATTTGAAGACAAGTGTGACAGATTGTCTGGGAATATGGTTGTCCTGGGTTAGTTAAATATTCTATTACCACCCACAAAAGCTGGATAAATTTCATAATTACACACCTGGGACTCYTTATCTCAACTGAGATAAGCACCCCAACCGACAGGAAGTACTACCCACCCTGGTTATCTGATCTCAGGCAATGGCCCATTAGCACCACCCAGCCTGCTGCTTAGCCTGAACCCTTCCGGAACATTTCGAAGGACCCTAGGACTCCCCCAAGCTCATTACCAAAACAATCAATAGAACACCTGGAAGATCCTCTTCCATTGTGAAAGTCCCCGCCCCTGGGGGAGGTGTCAGCCAAGAAGCAAAGCATAAAAGAAGGGGTTTTGGATGGGAGAAGATACTSTCGATTCGACGGGACTCTGCTCTTGGGATTCTGCTCTCGACGGGATTCTTGACTTGGCTTGGCATGACTGGACTCCGCTCCCTGGAATTGGACTCAGCTACTCCACTCCACTACCGGGACTGGGCTACCAGGCCTTCCTGCAGGATCAGTGCCTAACTGGACTGCACAGCTACCACCCTGGTCAACAGGGTGTSAGGTTGTACCGTGACTCTGTCGGTTTGTTTAAGCCCGTGTTTCTGTATTACTGCATTTATTTTAACCTTTTTTATTAAAATTGTAATTTTGACCTAAAATCTCTCGAGGTATTCTGTGTGGGGTTAATTTCCCCTGCTGGTTTACAGCCAAACCAGCACAATGGTAGATCTCCATATCTGAAGATTTTAAAAAATTAGCCATGCAGAGGATTGACACAAATTCTCTTCAAGTTCCTTCTAGCCCTATTTTTGATATATTCTGTGAAGGTTGTGAGACATAGTCAACCGAGGGGAACACTGGAATATCAATCAGGAAGACTGAGCTGGTTTTGATAACTATAAGAAAGAAATGGGAGTTAAAATCATTCACAGACTCTTGAATTTAGGAATTAGTAGGAAAACCTTCAGTTACAACTTAGAAGTTCACTATTTGGAAAGGAGATGGTTAAAAAAAACACTGTAGGTTTGGTAATCTTACAAGAGTCTTCCATCATAATTTTTTTGCTCTGAAGAAAAAGTTGTGTTTTGATATATACTAAAAGATATTTCCAGTACTACAAATGCCATTGTGGAAGGCCCTTGTGAAGGACTTCTCTTCTAGAGAACTTTATGTGGTATCTCTTGATCATCCTTAATACAAGAATTATTTAATTTTCACTTTGACAAAGCATAGAGCAACTATGAGGATAGACAAATGAAAAGCTTTTATTATCACATGGTCTGAAAGTAGTTCTTCTGGACAATATTTACCAGACTAAGAGCTGAGAGCAATAATAAGTGGGTTAAGGATTATAGAATGATTTGAATTGGAAGGGACCTTTAAGATCATCTAGTTCCAACCCCTTTGCCACAGCAAAGGACACCTTCCATTAGACCAGGTTGCTCAAAGGAAACAAAGAAAGACTTAAAATATTGATACAGTACTCAGGAACAAACAGAGATTAAATCATCAACAAACTTATGTTAGAAGTTTTATAAGGAAGTTTTTATCAGATGGATTTGCAAAAACAATCAAAAAACTCTCCTGTTAATTGGAAAGGCAAAAATCCCATCAATACAATTTGTTATGCTTCTGACAGAAGGTGGTTCAGAATAATAATTTCACTAAAATGATATTTTTCAGCCATACGTAGGCATGCGCAATTCATGCTTCCTGTCTACTGAAGGATGTACATGTATAAAAATATAAAGAAACAGACCTTCTGTAGAATACAGGAAGTCTAAAATTATTTTTTATACCTGTATAGACACACACACTTCCCTGGTTTAACTTACCATGACTATTGGCAAGTCTCACTTGATTCCTATAGCTTTGATGACAGCCATGTTAATCAAGCAATGATGTTAACCAAGCAGTCTTAACCTTTTCCAGCTCTCCCTCTCTTTGCTTGTTGATTTAGTGCTAGCACTGTTTAGATAGTTTCTCACTTATCTAGGATGTACAAATTTCGTCACTTTTCTCCTTAATTCATCCTTCACTCACTATGGCATACTTCAAATTAATTTTTGATGCAACTGTCTAAAAATAAGTGATTTCTGCTAAAAACCTCAATGAAAATAGTACAGAAGTAATGCAGATTATTTAGAGAAAAGAGCTGGATTACTGGCCTACGGTGTGACAGCAATGGCTTACAAACTCCTGTTTCTTCTACATGTTTCGCAAACGGGAAGGATTACAAGACACCTGTCTGTTTTTATTGTTACCCAAGCGGCAGATTCYCATCATAGACTGATATGTAACTTAACCAACAGAAAGGAAACTTGTGATCCTTTTCTATACTATTATTATTATTACTATTTAACATCACTATAGTTTCAGAGACAAGTTACAACTGTTTTCTAAATCAATTCAGGCCATCTTTCAGTCAAAATAGGATGATTAGATTTATTTTTTTTAATAAGAATATTACATAGCCAGTTTTCATTATTTCTGGGTATTCCTTCTAGTGCTTTAAAAAATTTCTGGAAGGAGAGCTCTACATTATAAATGGGCTTCATCTGAACCAATATGAAAATAGCATTTTTAAATTTCACACTGTGCCTCATAAGTCACTCAGAGAAAACATTTTTGTACTTTCACACCCTCATTATGAATAATGTAAAGAGCAAATTAATAGAAAATGTTCTGAATTATTAATTAGGACCAAATTAAAAATGCAAAATTACAGAAAAACAATGACTGCTTGTTTTAAATTCCCCTTCCAGACAGGTAACCATTTTTAACTACCTCTGCTATCCATGGTTGATCTATATCTTTAKCTATTCTTATGGCTAATGAGGAACAAATTACTTATTACTCATGAATGACACTAACTACCCACTCTTGCACAGAAGAAGAATATTACAATTTACATTTAAATGAGATTTGAAATGTTAATGAACAGAGACAGTATTCTAATTATCTGTAAAACTACTAATTACTTCAGAATCATACTCTATGTTTGCCCAGCAGCATTAATGAAGAATAGTTCAGTATTTGTAGAATAATTCCCAGTAACGGGGGGTCAAGGATGGGCAAACTATGTATTTAATATCATTTGATAGGAGGGAAATGGTTAAGCTTTATCTTACACATACAAAAATAGCTTAAGAAATCACCTCAAAAACATTTGATATTTTCTTTAAGTTTATGTAGAACCTTAGATTTAAGGTGTGTTTCTTCCATGTCCATCTGGGTCAGTTGGGCCCACATGGCCATGGAATCTTGGCCTCTATCTCTATTTGCAATGCTTAATTTCCCTTTGCCTGTTTCTTTTTGTTGTTGTTGTTGTGGTCAGGTTTTACTGTCATTTAAACAAGAGCAGGATGGTAAAGAAATTCACAAGAATACTTTGTGCACAGGTGTGCTTTTCTTTTTTTTTCAGCTTAAAAGGCCAAATGAACATTTATTTTTTTCTGACCAGTGATACTGATTTTACTGCAGTTCTATCTCTAAGTCAGGAGAAACCAAGAAACATTATTAAGTTTTTCTGATCGAAGAAAACAGTTTCTTTACATAGCAAACCCAGGAAAGGAAGTTGGTATTTCATTCAGAAACATCATTCAACTTAAAATAACTGTCCCTCGAGTTTTTCAATTTTTACTCATTTATTTCAACTGTTCTACACATATGCAAATTCCAGATATCATTAAAGGTTTCAGAAATTAACAAGAAAAATTAATTCTTCTGAGGGATTTACTTGAAATAAATGAGTAAACAATGTAGTGGGGATGTAGTAGAATGACATCTCAAACTCTGCATGATAGCTTAAAAGGCACTTAAGAATACCTTTATTTTCAAGAGTGTGAACACACATAGCTGGTGACAAAAATAGCAAAGTCCAAAGAGATTTAATATTTGTATTATACAACATTACTGAAACTACTCATTAATATACTAGTAGTCTATGTTCTTTGAAATATTTTAAATTATATAAAATGTCCATACATTTGTTTGAGTCACTTTCTGTTCTGATACTGATTTTCTCAACTTTGACACTTCTTTCTGGCAATACACAGGTGTTTTCATACTGTTCTTCCACTAGCTTAACAGTCTGCTCAGAAATTCCAGTTTCATTATTGTTGCACCTCTTCCTCATTTGCAGCCTGCTCTTTGTTTCAAATTCAGCAACAATTTCTGATGCCTAGAAACACTTTTTTCACTGAAGAAAGTAATATAGAACATTRAAATGAGTAATCGATACTGAATTATGCATCGATTTAAACTCTCATGAGTCTATTTTTTTAATCATTATTACTATTACTATCTTGTGTTTCTCTTAGTAACAAGTAAAATAAAGAAATAAGAAGACAAGAAGCTCCCAAGATTCATTTTTAAGAAGGTTAAAAGTTCAGCAGTCTCCAGGTAGACTAGGTCAATACCAATTCCACTTGCAGTATCCAGCAAGTGAGTTTTATGGGAGAGTAGCAGAGCTGCTCATGATTGAAAATTAGAACAACACTTGCAGATTAAATGCTAATTACTCATAGAATTCGGTTCAAATRTTTTGTGTTGAATATAAACAGATGAGAGTCCTCTGCCCATGCCAAAGTAAATGGGCATACTGGCAAAAGAATTTCAAACATTACAGTAAAAGTAAAGAATTTTGGGGGACCCCTTAACTGACTTTCTATTCTAAGCAGAAATTTCTCATCACCTGCAGCTCACAAAATTAATGTAAAAATAAAAATCCCTTCCTCTCCTTCATATTTATGTAGATAACATCTTTTGTGAAAAAAAATAACACTCTGGACTACTCTGGGTTGTAATATGAACCAGGCAACTACGTATACCAGAGCAGGTAAAGGGCCAGATCTGTTGCATCATAGGAAGTCTGAATAGTATTTATAATTTTTCTTAAATATTGCAATTTTGGGTGAAAAGCTTCTGTAGAAATCCAGAAACCTTACAAAAACTACTGATTTGGGATTAAAAGTTAAGCCATACAATTATCAGGAATATCTTGGAAAGGATTCTACAAATTGACCTTTTAAAACATCCGAATTCAACAAGTTAGGCATTGGTGTTCATATTGGGCTAATAAACTATCATRCAACCAAATGAAAACAAGGTGGAATGCTTTTCATTTAATATTTTGATGTTTACTTCTAAAGGAAAATGCACAAGAAACAGTCTAGCCAAAGACCAACTCCTGTTTTCAACGCAAATCTAATGCAAAATATTCTTTGGAAGGAACACTTACTTGTTGCTGAAGTTTAGACACAAATCCTGTTGCAGCAGCTGCTCCCAACTATACAAACACAACATATTTCCATGTTATAAACAGAATAAAATTAATTATTTCTCTTGCTGTATGTGTTTTTTTCCTCTCTCTCTCTTTTTTTAATTTCACTCTTACCCCTTCTTTGTATCTCCATTTTTCTTCATGTCTCTATACTTTTGACGTTTTAGTTAGGATCACTTTAGTCTTAGACAGGAAAAAAACCAGGAACCATGTTTATCTCTCTCTCATCTTTATCTCGTCTCTGAAATTTCCCTTCCTTCCAGTGAAATACCATTTTCTGGTGGACTGTATTCTGTTTTTAGAGTATGTCCATATCTGTTTTTCCATGTATAATTCATAACCATTTCATTATTTTTTTGTTATTATTGCAAACTTTTCAAAGTTGTCTCCTTTTCCCAAACTCTGAATTGTGTAAACAGATGGCACTAGGTATAAAACAGACTATTTTTCCTTGAACTTGCAAAGGCTGTGAAGTGTATTTGGAAAGACTCAATATATTTTTTGAGTTCAGGATTTTATTTAGACACAGTAGGTACTATTATCTCCAATATGCATATGACCTGTACATCTGATCTATGCAAAAAAATTGAATTTATATGCACAGGGGATCTATATTTTATATTTTCATCAAATTACACTGTACATACAATCACATAAATTACTAGCAATATTTCATATTGGAGTTCACATTTTTAAATGCTGTCTGAGTGTCTAGGTATCACCTTTCCATCTGAAAACTTTCCAGGAAATTTGGAAAACTAACCCAACTTTTTAACTTCTTTCTTTATGAATGCTTACAATCAGATTTAAATATTGTTTTTAAGAAGACATAAAAGTATCACTCTTTGCTCTTGACTTTCCATTTAAAACTGAAACTACTCAGCTAAACCAAGGCACTAAAAAATCTTTCCAGCCAACAAGATGAAATGAAACTTTTAAGTCTCTCTCAGTGTCRAGAAAAAATTCTACAAGCTTCAAAATGGCAATGTTTCACATGAATAACCTGTTGACAGAAAGTAAATTCACAGCATAGTCATTCAGTCATTCATTCTTGTCATCTCCCTACAGGTCAAAAATAGTCCCATTTTTTGTGGCTTTCCCATGACTAGYTGCAAAATTGACTATAGGAGCTTTCATTTCATATGAAAGAAGATTTCTGAGTTAATCTCATCCAAATACTACCCAAAAGAAAATTTAGACTTCAGGTAGAACTTCTTATATGAAACAACAATCTCCACAAAATATTAGTGCCAGTGTCTGTTCTGCATGGTAAGCAAATTTTAACTTTGCATTCTTCCTGTGATATTCCTGTAACACATGGAAGAAGGTGCAGAACATAGTTTAATGTTTTATCTACAACAGCTACGGGCTTTACAAAGTATGGGTTGTTTAATGATGTGTACAGCTCCTAGGTGGACAAAAACACAAAATAAACTGCTTGGTATACCTATTGTTATTTTAAACTGTGTTTGATGACTAATAAAAGTCGGCATATCCAATGCTTTTCTGACCTTAGTTCTGTCGAAAGTGTGGGAACAACATTTCCTTGTTTTCAGCAAGTACCTTCTCCTATTCAAATACTACATACCTGAAGATAATTCCAAAACATGGGTTGGAATAGTACCATTTCCACTAAAGAAGTTTACCCTCTCTGTCTACCTGACAGAACTAATTGTATTTCAAAGGCCTTGCCTAAGATATAATTGCTTATCACAAAGGTTCAGTAGACTCTAATGATGAAAATCTGATCATTTATGCTGAGCTGGGTCTGGAAGGTATAGATTTAACTTTCTTCATAGAGACCCATATGGTGCTGTGTTTTGTACCTGTGACTACACCACCCTCAGTAATGCACCAGTGTTTTTGCCATTGCTCAGCAGTGTCTGCACCGTGTCAAGGCTTTTTCTGTTTCCCACTCTGTCCCCTCAGTGATGAGATTGAGGCTGCGCAGAGATTGAGAGGGGACACAGSCAGAAYAACCGACCCAGACTGACCCATGTCATATTCCACATCATGTCATGCTCAGCAATAAAATCTCAAGAAAAAGAGGAGGAAGGGGAGATGGTGATGGTTATGATGTTTGTCCTCCCAAGCTAGCTTTATGAATGCTGAGACCCTGCCTACCAGGTGATGACTGGGCATTTTCCTGCTGAGGGAAAGTATTGAGTGAATTCCTGCTTTGCTTTACATCTGCAGATTTTACTTCACATATTAAACTGTTTTTACCTTGATTCTTAAACCTTCTTGCCATCCTTATACATTCCCCCCATCCCACAGGAGAGGGAAGGGAGTGAGAATCTGTGAGGGTTTGGCTGCTGGCCACAGTAAATCTATTACAAGGCAAATAAAATAAACTTTAAAGTATRTTTAAACACAATTCGTTTCACAAACTTACAAAGTTACGTGTTATCTTGTCCAGAAATATTCATTCATTCCAGAAGCCTTTTGTGGACAGAATGTTGCTTTAACTTACAAGAGCCAGTGGGCTTTACCCAAAAATCCCTTTGGGCCCCATAGGAAGCCAAGAGCAGTCTGGAAGCACCAAACAGGTAACCTTTAGAGATATTTCCTTGCATGCCCCAAAAACTTATGTTTATCCAAGTTCCACCCCTGTGCTAGTCACTAGAGACTTTAGGAGGAAATAGCTGTAGACCTGATGCAGCCCTTCATTGCTCTGAGCTGCAAAATCTTTTTTTGCCTGTAAGTGTTCTTTTGGAAAAAGCGTGAAACAAATTCAATGTAAATAATTCACTTGGTGTGAGAAAGCAACACTGAAGTTATGTGATAATGGGAGGAGGAAACTGGGTTAGAGCAGCATGCCTCAACAAACAGTGGACAGCAAGAAAACTGGGACACAAGAAATACTCATCTAATCTGAAAATTTTTCACTTGACCATGTTTCCCAGCTCTGAGATTTGCTTCCTGTGACCATTTGAATGTTAGAAACTGATTGACATGAATGCTCAGATCAGTGAGTTTTAAACTTAAATGTCCAAGTAGTTATCCAAAATTAGTTTTGAGTTATATACGCACTCAGAAATTACAGCAAGTTTCATACTGGCCAGTTAAATCAGTCACTCAGACTCATGCAACTGGAACAAAATAGATAAAATCTGTATCTAAAAAAGCACTTAATGGCTTTCAAATACTCAAACCAAATTTCAGTAGCTATATACAAAGAAAGTACACAGACATAGATGTGCATCCATGCAAGAAACRTAGAACTCTTGATTATGTACAAAGGCTGCATTTGTTGAATAGCTACATCAAATATCTGCACTATTGATAATTATCCATTGTCAGAGGCTGATGCAGTACGATACACTCCCTTTCATACTGGAGAACCTAAGGTCACAAATTTAATTTATCAGATGTTAAGGCCACATCTCTAAGGTATTAATTAACTAAGTACTAACAGCTTGTACTATTATATAATCGTCAGATATACATAATTCTTTCTCTCAAAACTTGGAAGCTGTTCAAAAATGGTTAAATAAACAATCACTCAGCTGTCACTTAAATTACATGAGTACTAACTTTCTATTCAACACTGTATGCAAAACCTGTACTATAAACATGAAAGCACTAAAATAAAATATCTTGAATCTTACGAGCATCTGGTTATTCCTTATCTTGCATGCCTTAGGATGTACCAGAGCTGCTGCTTATTTTACCAAATGTGTCAATCACCAACTTAAATCACATAATTTTGTCTTTTATACAGAAATTTCAATGCAACTGTTTTACTGTATCTCATTATCTTTTACTTTTTTTATTTCACTGCATCAAATGCTTTTCAGTTTTCCTGACATTATGAAATATCATCCACAAGAATGTAAATATTTGTTATTGAGCTGTAAATGGTGACAGGAACTTGAATCATAACTGCAGCCGTGAGTGAGCAGGTGCAGAATTTAGCTGAGTGAATCCAGGGTTGTGGTCCAGCAGACTCCAGGAGCTGGGAATCACTCCTGCCCAGCTGCCAGACCCTGGCCAGGTCCATCCAGAGGTCTCTCTTTCTGAGACCAATCAAAGCTGATGCTTTCCATGTTGCATGGTTCAACGGGAGAAAGGCTGAGTGTGTACCATGGTCAGACACGAGTGCAGATGGCTACACAGGGGGCTGCCTTTCAACAACACCCACATATAACACCACCAGAGTCTGCATGAATCCTAAGAACAGACAGCCAAGTCTTCTTCCTTCTCCCCAGCTATCAAGGCTGACACTCACTTGAGAAAACTCAGATTCCTTCAGACTGTGCCATAGTCAAGTCTGTTGACTTGTCTCTGTGTTGAACTACAACAATTCTCTTGTACATATTCTGGACTCCAAGCAGCAAAGTATGAAACCTGTGTGTTAGCACAGAAGCAGAGACCTAGCAAATCCTGGTAGTTAAACCATAAAAGAAAGCTGAAGCACTTCAGGTATCAGATGCCACAAAGACACAGCAAATGCCAGATCTCCCTGAGTGGAAAACAATAAACAAACCTCTTGTGAGCTTATGGTTGGGTGAATTAATGGCCATAAAGATGGAGAATGGTTAAAGAAGGAGGACTGGATTTCCTTGCTATATCAAACAAACTTCTATACAACTGTGCTGCCAATGCAGGGCAAACAGCCAAAACCCACCAAGTTCAAAGGCATTTTATACAAGCACTGCTTTCAAATGTGTTGCTGGATTTCCTCTCACATCCTTATTCCTGATGAAGATGTTTCAAAGACCAAAACAGGAAAGGTAATCAAGACTAACTTTAAATTAGAATTAGTCGTTACTTGCACTCAATACAAGTACATAAATTATACCCCCAGACTGTGATCAAAGCTACACTGAGTCTGTACATACCTTCTGTAGAATGAAGAAGCAGATAAAACCCTGGCTACGCAACATATGCTAGAGTTGTGCAGTATGTCAGAACATGTGGGAGACTGGGGGGAGCTCAGCATACTGGAATGATATCAACTGTCTCCTCATGACAGAGGAGAGGTCTGAAAGTTCAGTACATGAATCTTGAGGCCAGCTGCTCCTATACACTCTGTAAGTGACTCTGCTTTCAAAAAAAATTTTAATATGATGTAATTACATTGACTGCAGTGGAAATACAGCTAACTACCACACAGATGATAATCTGTYCCTGTATTTGGAAAAGTAAAATTTCAGATCTAATAATGTAGCACTGACTCTCCTGGAAAGGTCACGAGTGTTTAATGTATGTGCAACACACATTGTACTACATTGGTTATCTAATTGTAGAAAAAGGTAATTTTGTGCATGAAAACTCACAAAATCATAAAAAGAGTGCATAAAATACATCCATATGCTTTTGTTACACCTGCCAACATTTATATTTACATCTTTTTTAATTATTTCATATATTGTGTCTTATTGAGACAGAACAGGTTACTTGAATTTGCAGGCAGTCGTAAGTCAACAGTGAACATGAGTGACATGCAACAGCCTTTAGCCTTCTGACTTACTCTTCAGCTGAACAGGCACGGCATTATTTTGTTATGATTACCAATTCAGAACATATTCATAACTAGCAGATGTTTTCCTCTTGGTTGCTTGGCAATTAAGGGATTTTGCTGCAGCTGAATTTTGCACCTGGACAGCAAAATGACCAAACCAGTTCTGTTAAACCTTTGACTTACAAAAATTGTCCCTTAGTGCAAACGATTGTTTTGAAACTAACACTAGATCTATGTGTCAAAGATAATTAATTAATCTTGAATCACTGGTTAATGTAATCAGATAGCATTTAATTTCCAACGACTATGTAAGTATATAAAGAACACAGGTAGAAAAAACAGGATAACATTCTCCACTGCTGCTGCTAATTTTAAAAAAAACTTGATCATATGTTCAATTTTAGGTACATTATCATTTTTTTCTCTTCAACGATAAAACAAAAAAAGTGTGTATCCATTATGAAAAAATAGCGTGCAACTGGCTAGCTGGAAGCTATTTCTTCTTACGTACCTTCAAAGAATAGCAAGCAAGCCAAACAGCTCTTGATTTATAGTGTCATGTTTTAACCACGACATAGCTATTATGAAAATGCAACTGCAAACTGCTTGTGAGGAATAAGGAATATGCCTTAGAAAGTGAGACCAACAAAGTTGAGGTGAACTATTTGCAAAAATAATTTAAAAAGCATCAACTTCGTATACTAACCAGCTTCTATAAACCCTTAGCAAATTCTGGAAGCAAGGATATGTATGTGCCAATCTGACAGCAAACACATATACAAACCAAGTCATTCTATTTGGTGATAAAGAGAGATAATGCTACAGTTTCTGATAAGAATCACTACATGACAATCACAGATTTCTGTGTTGCACTGAAATACCTGACTGCCAGACAGTAGGACTTTAAGATAGTGCTTCAAGCTATATTTCTGCAATATTAATGAAACACTTCGAGGTCTGAGAACAAAATTCTGCCTCTTTACCCTCTCTAAGACCTAAATCAAACAGTCTCAATTTTGTTTTATTCAAGGGGTTGATGGTAAGAGAATTACTCGCTAGTATTTCAAAACAAAAGGTCAGAATGTATAATTTAAGATCTAATAAGGTTTGATGGAATTGAGACTTTTGGAAAGTAGTTTAATGCATGCATTAATGYATATTCAACATATATATTGCAAATATAGGTTAGCTTCTTTCTATCAAATAAAAAAAACATTAATGAAGTAAGAGCTTGAAAGAACACGAATGGTTGTTTCTTTATAAAATAGCACAAAGCACAGTCAAAGAAAAGGTGACAGCCCAACAGTCAGCACCAAGGCAACTAAACACAGCCTGCCACATGCCATCACTTTAAGATGACTCCTTTATTATGCTAGTTTAAAAAAAAACCAAACACATAACTAACACTCTCTGTGTCCAATCACTGCAAACTCATTTGTTATTCATTGAAACATCCATCAAGGATCAAAATAGATTCATTTTCTATTCATGATGCTCCCATATGCACTTCTGCAGGTCTTGCACTGTATTTCAGTATTTAAATGGCAGATTGTACAGTGGGAAGTAGCATTAGATATTAACACTTTGAATGCCACCTTGTAACCTAGTCCAGAAACACACACAAGTATATGTTTTTTTCTGAATATTAAGTTAAACTCATTGTTTTCTGTGGTACTTTCTGTGCATTCTAGCCTAGGATTCTAGGTGGTTTCTTAAGCCCTGAATTATCCACTTCAGTATCTAACATATACCCAGACACACAATTTTTTCTCCCAGAAATTAGGAATAGACAATTGTAAGAGAATAGCACCATAACAACAATCTTACATAATTACACATTTTATTTTGTGGGGAAGATAGCATGTTTTGGAAAACTTGGAGGAATTTTGTTAAAAGGGGTATCATGAAACTCCATAGAGAGCTGGAAACAACTTTTTGAGAGCAATGGAGTTATAACCTGGGAGCATCTTTGCAGCATAACCAATAATTAGTACAAAATAAAGGAATATATGAGAAAGCAAGGACAGCAAAACAAGTACATAGCATAATCTGTGGTTGCTTGTTTGTGTATTGTCTTCCTGAGCCTTTCTACGCTGCAGCAGGACATAGAGGTCAATCACTTTCTTATATGATGCTGTATAGACAGAGATAATTTTTCATGTTCTCCAGATAAAGAGGATACTAAACTGTGTTCCCAGCTTTCTAGGCCTATGTACAAATCACCTCTATTGAAGGTAGCAGCAACCACCACTCCGGACAAGTAATTTACCTCTGCTCTCTTCCAAAGGCAGTATGAAGACTAAACAAACTGCTGCATGAACATCCTAGCTCTCACACATCACATTTTGAGGTGTCTTAATTTTATCACACATTTCACTCCGAGTCCAAGAGCTTAGCTCAAGATTCTGGATTCCAGCTCAAAGACCAGGTGGCTCAAATTATATCCCATGGGAGCTAAACACCCATAAGTGTGCTCCTTTCCTTTCACACTGCAAGAACAAAACAGATGTAAAATGCCACTAATCAGGATGGCAGAATTCCTAATTCATTTGATACTGCAGTAAATCCCTGCAAAAGTCATAAAATCAACACATTCCAGAAAACCCGATGTCTGTGATATAATCTTAAAAAGAAAGACATAAGCAATTTTTTTCTTTATTTTTCTTAGCAGTCACTATAAGAAAGCACTGGTAGAAAGTATAAAGAATAAGCATCTTGTAACATTTTTAAACCTTATTTAAAAGAAATTCCCTACTGTTCCATTTACATAAGAATTCTTATACTAAATAATATAGAAAATATCACTTATTCATATTTAATATATCCCAAATTTGATATGTCACTATTTTTTTCAGTAGTTTGCAAGTGAATTGCACATCTGAATCTTTTGTGTCCTTTGTATAATGTGAAGTTTTCAGTGACTTAATTTAACAGCTTAAATAACAGGAACTTAAAATTTTAAAATATATATACCTACACAGACACTGAATTTTTAACTTCTTTGAATTCGAATAAAATGAGATACTAAATCTTTGCATGAAATATTTATTCATATTAGAAACAGACAAAAAAGAATAGCTCATGCATAACTCAGAACCAAGCAACCATATTATGCAAAGAAAATAGGGAGGGTTATTTCTTGACTTTTCCTCACATTTTATAGCTGATTATTATTCCCAAAACAGAAAGGACAAACAAAATAAAATAAATATTAAATCTTTGTCCTAAGGTGTTCTGACTTTTGTTTATGCTTCACCATAATGTGTTTTTGAACACCTCTTACCCAAGAATAATTACTATGCTATATAAATCTAAAAATAAAGTTAAAATAAGTTTTATTTTATAAATTGAGTGAAGAACTTGGTGTAGTAAAGAAAATAATATCTTTCATTTAGATAAATAGAAAATAATTGACAGTATTAACCTTTATTCTAAACAATTCTTGTTGAAACTACTGGCAAAACCTACCAAGTTGCCAGGTTTTTCCTAGGAGATACTAGTAATTTAAATTTAAATTTAAATTTAAAAACAAAGGATTAAAATACAAGATAAGAAGTGTTTTGTCTTTACAAATACTTTTAGGCCTGAATTCAGGAAACAAACTTTATTATGCCAGCACACATCTCTCCACACACTAGGTGTGCAGTGGTTTGCTGCCCAGCAAGGGCAGAAGAGGGCACATTCTTATGAAAATACTGGTATTCAAGATAATTCAAAGACTCAGRTTACTGCAACAATATGGCTATACTGCTATTAACACCCAAGATGCCCAGTTTAAAGCTGAATTAAGCCTGAATATAAAATACTAAGACGCGTTTTAAAGTTTCACGATTCGATAAATTCTGAACATTTTCTCTGAGGTTTTTACCAGTTTCTGTTGATGACATACACACCACAACTGCCTTTGCAAAATTACTCCAGCAGGAGCTCCAGCTGAAACATTCATTGCTGAAGCTGTACACTGCTGCCTGACCCACCCATTCCGCTGCTTCTCCTTTTCGTATGCGTGCTGAAATTTTCTTGTGCCTTATCTTTGCCCATCCTGTAAAAATATCCTGGCATTAACTGCTTTGCTAAACATAAATTTAAAAGAACAGAAATGACTTTTCATGCAACTGAGATAACTGAAAGTTGGTTCACATCAACTGTAAAAACGAATAACTTTCATCTTTGCAATGGATGCCATTAACTCATTTGTTTGAGCTACACAACAATATTCGTTTAATGAAAACATTAGTAAATCTCTGTGACTGTTTTTGCATATGGGCCAAGTTTGTCTTGATGGTTCAGCCCACTGGGATTTCAAAATATTTTGTTTGAGTCTTAAATAGGACATTGAATATATAGTGAAAAAGGAATGCTCATTTATAAAAAATGACTGTATATGTTATTGTGAGATCCTGGTAAAAAAGATGCTTTTTCAAATGAAAATATGATTAATCCATTTCTACTCAATTACACTGAAGCTCAAAAAAAAATCTTAAGAGATACAGAACTGCATGGTTATAAGGTTTTTAATTGAAATAGTTATTTTTCTAGCTAGCTAGTGCCTCCAACATTGCAAAACCATTTTAGATCTTTACAGTTGTTGGTATCTAATAAAAGACATTCTACACCATGTAACAGCTAACAGAAATCAAAACTACAGTGGTAGAACAGCAAGTAACAGATGTCTTAAGATCTGTTTTAGTGTGAGAACTCCAAAACAAATGGGGAACATAATGAGACAACTTGATAATAAATTCAGTTCAAACTCAAGCCTACAGTAGTTGGATTCAGTTGGAGCCATATCAAGTAATGGCTTGTCCCCTTAATACCTTTTCTTTAGAAAAAGAAAAAAAAAACAAACACACTATCTAGCAGCCATCTGAATGTCACTAAGTCTGAAACAGATGTTTATAATGCTGACATTGCAATGTGCAAATTTCTGTTTATATATATATATATGTATACACACAGAATTTTTAAACAAAATGTTAGAGAAATTTTGCACCACTAAGCTATATTCATATAAACTCCAGAAACTTATTACTTTGAGTAAGAAGTTACAGAAGTTACAGCATATTCTGAGTTGGAAAGGACCCACATGGATCATTGAGTCTAATTCCTAAGTGAATGGCCCGTATRGGGATTAAACCCAGAAACTTGGCATTATTAGCATCATGCTCCAACCAACTGAGCTAATCTCAGGGTCAAGATCAACAGAAACTAGTTKTCCTAAGAGAAGACCAAATTATTCCAGGATGAATGAGAGAGGTCTCACTGCAATCCTCAGACATGGCCAAAAAAGAACCATCTAATGGACTCCTAGATATTCCTCCATCCTTCATTCTCAATTTTGGTATAAAGCAGATAAACTCAGAGAAACTTCAAGGGCCTCATGCCTAAGCATGAGGCTTTAATGAGCATCTCATTTAAGGAGTGGTCATGCTTATGGAAGCAAATTTTATTTAGTCTGACTCTATCACCAGAGAGACAGAAGGTACCAGTAGGAGAGAGAGAGAAAGGAATAAAAGGATGACACAGCTCCCTTGTCCCCTGAGGCATGCTGGAAGCTTAAGATACAGAACCTTTAGCTATCCAGGGCTAAGCCTCAGCAGAGGTTCCTCTGCATCCAACACAGCTGCAGCAAGATGCTTGACTGGGCCAGGATGAAAGAAGCACATGGAAAATAAAGTTCTTAATTCTTGGTCTCCCCAGTTAACACTGCTGCACTCTAAGAAATTGTGACAATGCTACAGATAGAGATGTTTTTCCATTCACTCCCATTCTTGCTTTAGGTATGAAATAAGGGAAATCACAGTTAATGGATGACAGTTTGTATTCTGGGATTCCACACCACATAATCACAAGTGATAATAATTTTCACCAAAAATATTAAGGTCTCAAGCACAAACCATTAGAATTAAATAGTAATGAATGTGTGCTCTAGAATGTGGGCTTTACACTGAGCAGCTTTCCCTGCCATTAAGCAGGGTAAAGAAGCTATAGCCTCCTTTCAGTAAAAGATATACTAAAATTAAAAATTAGCATAAAAGACTGTTTAAATTACTTTTGCAAACTCCTGAAGTGCAGGAGAAAGATGCAAAGTTCATGCTAGTGGACTACTAGGATGTGACAAGACCAAAAGAAGGACAGTAGTTCCTGTCTAGCAACAGGAGAGATAAAATATAATACCTACTTTAACTGCTGGGGCACCATCTGCCTCTCTATCCAGTCTATCAATTTTTTTTCATTTAAAAACTGAGGAATACAAGCTTTTTCAGTACTTTCCTTTTCCATACGTACCCTGTTGTGCTCCTTGTCTATGTTTCGAAACTGCTATCATATTTAAAATTAAAAACCTAAATGCAGAACAGGAGTATGTTTTACTTTCTGTATTAAAGCAGGGAAATTTCACTTGATTCAAGAATAGAGAAGAAAAAATAAAATCCCCCTCCCCTCTCCAAAAAGAAAGGGGAAATAGGGGGGAAAAAAAATTGTCTGCTAAAAGAGCTTTCCTTTTTGCAAAGCATCATTAAGCCTTCCTACCTTCATATTTTCTTCCTCCATCTACAGAATAAATTTCCTTCAATATCAGCGGAAAAATAAGTATTATGAAAGACTAAGCAAAACGTTACCTCTGCATGCTGAAGAACCAGTTTCACTAGGAAACTGTCCCAGTGCTACCACTAAAGTAATCCAAGAAATTATAGATTCCCAGAACATAATAACCAATGGATTTGTGACTGAGCTGCCTTGTTATTGGTATCTTAGTCCAGTGAAGTGGGTCTTTGCTGAAGCTCCATACCTATCACTGTCAACACATCTGTGAAAATCCTACCAACAGGGCAAAGACCTTGAAGAAAACTTCCTGGTATGCTTATACTTTCTACAATACTTCTCAGTTTCCGCCCATTCTGTGATGTCTTTAAAGATGGGCAAAGGGAAAAGAAAAAATAATGATACAGTAGGAAGAAACCACAAAAGTAATAGATGAATGGCAAGTAGTGAGGAGCACAGTGGTATGAGATGAAGGGAAGAAAGCCTGCCCAGTGAGAGACAAAAAGACCAACATTAATAGTGGAAAGAAAGAGTCAATAAAGTCACTGAGAAAGGTCCTACAAGTGGCTGTGGAAGCTTCATTTCTTTGTTCAGGTGGTTCCTTGGGGCCTACAGGAGGAAAGTGCCAACAAAATACACAACCAACAGTTATTTCCATCCCTTTCAATATCCAGTCACATGTAACCTCTGACCTCTGGCTTCAAACAATCTTTGGGACTGACTTCAGAGTTGTGTCTGACATTTCCTATTGTTTTTCCTTTCAACCAACAACATCACATTCTCCTGCTTTGATGAAAAACCCATGTGATCAAAGACTTAAGTTCAAAATACCGCTGCTGTATGTCTGATGCATTCCAGCTACACTGTGGCTTGGATTACTTTCTCCATGATGTACAGCATTCTTAAATCCTACTAACGGAACAGTTCCTCAAGGACTCTGTAAGACAGAGATAACCTGATGCATAGTGACACAAAGCCTGATATGTCCAATRTATAGATCAGCAACAAGATCAGTTGTTCCTAAAGCACAACACTGCCTGGCAGGGATAAGTAGCTAGCAGTATGCCATGCACAATTAGAGAGCACAGATGCAATTGTTAGCAATGAAGCTTCAAAGTTGGAAATGTTTTAACTTTTTTCAGTTTATAACTGAAAGGATGCTGTAGGCCTCCATAAATCACTGCTGCTGTACAGAGCAAGAATGTCATAGTGAAAATGTTTTCAATAGCAGTGTAAATAACTGAAGGTGTTACTAATTCTCTTCGCAGAATTGGTTTGTGTGTTTCTGAAACTGTCAGCCTATGTACATGGGCAGTTATTACGCGAATTAAATTTCTGTTTTCTAACGCTGTTCCCAGATATTTAAAACACTTAAATATTCCTATTAAAATCCCTTTCTTAATCTTGCCTTAAACTTTCTAAATGGCTGTTTTTTGGTCTACTCACATTACTGAAACTTAAAGCAAGACCACCATCATAAGCTCACCAATTTAGGATTAACRTCTCAGGCTCCTAAGTGAAGTCCTTTGCTGTGGAACATGCTGTGTGATTCAAATCCCTTTCATAATCTAAGATACCTCAAAAAAAAAAAAAAAAAGTCACAGCTTCCTTCCTAACAATTTTATTTGGACAGACATTCCAGAATTTGTTTGCTTAAAAAACTAGGAATCCTCCAGTTTATTAATTATTTTTATTCAGAGTAAATCAATACCCACTTATTTGGTATCAGCATGGCTGTTTAGATGGACAGTTCTTTTCTTCACAGTATTTACACCTGATATGTTTGTGAATTTCACTCACAACTCTTCTTAGCCTTTGGTTTTCTAGAGTAAACAATTCAAGGCTTTTCAGTTGAAAGTTGTTTGCTGGCTCACCATTTTCTTGACAGTGTTCTGCACTTGCAGCTGCTCGGGCTCTAGTTTGTCTTTCCTCTTTGTTTGTGAACATAATGTTTCATAATTTGTTTCATCAAGATCTTAACAGCACCAATTGTGTCTTTTTCTTTTCTTTTTCTTTTCTTTTTCTTTTCTTTTTTTTAAATGTAACAGTGTTCTAATTGCATTCTGCCCTTTTCACAAATGCATCACAGTGGCAGTTTATAGCTGCACCAGCATACTAAGACTTACCCTTAGCCACTTATTTCCAGATTAGGAACTCTCAGTGGAAAAAAACCTAAATGACAACAGGAATAAGAGCAATGAAAACAAAAAATTAGTGACACAATCTAATAGCAAAACATTCTCTTTATAATATATTAGTCTGCTTTTGTGTCCTCCAACTTCATTTTGTCAGCAGATTATGCTGAAAATGTTTCCCTGCTATTAATGTAAGGGTCATTAAATGAAAACATTTAAGAAAATTACTCCCAATGCTAACCTTTGAGAAACACTAATGATTTCCTTTTGCTTGATATTTCTTCTTTCAGCATGAATGGTTGCATTAGCCAATACTTTATCCTCCTTCTTAATAACCTACATTGCTTTCTGTAGCTTCTAATTTAAGACATAATCATGTAAAATTTTCTACTGAGGGCTAAATAAAGGAGGTCTATCTTATTTTCACCTGGGGAAAACCTCTACACTGCTCTATATCACGTTAACCTCCAAACCTTTATTTTTTCTCCTTCTGTTCAAAGAATCATGATTGCAGCAGTGGCACTCAAGCTACACAAAAGGAAAAACAGCTCAAGTGAAAAGCAGAAGGAACAAGATCCAAACCAGCAGTGGAAGGAAAGAGCAAGGACTAAGGATAGAAGAAGAATAAATGACAGTGTTAACTCAGCTGTTAAGACTCTACTGGAACATACGACGTATCTTTTCTTCAGCAGCAGGAACACACGCCTTGCTGTCCTTTCTGTTGCAATCAGAATATCATCAGGAGAAAACAACTGGGGCTGATAAACAGCTGAGTCTCACTCCTATCAGGAAAAAAAAAATCATGATGCAGTCAGGATATACATTTGGAGCTGGCTGCTTTACCACTGTGCAGTAAGAGAAGAATCTGATGACCATGATATCAGTTAGCTTTAAGAAGGAAAGGTAGGGGCATTGAAGGGGTGCTTCAATAGGTCCTTCAGTCTGGACATTGACGGAAATCAGCCCTGAGAATTACATCATGCAGAGTTCATGCTCCATATCTGGGAATTAACTAAGAAGAGTGTATGTAACTTGATTTGGACAACCATCCATTCATCCATCAGGACTGTCAAGGAAGGTGTAGGCATAGAAACAACAGCTAATCAAAGAGCAGGGAACTGTGCTTTGGATTTGACAGTCCCAAAACTGATCTTATAGGTGTCACTTTTTTTTCTTTTAATATGTTTACTTAGCCTAGATTTGTAAGGAAATGCTGAAGGTGTGCATTCATTCATTGCAGGTATGTGTCTGTCAGGCAAAGAATAAGTAGCACATTGAAATTCTGAAATAAATGACCAAATTGGTTAGAATTACAACACAATTTGTCAGGGGCTGCTACACAGTGAACAAAAGGCAGGAGCACGGGTTTAATCTTAAGTAAAAGCAGAAAGGCAGTAATGAGGTAAAACAAATGGCAGAATGCAAATGAAATTTAGCCCTGTTTCTCTTTTTAAGTTTCCAGAGGCCTAAGTGTGCACAGTACAAACCTATTCATTTTGGTTACAAACCTAACCTTCTTGTAAAGAAGGAATAAATCCAAGTAATTATATTAAAGCACTATTATTTTTGCAGTCTTCCACTCCAGTTTCAAGAACAGTCAGAATCCTAAGAAGAGGGACTGTCTACTGTAAGGGAAGTGCATATATATATATATGTGTGTGTATATATATGTGTGTATATATATATATATATATAAAATTCACTCTTGCACGTACTCCCATAATTAAACATCTACAAATTTAAGACTGTGAAAGTATTGTTACATTGACCTTTCTTAGCATAAAAGTTTGATTTGAAACCTTAAAAATTCTTTAGACATGCAAGACATTAATTTATATTCTTTATATAAAAGACCACAAAAACCCAATCACCTATCAGAATAAGAAATCAAAATAAATTGTATGAATTAAAAAAAGCAGTGAGCCCTCTATATACCTCAGTCATCAAGACAAATGGCAATAGCTCATTTGTAGTACTATTGGAATGCTTATTTTCCCTGGCACACATTTTGACACATTGTTATTTCTTACATTCTGTTAAACCCTGACATATTTCAACCTTCTTAAAAGATATTCTTACTTTTAAAACAGATTTTGTATTTCCTAAATAATATACAGGTTTGCTTTCAAATTTCCATTTCAAAGGTTCAATTAATTCAAGTGTAAGCTACAAAAGCTACTCATCATTCAATCTGACTATCAAAATGTGGAAGAATAAGTAAGTTAATTTTCTTCTATTCAAGTTTTAACAGAAGAAACAGAGGTTCACATCAGATGAAAACTCCCATTCTTTACAGGTTTTTCTTCTTGCTGTCCCTGGCATACAAATGAACAAAAAACCCCCCACTTTAATAGGTTTAACATCAAACTTCAAAAAAAAAAATATTCAAAATTATAGTTGCTTAACTTAACTTAGACTTTGATGGATGACTGAGAAAAAAATAGAGAAAATAAAGCTTCTATTTTATATCAAATCCTTCTGGCTCAATGATAGACAATCTTCAAAGGTAGTAGAGCTTTGGTAAGGTTTCCTCTGGATTATCTTAAGCTTCTTTGATTTACCTGAACTTTTGAAGGTCCAGTGGTTCATAATCCCTTGAATATTCTTATTTGGCACTGTTTGCTGTAGAGGGCGCAAGTTATGGGTCTGCAAAACTGTCTGTCCTCCTTTGTGGACTGGCAATCAGGAGAAACAGTAGTCTTGTTCCTTGCCTAAGTTTGGCAGCTCTAACACGAATCTCAGTTCTCAGCAAAACCTAATTTCCTTTTAATGAAAAAAAAAGCAAACAACCCAACAAAAAAATACACCACCACGAAATCAAATAAATACAAACCAAAACCAACTCAATGTACTGCAAGCGGAGCTAAGTAGCTTCAGTCCTATGCTTGCTATCTGCCTTTCGTGCTATAGATATTAGTATGAAAAATGTGTCAATCCAAATACATTTTTCTCAAAGAGGTGAACAAAAAAATTTAAACCCATCAGTCCTTAGCAAAAAGATGAAGTGTTCGGGTGTATCCTTATCACAACTGAAGCATCAACGTCAGCAACTGGAAGCCCCTCAAAAGGTGACAATAGTTGTGAGAAGAATGTCTGGTCAGAAGATATGCCAAGTAAAAGTTTATTTCTCAGATCAATGATGTAGCAAAAGGGGGAGACAGGTACGTGGACTGGAATCCCATTAGCACAAAAATATGGAAGCATCTCTTTCCTCTTCATGTTACTTGGGCCCTCACCATGCTGTTCTCTACTTCTGCATCACAAACTGAAAGAGACATATCCTGCACCACAGCTCTATTTCTGAGCTTCAAATAATCTGAGCAACTGGTAAAGTTAGGAATTATATGAATATGTAAGGCACAAGAGCCAATCACTTACATTGCCTCACATTTTAGAAGTCTCAAGTGACTTTCCATTTCTGGAAAGGAAACTGGTGAAAATTAAACTAGACCAAAGAGAAAATAACTGCTGAAGTTTCATCATGGCTTAATTTGCCTGGTTATTTTCTCTATAACTCCATGAGTTTGAGTTATGACTCAGTTTTAATTTGGCTGTATAAGTGAATAAGGATAATATGTAACACTTGATGGAAAACTCCCCCAGCCATCTCTAAGGTTAAACAATAGAGAATACAATACAATCACAGCAGCCAATGAACTTCATTATATAATTTTAAGATGTGGTGGCTGTATTTCTTTTTTAATTAAAAATTGGGCTAGCCAAATTTTAAGTAAACCAGAAAACTCTGGTCTTAAAATTGTTCCGATAAGTACTAGACATAAATGTCTTACAGTCTGTAAATACTTAAAACAATGAACTAAAATATTTAAAGAAGGGCTGGTCTGGGAAGATTACAGAATAGATACAGAGAGTTYTGAAAGCTGAGATTTGAACTTGTCTCTAGATGATCCTTTGGCTAATCATCAAAAGCATTATGCAATTTAACATAAGTACCTTAGAAGCTGAAACTACACAATGGTTTTGGATTTTTCCAAGCTGAATTTAGGTGTACCTTGATGTAAGTTACTATGCCTAATCACAATTCCTTTTGAGTGGGAGATGAATAAGTCTTTTCTAAGCAGTTAGGACTAGCCAAGCCCTTATCAATGCTTCAAGTCCTAACATATGCTAGTGCTGTAAGTCATACTGATAACCTTTCACAAACTTTGAAAAGTGAACATAACTATGACGAGCTTAAATCATCCTTCTCCAAGGATAACATAAAGAACAAAAAGCAGAATTAAAATCAGGTCATATTAGAGTGCATAAAGAACATATTAAGTATAGAATAGAAAAGAAGTTCTGTGACGCACTGGAGCAAGCTGGATGCAAACCCAACTGCAGCTCCTTAGGGTAAGACTTAAAATGTCCAAGAACAGTGGATCTTTCCTCCAGTATTGTATCATTGTTCATATATCACAAAAGCTGCTGTTTTGTCAGCAGCTTAGCCAAGTATATTATGGAGATTTAAGGCCTGTGACACTTTTCCTCAATGCTATTTCTGAGAGCTCTTGTCCCATTAGACTAATTCAGCAGGTATCTGCTGGAAAAGGGGGAGAAAGACGGGGACAGTGGGGACATAGCAAGGGAGGGAGAAATCTTCTATACTAGACAAGTTTTCTGTTTTTATCTCCTTCCTTCCCTGCATCTTTTCTTCTCCTTTTTTTTTTTTTTTTTTTGCCTAAACTGCAAGTTTGACAGATGATAATACTAGAATGGGAACTTCAGGACAGTTGACAGATAGCATATTAAATCAGTACTGTCACTAATTAGTTTCCTGAAGATCCTGTCCACATTTTCACAATAAAAGGGGAAAAAATTCCCTTCAGCCCAAAGTTAAGGCACCAGATTTTCCATAATATGGCAAGTAAAAGTTGTCTAAACAAAATATATAGCAAGATGGCTCTTGATCCTCTGCTGCATTCACAAGACAAAGCTTGGATTAAAGGACAGCAAAATCCCATGATATCCACAGGAGCTTCTCATGGAGCCAGCAAGGCTATCAGAAGATACTAATATCACATTAGGTCAATGGAGACAATAATTAAATACTACTTTTAAATAAATTAATCTCAATTTTTTATTTTTATGAGCTATTTAAGAATCATTTACCAGTTTTTTAATATATATAATATATGAAAAGAAATTTAATGGAAAGAGAGTTCATTCTGCTGTTTATATAGGGGAAAAACAAAGAGAAACTTTGCAATTCCTTGCCATGTAGTTAATTATCCCATAGATGTGCAACTACCTGCACATTAACTTCCATCAATAAACACAAACACTGAATTAAAAATTTAAGACCCTGATGGAATATGCATTTTCTGTCAAGAGTTACAACCTCTGAGCAGCAACTGGCAAACCAATCATTTTTTTCACCAGCACAGAAAATAAATTCAGCCAAGGACGGTAACTGGCGAACCGTGAAATTGTGCACTTAAGTGGACTTCACACTGACAACAGAAATGCCAGATGAAATTTATATAGGCCCGCTAGTATCACATCTGCTGAGTCTTATTCTCCAGAATCTTCTTACCCAAAATACAATTCCAATGAATACAGCAGTCTAACCATTTGCTGTATCAGTGTCAGTTTTCAGCATCATATTGATCAAATTCTGTTTCCCTGAAGTTTAAACATCGGAAATTATTCTCTTCATCCCAACCTTTTAAAAGGAAGCTGGCAGCTAACATTATGTATAAATGTTAGGAAGAAAATAACTATCTCAGGAACTTCTATATCTTGTCAGAATTTTGGGGATTTGTTAAAAAGTAAGCAAGAAAAAAACCTCAAACAAAATATAAAACAATATGGTATGCAAGGCTAGACCATGAGAGAAGATTTATTCTATAAAACAAAAAAGTATTCATACACACATTATATTAATACATTTATATAATTATCAAATACTACTTGGATGATAGGTAAGTATGCTTGGCTCAGAAGATTCTTTTGCCTTTAAGAAAAATGGTGATTGATAGCATAGGATTTATTTTGTATGTTTTTATTATTCACTTCAGCATTCACGTGGAAAACAGGAAAACTTCATATGACTACTAGAAAAAATGCTAAAGTTGTATATAATTCATTGATTTCAAATAACACCAAGAAGATTCTCAATGCTCTCAAAATTAGTGTTTCTTCAATTCATTTATAGTACTGGATTTACACAAGATATGGAACGCTACATGTTAAATTACACAGAAGTCTAAGACAGAATTTTGCAATACAAATTAATAATGCAGATGATACGACAGCACTTTAAGATAAAAGACTTGCAAACAGATCAGCTATGGAAGGCAAATACATACTGAACAAGATCTTCGCCCTTCATTGATCCCACACAAACATTTAATGCTTGTAACAATAGCCAGTTTCACTTATACATAATTATGATTTTCTTCAAGAAAAATCTTTCCCCACATAAATTCAGTAGTCACAAATCCAAGTACCTGTACTATAGTTGTACTGAACAACTCTGACATTCTGCAAAATAAACACTGAAAAGAGCAAAGCACAGATTTATGTGCTTATAAATTTGTAGCATCTCATCTGGGCAACCACTGTGACAGCAGTCTTATGCAAGCCAGAGACTCTATCCAGGGACAGCAATCCACCATTTCCCTCAGTCACCTGCCAGTAAATGTGCACATAGATTCATGCGTGTGCACACCCAAACACTTTGTCAACTGCCAAAGCAAGGTCACAAATCCAGAAAATGCTGTTCCAGATATTTGACCCAGTGGACCAGATCAAATACAAATGACCAATGAATTCTATTAATTTAAATTGCTTTATGCTGATTTATACCACCCAGGACCCAATCCATTTTGAAAAATGTGTGTTGAAAAGCAAATTTGGTAGAAAGTTTCCAGCTCCAACAAACACAGCATAGCGTTCTTCTCAGTGTATGTTCTGCCAGCAAGTTGCCATCTATGTACATAGAGATTCAAGCTAAAATCCAAGGTCTAGACAGAAAAAAAAAAAAAGAAAGAAAGTAAAAGAACTAGGAAGTAACACCCTAGGTTTTCAAATTAACCAAAAGCATCTTGGATCACAGTCCAGATTTAAATATTCCATTCAGAAAATCTCTGTCTCTTTCTCCACACTGCACAGGTACAGAAGCCATTAAAATTGTCCTTGGTTCTCTTCCCAGCCTAGTAAAACAAACTTTTTACTTAGCTTTTTACTCTTATAAATAGAAACCATGATAATGAACTTTTTTTCACACTTGCACATGACAAGGACAGCTCAAGCTAGGGGCTGAAGTACCATTACCCCTGCAGAGCCTATATTTAGCCTGTACTTTTCCTGTAATCCCTAGCTGGTGACTACAGGTAGCTATCTCATTCAGAGTATGACAGCTCTGTTCCCTGATTCAATAGCTGTTAAATCTAGTTTGTTTCCTCAGCAGATTTTGCTATGTTTCTGGGTGAATTAAGTGTGGGAAGCAATGTGAAGCCTTCTCTCGCTAAGTCCCTGATGATCTGCAGGGAAGACAGGATAAAATCTTATATGGACTGAACAGTAATCCATCCTGTGAAGAGTTTGAGTGCCCTTCGCATTACTCTTGCCGCCTTAAATAACCAAAGGCAGGGAAGTTACCATGACCTCACTCCCAGGATGCTTCTGAACAACAATCTCTGTTAGTCTCAAACACGTTTTTCGGCATACAAATCTTCATAGTAAATTTCAATAAACCTATTAACCATATGTCAACACCAGCAGAAAAGTACACAAGCTGTTAAATTCCCTCCTAGCACATTCTTAGAGTGTAGACAGGAGCTAGCTGGCACAGCAAGAGCTAGATGGCAAAAGTTATTTTCAAGAAGGGATGTCATTACAGTTGCATTCCCCTCTGCAGCTGATCACAATACTGATATTTTTTATAGCATCATTCAAACTTCTGTAAAAGCAAAAAATATGTTCAATGACATTCTATACCAATCTAAGATAAGAGTAGGAAAATATTCATTATCTATCTATATCAGACCTGCCAGTTCTACTGTTATTTTTTAAGGGTTTCCATTTACACATTCATGTAAATGGGACACTGCAGCCAGCAAAGAAATACTGATGTAAATGAGGCCGCTGTCCAGACAGTAAGTAGCCATCATGATACCCATTATTACTCACTAATAGAATTCAAATCTAAAAATACAAAGACTGTCTTTAATGCTTCTAACTCTTTCACCTCCCCAGAACTTTCAGTAGAGGCTGTATTTCTCAACTTTCTTGGCACAGTCCTGTGCAGTCCATTGCTGGCTGTCAGAAACGCTCTCTAATTTTATTAAGTAGGAGAATGAGCTGCCAGATTCCAAAGAGACCAATAATTTACACCACAGTTTCCCGCTAGTTAGCATGTGTTCATACCATCAAAATGTTACTAATGAAACTTGGGGGGGTACTTGGAAAAAGAAAAAACAAAAAACCCAACAACAGCCCAAGGTACTCATGATTTCAAGTAAAAGTTATCAACATGGATGTCTACAAAGCATGTATTAAGGCAATTATATTTCCAGATCTTTGGAGAGTCTATTCTTGCTCTCATTGATAGTAATATTTTCGTCCAGGAAAAAAAGAAAGTTAAAAACCTAAGCATTCCCACTTAATATGACATAAGTTTACAAAGATATGTCTCTCAAATAATGATAATTTTTACATTTAAAATTTTACTATTTAAAACAGAACTGAAATGCTAAACACACAAAGGGTAATTTACATTAAATATTATGTTCTGATTTTATAAATTTCACCAAAACAGCTGTTGATTAGTGGGACTAACGTAATCATGACTGTGCTATCACTATTTCACAAGAGAATTAATGAAATTTCATTCTATGTAACATTTATTATAGGAAGATAATACCCTCAAAGTAGCTGGTTTCCTATAACAGCACACCTTCATTTACTTTATAGCAAAGCTTACCTTCAAACTCTTACAACCGTTGCTGTCTAGATATCACAAGCATTCTTAAATGTGTCTTTTGAGAAGTTCAGTGTCCAAAGTTTTCAAAGTTCGGAAATGAAATATTTAACTGAAGCTGGGCTTCAAAAAAAGCTGTATGTAATGCTAAGAACTCAAAGAAAAAAAAATAGTATCTTGTGTACAACCTGATGCCTAAATTTAAAGGATATTTGTTCTTTTAAAAGGGTGAACAGAGAAAGAAGAACCACCTCTCTTCATAGGAGTGTAGTGAAAACTAAAAGAAACCTTCAGTTTCAGATTAACAAGATAAAGAGGGACAGAAACCTGCACATGAAAGGGAATTAATAACTGTTTCTATATGAGAAATAAGTTTTATGAGGATCATCTGTGGTCATTCCTTGTGCAATAAGAACACTCCATTTTCACTAATTTAAAAGTGCCCAGCATGAGTACTGAGTAAATAAGAAATTCTATTCCAAAACTATCATGTTGTCATGCAGTTAAAAGCTTCTTAGAATTTAAGAAAAAGGTTATAGAAATTACAATTATTAAACATTTGTGTGCATCCCCTTTGAAACTGTATATAAACCTCTGATACCTTCTAGAAAATAAAGATTTCTAGGTATTTTTCAAAGCACAGCATCCTGCTGTATACCAAATGTCACAGAGGTCAATGAGAAATTTTTTGTTACAAATCTTTAATGTGACTGAATTGTCAAATCAGTCTGCAAAGCTAAAGTGCAAAAACATGCTGATGCTTGGATACATTAAGAACAGGGTGTGGATACATTGGGACAGTGTGTGGAGTCCTGAAGAGAGTGATTCCATAATCCAGACTGAACGACTACCAAATAGGTTCACAATGGCTTTAAGGTGGTCAAACTAGTAGCAAAATGTAAATATTTAACAGAAAAAAAAAAAAATAGAAGAGACACAGTATTTAAAGAGAAAGAAAAAAATATTAAAAAATCAGGTTTACCATACATTTTCTAATTCTAGAGTCATTTTCCACTGTCATCTTGATCGCTTCCTACAGACATGCAATTGATCCACGAGGCCATGGGTTTAATCACTGTACGTAAATTTAGATCTTGAATTGCATCTCCACTCTTACCCATTTTTTTTCACTCCTCCTCTTTCCATTTATTTAATTTTATATTCTGCATATTAGGTCTCAGAAATCCCGTTCAGATTTGTAACTACCCAAAACTTACCCACTTTTTACTTAATGTGGAAGTCAGTTTTGACTCTTCCCTCACTAAATTCTGAAATCTCACCATGTCTTCACAAATACAGAGCTCTTATTGACATTTCAAACACCACATTGCACTTGATTGGAAGATTAGCAATTCAACCTCTCATTGCAGGGCAAAGAGAGGGGATGACAAGAACTGTTTTTCTCTGAAGTGAACAGGCAGTGATTAAATTTTAGTTTGAAACCTTCTGAATGTATCTGATTGCTGCCAACCGATCTGGTATCCTATTTCCAGGTACAGCGGGGACTGGTGCTTCAGATAAAGAGACGAGACACCTTCAAGATTCATCCAGCGTATGTCCTTGTTTGCAGCTGAGGAGTCTTTCTGACCCCTGTGCAGGCCACTGTCTGAATCCCTGAGGCATATGATTTGATTTTCTTTACCATTGTCACTACAAAGAGCTACGTGTTAACATTGTAGAATTAAAATGGAGGTTAATGTTCCACTACTGTGTGTAAGCATAAAGGGAAGGCATGAAGTGAAAGCAGAATGAGTTTATACATCATACTGAGAAAGATTATACATCCTTAATCACCTTGAACAGCACTTCACTGAAAAAACATGAAATTCAAATTTGCTACAGAGACATAATTTGTTCTATAAGAGCACAAAAATATTCTTTGTACAGAACCAGAAACATCCTTTTATATTACAGTGGGTTAAAGCAAGTCTATTTTGGTTCTCTAAGTATTGTTGGGAAGAGGCAGATTTTCTAGAAAATCTAATGGAACTACCTAGTATTTTGCTCTAATGCTTTTTCCCAAACCACAGTGCAGAAAGAACCTGGGATGCTGCGTTCTGTAAAATCTGCAGAAAGAAATTCTATTAACATTGTCAAATTGAACCTTGCTGTTGATATAACTAAGCTTCTAACATATTCAGCCTGACTTTAATAGCAGGTCAATTTCATTAGCAGAAATAGGAAGGGCAATAATAAATATCTGACACTATCTCCACTGGGACACACCAATTACATGACACCTTGCAGTGGCAATCTTTCTGAATTCTACTTAAGGAACAAAGATAAGACATAAGTACCTGTCATCTACCCCCCCAAAAATATATTATTTGGGCCTATGTAATCTACCCAAATTTCATCACTTGCTTTTGAGTTTAGAGTGTCAGGTGCAGTTAAAGAAGTACTAGATTATTTAATATGCTGATGTATTACAAGCTGTATTAGTAAAGGTAAAAAATACACCAGAAAAAAGACAGTAGAGAGTGGAAGAATTATGGGAGATGAAGATATAAAAAAGGCAAAAGCAGAAGCTCTGCAGTTTGAGTTCCATGAAATTATCATGCCTTCAATATATTTTTAAAACTAAAAAAGAGAAAACCAGGAAAAACTGTCAGTGACTACTAAAGTTAAGGTAGTTAAAATAAAATGAAAATAAAACCATCTGACATCAGTTCTGTGTAATGACAAGGATATACAGCAACCAGAGGGATATTTTGAAAAAAGTACCTTGTCAGATCCTCTCATTTTAGAAAGCAATTGGAGTGAAATTCTTCCACTATTCAAAAATAATAGAACATTAAGAAGAAGCAGAGTTGAGATTCAAATTTTAGGATCTTACATCCAGCGAGAATTCATTATGTCCATTTTTCTGCTTGAAACTTGCAGTTCCCTATAGTTTTAGCTTCTCACAGTACCTGCCAATAAAGTGTTTAAAAATRTTTTGAGATTCTGAGATTCTGAACTGTTTGTTTAGATCCTCAAATACACTCTGAAGCTGCATGTATTTCTGTATAAACTGCACTGTCTTACATTTTTWAAAAAAAGAAAAAAGATATTGAATTTACCATATGGAGGCAGCTTACATGCCGGATTTCTGCCAGTGAACGAGTCAACAGGTCTGGGAGCTACAGTCTGTAACATATTGGAAGGGGTCTTAAGTAGATTTTGCCACTCAGCAATACCACGATTATTCAATATGAGAGAGATTTTCCTGTCTTCATTCCTGGTCTCTATTTCTGAACCACGCTGGTACATTTTTCTGCTTGCTCTAATACTTCTGATTCTTATCACATCCTTTTTTCTTCAACACTAATAGTAGAGCAGAGTTCAGCACGGAAGTACTTTTATGAAATAAAACTACAGTGCAAACTCCAGAACAGAAGAGGGTTTAACCRCCTCTGGCTGTAAGTTACAACATATAATAAACTATCCTCTTCCCAGGCAGAGAAAGAAAATCCTGCATCATGTAAACACTCTATGATCACACGGCGATACCATACAAATCTAATCAAGATTAGGAAAAAGCTCACTGGAAGCAAAATAGATGTGGAACATGATGGGAAACAAAAGGCTTCTATGAGAACACTGGCAACAATACAAGACCAAGGAAAACACCCATTTGCTTCCAATCAAGGTAGGAGATCTAGTGATGAAGGAAGACCACAAAGGCTTTAGGACTTTATTTCCTCTTCTGCCTTTACAGATGAGGTCTACACTCAGTACTCCTTACTGCACTTTATGACAATCTCAGGGCCTGAGGAAGTGAAGTATTACTCACAAGAGTAAATCAAGGTAGAGAAGAGGACCATCACTTGATCAGACTAGAAATACCAAGTCCATGGGACTGCATGGAACTCAAGGACATTAAGAAACAAGATTGCTTTGAGACTGCTCTCAGCAGTCTCTGAGAGATTGTACCTTTCCAGCACTACTACTGTTGCTGCTACAAGAAGTAGTTTGTTTTCAAAGAGGGAAGGGAATGAGTACAAAGAGTAATGAATAATAAAGAGTAATGAATGAGTACTAAGAGTAATACCCAAGTCCAAAGATTTTGTGTATGAGGCCAGACCAAACCTTTATATTTCTCAAATGTCTTTTCCACTGTCTCCTGGTAGCTCACTACCACTAGCCTTCATGATTGCCAGAAAACATTGCCATGATACAAAAATAAAGCACTGCAGTGCTTACCAGCAACAAAGAGTAGCCTTTGTTCGGTAAAACAGCCCAAACAAAATGTTTCCTCACCACTTTTCTGCTGCCAGGGCATTAAGAGTTCAGCAGCACAGAAATCATGCAACAAAAAACAAGGTACGTGAGTACACAATGCTAACAGAAAACTGAACCTTTCTTAACAAGTGGAATAAATCTCACAGGGAAGCAAGAATACCTTTAAACTTAAATAGGAGATTAGCAGAAATTTTGAAAGTACTAGGGCCTGAGCAAATAGGCAGATTCCCAATCATGTACGTGTTCAATATTCCTTTTCTCTTTTAGATAGGATCCCACATCTGAAGTTCTGACAAAAACTGGAATATCTACAGTACTGACTGGCTACTGAAACTGAACTCATTTACTTCTCTTCAGATGAAGATTACAATGCACATAATTTAGTTAATACTAAACTTTCGTTAATAATGAAATTGTGCTGCACATTAAGATACTTCAGAGCTGCATCAGCTGGGTGGGGCAGGGGCTACGGTGCTCCTAAGTGAGAAAGGATGGTGAGCAGAAGAATAAAATGCCAAAAATAAAAAGCATCAAAACTGTTACATTATAAATAAACAGAAAGGTCTCAGAAATAATATGCAAATAAAAACCTTATGTTTTAATGCAGACACAGGAAAAGAAAAAAAACTTTTTAGAGAAAAAGTGAACTTGACACCCACCCATATATTCTGAATATCACCACAGTCATGTAATGTATAAAACTCATTAAACATCACATAAATGTGGTATATAAATAGTCAACTATTATAAAGTTCAGATTTTTGAATGCTGCCTTGTCACCATACATGAAGAGTAATTATTATATATTGGCTAGTTATTTCTACAAATTCTGAAATATTAATCAAAAGCTGATACATCTTTGATTGATATGTGACCTGACTGTGAAATGGTAAATGTCATGTAAAGTAGTTGGGTTTAAAAAAAAACTTTGAAGAACTAAAACACAAAGTGAACAATCTTGCATTTCTCCAAAGGGATTTCAAGGGTCATCAGTGTTTGGCATTGAGATATACTTCATATAAARCATTATTTCCTGAATTTAAAAAATCCTTTTTTGCATGCCTGAGAACTACAGGAAAAGAAAAAAAGTATATTTTCCTATGCCAGACTCTACACACAAATATTTCTGATAGAATGCATTAGGCCTAGCCAGGTRTTAACTGGCAGAGCAATATTTTGGATCTTGCTTCCATTTCATTCAGTTCAGACAACTATGGAAGTTTCATTTAAGTATTATGACAAAAAAAATTATATATTTTATATATAGGAATCCTTTCGCCTTTTTCATCCAATGATTTTATGGCCTGTAGCAACTTATGTCAGTTGAAAATTTCAACTTTTGACAATTCCACTTAATTAATTAGGAATCAGACAAAACTTCGATTTCTTAAGTGTAATTGTGAGCAACTTGAATAAAGTTCTAAATTTAATATTCAGACAGAAGGGATAATTCACAAGAACAGAAAAAGAAGAAAGAGTGAATGTTGCTTACCTAAACTTCAGCAAGGCTTTCAAAGCAGTGTTCTACAGCAGTCTCATAGCCACGTCCTGGAGATGCAGTCTGGAAGGATGGACTGCAGAGCATAAGAAAGGTTTGTTGGATGAGCAGCCAGTGACTCAGGGTCAGTACTGGAGCATATATTGTTTAATTACTCCATCAGTGGTCTTGCTAAAGGGATGAAAGAGATGGGGCTGTTCAGCCTGGAAAAGAGAAGGCTCTGGGGAGACCTTATTGCAGCCTGCCCATACTTCAAGGGAGCTTATGAAAAGAGAGAGAGTGACTTTTTACACAGGCAGATAGCAATAGGACAAAGCAGACTGGTGTTAAACTAAAAGAGAAGAGATTTAGAATAGATATTAGGAAGGACTTCTCTGCTGGGTGAGACACTGGAACAGGTTGCCCAGGGAGGTGGCAGATGGCACACCCTGTAAACATTCAAGTTCAGGTTGGTCAGGCTCTGAGCAACCTGATCTAGTTGAAGACATCCCTACTTAGTGCAGGGGAGTTGGACTAGATGACTTATCTGTTAGTTCTACCTCTGTTTCAACTTCAGTCTATATAGATCAAAGGGATTTTTTTAAAAGTTCCTGATATAAATTCTCTTCCATCACACATTTGTCTTAAAAAGAAATATGTTATTTTAAAACGAAACTGTATTTGTTGGTTTGGAAAATGAGAATGGTGAAACTGTAATAAAATAATCAGTTAAATGTTACAGAGAATATTAAAAATCGCATGAATTATGAACGTGTACAAAACAAATATGAAAACCTTTAGACCAGCTGTTAACTAACATTTGAAAGCCAAATGAAGTGAGTATGTAGAATAATGCACCAGATGGAAGAAATATGTATACCCAGGGAATAACCATTTCTTTATCTGCCATTCTAGCTTACTTTCAGACACATACTTATCACCACTGAAGAAAACTGCTTCACTCTATGCAACAACTTGAAACAATGTACTATTCTTTATGTCCTGGTAGTTTCTTACATATTTTTTTTTTCCTTCATTGTAAGAAAGAGGAAAGTAGTAGGTAAAAAAATAAAAACAAACTTGAGGTATCAAAAAAAAATTCCTACATGTGTTTTTATTTAGCTTATGATATGTCTGCTTATGACCAAATATTATACATATTATTTAATCATAAATTTATATAGGGGCCCTTATAAATGAAACCAACAGTTTTTAAATATAGCTTCCATTTAACATTGATAATTTCCTACGTTTGAAATATTTTGGATAGAACTATACAGAAATTGCTTTAATTAGCAACTATAAAGGATATGTCAGGCAACTTCTCCAGTACATGCTTAAATACAAAATACATATGCTGAAAATGGTGCTGTCACACAACATATTTAACTGAAACCTTGTAGAGAAAGTTGTACCAATATGAAATGTGCTAATAGATTGATAGGAAATAAAGATGTAAATTAGTTCGTCAACACAGAACAGAAGGATATTTTTATTTTAGTTTTCTCCGAATCCCTAGGAAATTGACATGTTGGGTTTGAGAGGTAAGGTTTTGGTAGTGGAGGGGCCACAGGGGCAGTTTCTGTGAGAAGCTGCTGCAAGCTTCGCCCATGTCTGATAGAGCCCGTGCCAGCGGGCTCCAAGACTGGCCAAGGTTGAGCACAGCAGAGACTGAGGCAGCACCTCTGGAATAACAGATTTAAGCAGAGAAAAGAAATTACCGATCAGAAGCAATTGCAGCCAGAGAATAGAGGAGTGAGAATATGTGAAATGAACAGCTCTGCAGACACCAAGGTCAGTGCAGAAGGAGGGGAAGAGGTACTCCAGGCCCTGGAGCACACATTCTCCTGCAGTCCACAGTGTAGACCATGGTGAGGCAGGCTGTGTTCCTGTAGCCCATGGAGGTCCATGGGGGAGATACAGATATGCACCTACACCCTGTGGAGGACCCCACAATGGAGCAGGAGAAGAGTGTGAGGAGTCCTCCTCATAAGGAGGAAGGAGAGGGAGAGACAGTGTGTCATGAACTGACCACAGCCCCCATTCCCTGTCCCCTGAGCCACTGAAGAGCAGGACATAGAGAAACAGGGATACAGTTAAGCCCAGGAAGAAAAGAGTAGGGGAAAAGTTGTTATGGTTTGACACTGGCCAAACGCCAGGCACCCACGATAAACCCACTCACTCAATCACTCACTCTGCTCTGCAAGTGGACAGAGGAGAGAAAATTTAACAAAGGGTTAATGAGTTGAGATAAGGACTAGGAAAAAACACTTAAAGGGCAAAACAGGCTCTACTGAATGATATAAAGTGGATTTATTACTAACAAGATCAGAGTAAAAGAATGAGAAGTAAAATAAGCCCTTACAAACACCCTTGTCTTCCCCCATCCCCTCCCTCTTTCCCACCGATGGTGCAGGGAGACGGGGTGGGGATTTTGGTCAGTTCATCTCCCAAGATATTTCTTCCGCTGCTCAGGGAGAGGAGTCGTTTCCCTGTGGCACTGTGGGGTCCCTCCCACATGAGAGAGTTCTCCATGAACTTCCCCAGCGTGAGTGCACCCTCACCAGCAGCAACACTCCCAAAACTGCTGCAGCGTGAGTCCATCCCACAGGCAGATAGTCCCCGCGAAACTGCTGCAGGGTAGGTAACTCTGCCACAGGGTGCAGTCCTCCAAGGATGGCTGCTCCAGCCTGGAAGCAAGGCCTCTCTCTCCACTGGGACTCCCATCGGACCACAGTGTTCTGGTATCCACCCACTCGGGCGTGGGCACCTCCCCCACGGGCTGTGAGTGGACCTCTGCATCCCCCGTGGACCCCCATGGGCTGCAGGGAGACAACTGCCTCACCATGGTCCTCACCACGGGCTGCAGGGACATCTCGGCTCCAGCGCCTGGAGCACCTCCTCCCCCGCCTTCTGCAATGACCTTGGTGCCTCCATTGTTGTTCCTCTCACAAGTTCTCACTCCTACTCTTCTCTAGCTGGAAATTTGCAACTGCGTGGCCCAAACTTTGTGATGATTTCCTCTTAAATCTGTTATCACAGAGGCGTTACCATCATCTCTAATTGGCCCAGCCTTGGCCTTGGCCTTGGCACGTCCATCATCAGAGCCATCAGGGATTTGCTCTGCTGGACATGGTGGAAGCTTCTAGCAGCTTCTCACAGAAGCCACCTCTGTGGACCCCGTGCTACCAAAAACCAGGCCCTGCAAAACCAACATAAAGATGTATTAAGATTTGGGGTTTTTTTCTCATTATCCTTCTCTTATTTGAATGATAATAAATTCAAAAATTTGGCCCAAGTGGAGTTTGTTTAGCTTGTGATGGTGATCTCTCCCAGCCCTTATTACAGCCCGCAGGCCTTTCATTATATTTTCTCTTTCCTTTCCAGCTGAGGAAGGGAGTGATAGCACAACTTTGGTGGGCACCTGGAATCCAACCATGGTCAACCCACCACAAAAGACATACTACCCTACACAAAGAAATTAATTTTCTACATGTGAAATCTACATGATTCTCAGATGCTGCAAATCCATCTAGGTCATGATTTACAAAACCTTAGGATACTGGCTGATTTTTTGTGCACTGAGTACTTTAGACCAAAGTTTTTCCACGTTAAGTTTAGTGAATGTGGGCATAAACTAAGAAATGTTACTCATGTGCATGTATTGGTTTATCCTAAGTAAATCTCAAGACCCAATCAAATTATTCATTATTTGGCTTCTTTTGCTGTGGAGAAAAACTGCTTTCAGAGATATAACTTCATGATAAAAACTACAGAAAACAGAGTGTGTTTTCTTTCTCTCAGCATTTTGTTAAACCAAGCATGAATTCCTTTGTTGTCAGTGTATGTTTTAATGTTGCAGTAAGATGAAATTAGTACCCTCTCTATACATTTATAGAGACAAAAAACCAATGTGTTTTTTTGTTTTGTGCTATGACTGTAGTGACTTTGCATAATCACTGCAGCAASTCGTGGAAGAGACAGAAAATTAATAAAACCTGCTGACTGCACAGAGGATAAAATCATTGCTGTGAATTTTCAGCTGTGGTGTACTAGGTTATTTACTGCACACTACAAAAACGGAGGATGTTCAGCTCAGATGCAGGCAGAAAATAAAGGCCTTCCAAGTCCAGATGTCTTAATGCTGATGAAAATACAAAAGCTGAATTTTGAAGCATTAATATTTTATTTCTAAAATATTTTAATTTTAATTTTTCACCCCCTAAGGCACTTCCGTTTCCTGTTTTCTTTAAAGCAACCCGATGTTTGAAACTTGAGGAACAAGAGCTATTTGCACATTTCAGTCCTCAGTCTTTACAATATTCTGTAGAAAACACAACATTGTTACTTAAGAATATGGTAGTCAATGGCACACACAAAAACACCATTGTGGAAACGGAGGCAGCTAAGAACCAGACAGTTAAATTCATTTCTGTTCTCCTCTCCTCCAACTAGAATGCAAATCCTTGCTTAAGGAATAATGAAGGAAAGCTTGCTTGCCTGAGCTGCCTGTAACAGAGTTCAACAAAAGCTAGTACAGCAATAAAATGAAGGTGTAAGAAGAGTTTTCTAAACTACTTTAAAATCTACAGAAACACTGTCAGTAGTGCCAAAGTCACATACAATGAGCATAATTAATCAAATCAGTGCGAGAGCCTCTCTAGTCACGGCTGCAGTAGTGCGTAGGCAGATAAAATTGATTTACACAATCTTTGAAAAACGTAGAGGCAGCAGCTTGAACTGAACCCTGGTTCATTCCTAGATTGAGAACCATCTGTGATCTGGAAACAAGCAACCAGGAATTGGTAGGAATTGTCAGAGCTGTATTTGTACCTGTCATGAATGAGTGTTTTAGGTTGCTCAAAGAATTGCCAGCAAAGGTATGGGCAAATGTGAGTTTAATATAAAAGCGAAAACATGAAAAAGTTCGTTGGCAAGGTTCACTCTACTACTTACTGGATGGTTAAAGCACACAGAGAAAAATCAGACTAAAATCTAAAATCAATCAATCAATCTAAAACTAAAATGATCTATATGGGGGTTGGGATGGAAAGGGTTAAGGATAAAAAGGAATAAGAGAGACCTGCCCATTGAGTCGCCAGGTTCAGAGTGGACCCCCTTGCCAAACTTGGCCCTGGACTTGACCAACAGTTTAGACCTAAAGGTTTAAACAGCACTTAAACTTAACAGCACTTAATTGATAACCTAATTTAAACAATTTAGCCAAAGATTCTGTAGAATAGCACAACAATAACTTACAGGCCTAACTTGCTTATGAATCTAACATACTTAAGAATCTAAGAGAGAAACATTCATAGTACATTTGCCATATTCACACTCACAGGCATGTGGACTAAAGGAGTATGTACAAGGCATATACCTGTGAAAAATTCCCCTTGAATTCAGTGAAGTACTCATGTCAGACACCTTTGCATCTTCTCGAGGAACAGAGGGTTGAGCCTCGAGGAGTGGGAGTATCAGCCCAGGCTCCACAGTCAGCATTCAGCGGCCGTCTTCCAAGTACAGCAAACCTGGGAGTTCCCTAGCTCTCAGGGGTGTCCCACTCAGAGGGAGTTTGCTGGTCACAGCCAGCTGCAGTCCAAGAGAGCTCAAAAGTCTCACTTATGACCACTGTTTATAGGGCTGCAAGAAAGTTGCCTTTAGTCACAGTAATTTTCCATCCTGGCCACAATTCGTGTCAGTAACTTTCTTTGAAAGCTCGAGAACAAAAATGTTGTTCCACTTGGGTTGTTATTCAGGCAAGAAAAACATGTTTCCAAGGCTCTTTGTTAAAAAGCGGGAGCTCATTTGACAGCACAAGTTCCTGGCAGCAGACAGTGTTTCTGATGAGCTCAAGAGGAGCTTAGGCCAGGTGCTGTTCATCAAGGCTGAGGGTTAATGAGCATTTCTGAGATAATAGTGCGGCTCGGGGAAAGGCGGGGATGCACCACCATAGTGCCTTACTTCAGCCAAGAGGTAAAGTCCAACTTCTCTGCTCCTCACCAGACAGTAAAAAGGTCTTTAGAGGACCCTAAGCTTTATCTTGGTCTGACAATTTGGAAGGCAAATACATACTATTTGTACAACAACTATACAAAGTTAGCATTTGGAACGGAGATGGAGAAGAAATGTAGCTATGACCACATCATGATTTGGATGTGAGCTCTGTCCGTATAGAACAGTCCTCTATTTTAAATTAGCTTCACAGTCACTTGGATAAATGTCAAATGTATCCTCAGTTATACATGCTTAATGCAAGAGTTCAGACACTGCAGAGAATAGTTGGGTCTATGCTATCATTTCACATGAAAACAGCTGCTCACTCACTGCAGTGTGCATGACTGACATCCATCCCTGACCACATATTGCATAACATGATCCTTGTTTTAATGTCACTCAGCAAATATAAGGCAACAAGGCATTGAGGCACTTTCTGGACTGTCTTGATGTTATGTTTTGCAGTGTAGTATGGAAGGAGCAATCTGCAAGGCAGGGGCATCAGGCCTGCTATAAAATTGGGACATAGTCTAAATTTCACTGTACTGCTGTATTTCCAGTTGCAGGCTGCAGAATAGGTCAGTCTGAATCAAGCCTGCACTACCAGCTGCTATTAAGTCCTTTGTGAGCTCTAAGCTCTCTCTGCACTGGGAAAGATAACCAGAAGAGAGAAAGTATAAAGAAACACAAATTATTCCACACACGTGCTTCTTAAAAATACTAGGTTTTTCCTGCTCATTTGCTCAAGATTTAGCAGTATCCCTATGAAAATTTCTGGCCCTGATGTGACACCTACTATCCTCACTCCACCTAAATTTCTCTGACGAAGCAATGGCCAGGAACATCACTACAGACTTTCATCACAAGGAACAATGCTTATGAGAAGCTAATCATAAAGGAGTAAAAGATCCTCAAGAGTTCTGTGATATTTCCTTTGGAAACATCAGATGATATGGTGTGATATCAGAGGCTGTTGTGATGTTAACTGCGCCCCACTGGAATACCACCTTCTTTCTGGCAAGGTAAAAAAAGAAAGAAAACCAAAATAAAACATATTATCTTCCCCTCTCAAATTATTCACATTCGACCTATTCCAAACAACAACAATAAGAACAAAAAAAAACACAAACCACAAAAGAAAAGACTAAACAAGAAGGAACTTAATCCCATATAATTTAATGGCTCACAGATTCAGGCTGGAGGAGATCAGGAGGTCCCCAGTCCAACCACCAAACATAACAGAGTCAGCGCTGAGCTCTGACTGACTACTCAGGGTTTTATCCAGTCCGGCCTTGTTAGCCTCAAAAGATTGAGATGGAACAGCCTCTCCCACTCTTGGGCTGTACTTAGGGTGATAATGTCTTTATAGACAATGGAAATCTCTTGTATCAACTTGTGCCGATTATAGTTTTTTCATGCCACGTAAAAAAAAACCTTCAAAGAGCCTTGCATCTGATATATTTTACATGCAATCCATGTGCAAAAATAGTCACTGGATAAAGTACAATAAAGTTTTTGAAATACAGACTGTAACTTTCATTCAGTCTATATTTCAAAATGACTGGCATTTTCAGCTTGTGGAAGAAGAGTAAAGAAATATCCCACCTTCGCTGTCCATTAAGTTGTAAGAGTAGTGTCCCTGACCCAGCAAGAATATTTGGAAAGCATGAGCTAAAGCCCCCCAGGAACAGCAAACAGAGAGGTGCCAAATTTCTTAAGACAAATTTTCCTGGCTTAAATATTCAACTTTTCCAAAATAAAAGCATTTACAAGCACTTCAGCTTGGGGTCAGAACTGCTGTACAGGAACCTTTGAAGCTTTGTGATAATGTACACACTCTCAAGAGTCTGCTTTTTGGTTTAAACACTGAGTTCCATTCCAAGAGAAATAAAACCCAGCAACAATCCTACATGCACTTGCTGCAGACATTAGAACTGCTTCTCACACATCCCTTTCTCAGCATAGCCCTTTAGGCTCTTCATAAATATTAATTTAGAAAGTAGTCAAGAAGCATAGAATCTTTTTTTCTGATGAAAAAAGACAGACAGAACACCTATTCCCAACTTCACACACAAAATCTTTAGCAGAGCAAGAAACTAAACCTACATGCCTTACTTTCTTAGGCAAACTCTAGTTCAACAGCTGCTTTTCTCTCCAGATGACTCTACTACTCTGTTGGCATGAACTTTTGAAGATACGAGATAAAATGTTGGCAAAGGGACAGGAACAGAAAAGAGGTGCTCAAGTAGGGGACCAGAGTCCATGCTCATCAGCAAAGGATTGGTTACAATGCAATATGGACTCCAATTACCTTCCAATAGAAATTTCTGCCAAAAAAGCAAACAATATTCGTCTGATCACTCCAGGATCTGCAAGCCAGTTGTGGGGGTGGAGTTTATTGTTGTTTGTTTGGGAGTTCTGCAAGTTTTTTGCACTTGGACAGGTGGTTCAAACTAGGGAGAATAGGCACCAGCATTTAAAAAATTAAATAAAAATTTTCATACAAAAAAATATCTCATTCTGTGCTAAGTCTTTCTGCTGGTATAAACAAAAAAAATATGAGCATCTTATTACAGAGGTTTGCTTTTCTAAGTTTAAAGAATTTTGCATATGGAATTTTACTTCTGTTATTGCTTAACTTTCATAGAAAAGAGATGTTATGACCAGCCATAGAAGAAAAAAAAAACAAAGGATGATTGCTAAAACAGTGGTAGCTAAGTTCATTTACTATTGGCATATGGTTTTGTTTATAAAATTTTTCCACACATTCACGTAAAGTGCAATGGCACCATGTGCGCCACTCTTTCACCCTCACAAAGGGATTTTAATTGTGAGGGCTCTTCTTCTTAGAGTTATATGGTTCATATTTTCATGCTTAGTCGATGAATCAGAGCGGGAAGATGCTTATCTTGACATACCTAGACATCTTCTACTCCAGATAAGAAGATGTGATAGATGTGATAGACTTTGCCACAGTTCTATGGTTATCAATACCTGTTACAATGACACCACAGACCACGTGCTACCACTCTTGATAAATTCTGAACATGTTAACACAAGTGCCTTCTATCAGGGAAAGAGAGATGAAGGTGGTCTCAAGAACAGTGGAAAATGAAGTTGTGATGATTGTGGAAGTAGTATCAAACACTGATTTCACAGAACCTTGTTTCTTAGGTCCTATCCCATGTGCCTTACAGATACACAGGATAATTCTGTGAGGAAGCCTTGCAGGCTGGAAGAGAAGCACATCTGCAGTCTCC